>OZ026623.1:66652494-67252494 GCA_964020975.1 Hermodice carunculata
TCTATCAAGCAAAGTGCTGCAAGAATATTTCTCTGGTTATATCCCCTATGCCAGTAAAGTCGAATTTTGTCTGGTCTGTTGAACGTGGCGGCCATTGTCTGACGGAAACAAATAATAACAATGATAACGTAATTCAAACCTGGATTGAATACAAGTACATTATGAAATTAATGCACCATCTAAAAGTAAAACATGTGTTGAAAAGTAGAATACTTTTATCACCAACAAAATGTAAGAAACAATGAAGGCGTCCATGTGTTCAAATAGCTTTTCAAAAATATCCAGACATGTAAAATGTCAAACATATGAACCGATCATCACAATGCAACAGATAATAAACACCGCGCGCTGGTGGTGGTGATGGGGGTGGAAAGGGGGGGGGGGGGGTAATTGCCCAGATTGTTGTTGGAGGTGTACAACTTGAACTTTTCAAACCTGTCTTTCATTAGGGTACATTTTCTCGAAAGCAGTACCTGAGTTAGGGATTGTTTATATAAAAATATATATGATAATGCCAGAATGCCTCCCCCTGAAGAAATATTGACCTTGGTTAGGAAACATCAATTGATGCAATTTTGGGCCATCATAGGCAAAAACTACTATGTTCAAGGAATTTACAGCCAAAA
The DNA here is from genome assembly GCA_964020975.1 of Hermodice carunculata. NCBI lineage: Eukaryota > Metazoa > Annelida > Polychaeta > Eunicida > Amphinomidae > Hermodice > Hermodice carunculata. The sequence continues at coordinate 66,653,121 of OZ026623.1, forward strand.
TGCCTACGTCTTCTTAGGTTCTTGGCTCCAGAGAGAGGTTTTCAGAGCGGCTACAAAGGCATACCTAGTATGATCACCATTGGAAGTAGCCCCCCCCCCCGAATGAACATCTATTAGTATTCTGAATGGTTATTTTAGAACGCTAGTGTTCCAAAGCTAAAACAAATACAGTCTCCTTTATGCAAAACTATTTATCCATTGAAATAATTTCGTGTATAAACATTGTGATTCTAATTCAAAACCCCTAAAGGTTTATAAGCTAAGGCCCTCCCCATTTGCCAATGTACATCTCTGATCCCAAAATATATACGTTTATCATTATAGAGGAGCGGATCCAGGAATTTGTAAGAGACGGCCAAGTGGCAAAAATTTCGACTCGTTTTGTGAAAAAGTGGGGTCAGGTGGTCCTCCCCATTAAATATTTGAAAGTTTAAGTGTGAAATGGTGCCTTCTGGGCAATTTTGGACGTGAAATATAAGAAATGCATCAATGATTGGAACAAAAGTCAATGGGGGAAAACAGTTGATTAACAAAATGGGCAGTGGGTCGGGCGGGAGAACATGGCCTCCTTGGTCCCCGTAAATGATCCACTCCTGTTATACAATGCTTTCGTTTCCCGTTTGTTGCATGTACCCTGGGCCTAAATCTATACTCTCCATCAGCAGTCCTGGCCAGCTGAAAATCTTTGTAGCAAAATTTTCTTTACTTGTAGCATTTTCCCACTTTTTTACATAAGAAACATTATTTCACAAAAACTATGTAGCAATTTTGAAGATCTTTGTAGCAAAATTTTGCTGCAATGCTCCAGCTGGATATCCCTGCTATCAGTGGTGGACTAAGTAAACAGCTTTGTGCAATGCGCCGAAGGGAAGCTGTTGACCTGCACCATTTTTCCTGTGAGAACATAGTCACGAGGGTACTTGAGTGAGAGGTCTTTTTGGGATAAACATGAATCTGGAATCATTATAATGATTCAGATTAACCAATGCCACTGCAGTCCCAGTTGACATTGAAACAATTAAGAGTGGTTTGTAGATAAGGAATTACTTGAATTATAAGACCAATGCGGAAGATGCTGTATTTGTCAACCAAGTTAGACCTATTTCACTTTGTGTGAACATTGTATAGTATAAACATATTTATTTTCTCTGGATTGCCTAATAGTACACAAAGACTAATCTGCAGGCTCTCCAGTAAAGTATAGTGGCTGCCAGCAATACTCCCAATTATAGTAACTCATCAACACTTATGGCTTCATCATCAACATTTGCGTGCCTCAATTATTCAGGCAGAGAAACATTGACAAACAGCTGCACTTTGAACAAGAATGTACGGTACAACATACATACATGGAACATTATATATATATATCGGGCCGGAAACGTTGTATACTAACTCACCCTCGTTCTGCACAACTAATGGAATCCCTGGTACAAAACAACGACAAATGGCGGACGTACCATGTAACAATGTGCACGTGACGCGTTATGAGCGAGTACACGTGACTAAATAAGTTGCACATGCGAGTAATCAGTTACACGTGCAAGTTAATAAGTCGCACGTGCGAGTTAATATGTCGCTCATGCGAGTTAATAAGTCGCTCATGCGAGTTAATAAGTCACTCATGGGTGTAAATAACTCCCACTTGGGAGTTAATAAGTCGCACATGGGAATTATTGGGTGGCAAGGGCGAGTTATTAACTCGCGCGTGGGAGTTAAAAAGTCGCACGTGGGAATTAGTAAGTCGCGCGTGCGCGCTATTAACTCACACGTGCGACTTGTTAACTAAAATTCATTAAAAAATATTTTTTCAAGCTGATAAACATTTTTTCAAGCTAAAAAATATTTGTTCAAGCTGAAAAATACTTGTCCAAGCTGAAAAATATTTTTTACACCTCAAAATATCTTTGCAAGCTAAAATGTATTATCTACACCTTGAAAATATTTTTTTGAAGCTAAAAAATATTATTGACGATGTCCTGCCAGAGCTGATAAATATTTTCCAGGATAAATAACATTTTTCGACCTAAAATATTTTTATAGCTGAAAAGTAGTTTTATATGTAAATTTTTCTGGCTACAAAATATTATTGACTTTGTTCTAGCAAAGCCACCATACTAAACAGCACATCAACACCTGAAACAGATAAGCTTTCTACCCATAGTCTCCAAGGGTTTTCAAAATATATCAAACATCACTTTATAAACGGTAATTAGATGAACTGTTTAATTGCAAACTGTTATATCTCGAAAAAAAAAACAATTACTAAATGTATTAGAAAACTTTAGTGCATTATATATAACATATAACTTGAACCTCTGCATTTAATTCGGCACCTCCCACTTCTTTGTTTTGATGTTATCAGTTCTTTTTCAAACATATTTATCTGCTTTTTTGCCATGCTGAACCGAACTCACTAGTACAAACCGTTTGCCCCGTAAAACCATTTAAACCTATCGTAAACAATCGCCACAAAAGGTGGCCTGCATGCTAGCGGCTGTATGGAAACATACAGTGGGTCTCCTGACAAGGTCCAGTATATGAAATGTACAGCAGTATGAATTACATATCTGCACCATGGGGAAAATAAATCAAATCTCTGTCTGTCTTGTATTTGTATCGTTTTGTCCAGAACCACATCCTGGTCGTCATTACCTTATTCCGCGGTAAGAGCTCTTTAGTCTGCATTAGCTAACCTGTCATCGTCTAACCTATACACATATGGAAGTATTATTGTCCATATTGAACATATACAAGTTGAAATAGGCTGTAAAAGCCCAAATAGATATAGGGGTCTTATGTGGGTAACCACTCAGAACATGTTTCAGAGCCTGCACCCGTACACGTCTCTCTCAGTTGTGACTCCTTGTCTAAGATAAATATTCAGCAGAGACAACCCACATAATAATAAGGAATAAACATAAACATGGCAAATGATGAATTTGCTAAACAAGTGAAGTTTTGGTTATAAATGCAAAGCTTTTTAGGAATAAAGAATACCTGTCAAACCAAACAAATTACTAAATTTGTATAGTAAAAGTTAAGGTAAGAACAATTTGACTTGCCTCTAAACCAGTATGTACCTTTCTGGCTGGATAGGTTACCTTACGTAAACCACCTCGCAGTGTATAACTGAAGCAGAAACAAACTGGGGCATTACATTCAGTCCCAGTGATGGTAAAATAAGCAGTTGAAGCTAGACCACCTATACAAGCCCAGGGAAAGTGCTGCATCAAAGGACATCCTGCTCTAGAAATTTTAACAAACCCTAAGATGACACCTACTCCTCACTTTGAAAGTTTTCAGACCATAAAACTCTATTTTGCCGCCAACCCTATGTTAATTTTTCAACATAATGGGTCGAGTTTGTGACATTTGCTTAAATACTGTCAAATTTTATTTATTTATTTATTTATTTATTTATTTATTTATTTATTTATTTATTTATTTATTTATTTATTTATTTATTTATTTATTTATTTATTTTTACTTTGAGTAAATGTGCACCTAGTCATGCCAGAAAAGAATGAAAATAATTAGCATTTAAGTCAAAAACATGCTATCAAAACATATTTTTTATGCAGATTTTAAGCACAATTATGCAAATTTGTAACTGTTGTAGGCCGCTGCTTGCTACCGATAGCCCCTGGGGGTTTAACCTGACACAACATGTGCACCTAAAATGTGAATATTATAACAGAATGATGCCAAAATACAAAATTAAGTAGCAAAACAGGAAAATTTAAAATCTCCAAAATTATTGAATGCAAACTTTCTAACAATCTTCGGATGTTTCAGAGCAAAATGTGTTGGAATATTTGATGAAAAGTACATCTTTGAATCATCTTGACTCAAGTTTATTTTTAATGAATTTGGTTCTAGATGCATACCCTCAAAATTTGTGACAAAAAGGTATTACATTGTATATCTAATGGCTTCTGAAATATTACTCCCAGGGATAGGATAGTTAACTACTTTAAAGTTAAACTCAACAATTTTGTGATAGATCTTGATACTGAACCTGTTATTAGTGACCCAAATAATCAATTGCAGACACACAACTCTGAAACCATTTGAATTGTTACCTTCAAAAGGGATATATTTTGGGTAAGGTGGGTTTTTTTTTTTTTTTTTTTTTTTTTTTTTTTTTTTATTTTAGAGCAATTTCACTGAAATTTGTCTGTTTGCATTTTTGTTTCTTCTTCTGCTTATGTCAAAATTTAGGATTTATTTGAAGCCTATATTTCACTACATCTGACTCCTTGATGTTCGTGTGAGGTGAATCCAGATAGATGTCTCCTTAATGATGGGTCGTCCTCGATTTGCGAGTGGGACAGTAGGGGGAAAAAAGTGGGGCTTCTTTTAGGGATTCCATTTTGAGACATTCGTAACCCAACATTCTTCTTCCTTTGAAGTCATGAATCAATATTTGCTTCGATCATTGTTGCCAGTTCCAAGAACTTTTATTAATTAGATCCATGTTCTTTACCCCCAGGAAAACAGTGCAAACGGTTGCTAATTATTCTCACTCCCTCACGCCCCCCCCCCCACCCAACACCTAACACCCAATGCTCAAAACATCAATACAGCACCATTTGGCAGGTTCCGACATGAAACAGCATTCACCCGGAACGGAGAGTCATCTGACAAGCGCGCTGTACTGCTGCCGTCTCTCAATAGATAGTTCAAGAAGATTGCGCTAGCATAACTGGAACCAATATATCCGGCTGCACTTTTACGATTATCGTTGTACTGACAGAGCGCACAGATCAAACAAAAACACCTATAACAAGACGGTCAGTAATTCACGGATCAGACATGAAATTATATCTACTTCCATCGCTGGCGCTACTGATGTACACGGGTAAGTTTAGGGAAAACTGTCATTTGAAAAAGGGCAATGTTTCACAATAACATGCGACGTTTACAGGTGAGTTCACACCAACCAGGAAGTATACACTGTCAAAAGCTAGTACAGCTCTTGGTATATATGAACCAACAGTTAGTTTTAAGTAAATGACATTCAGCCCTATGGGTTTTTCAAACTGTAAGATGTATGTCTTGTTTTTAATTTCTTTCTTTTATTTTTTTAACGTAATGTACGTTATTATTTAGCGTTGGACTCCAGAATCAAATATTTCAACAGAATAAGATTTCATGTACCTCTCCTAATAAGAGACTGTATAAATCTATTTTAAATGAAATGATGGACGGACATGTACGCCAAGATAAATGTATCTGGTCCGATGTAAATGAGGTGAGACAGGTTTTAATTAACACGGAAATGGACTATGCTTGTTCTCAGACTGAGCCTCCGAACATTGTGGGTGGCTGGGTAGCCCCATTTCTGAGGCATCGACGGTGTTGTTTTAATATGGGCTCCATCTCCGCCTCATAACAGGTAATGCATTTCACGCAGACCTCTCAATAAATACCTCAATTGCACGATATACATAAATGTTCGTGTCCAATGTCTCATATGTATGTGTTCCTTGAAGGTCTGTCTCATTCATGTTACATTTTGGTAAAGTTTCATGCCATGGGAAACAAGATATTGACTTCGTTTTCTGCGACGCTAATGGAATTCCTCCTCCAAATCGTGACCGCTGCCATAGCCGGACGAGAATTGCGTTTGCGCACGCGTGACCGGACGTATACATTTACACGTGCGTGTTCTCGATTCACATGACTTCGTTTTCTTGTGGGTAAGTACATGCATTTGTCTCAAGTAAAGGGTAAGTTTATAGATAGGTCAACGAGTTTCACATATATATAACAGTATCAGTCAGGATAATCTCTTTCCAAAGGTTTAAGACTGGTAAATCCCTGCATAATTATATGGTCCATGTGCTCACGGACATGGAATAATGCACGTGTTTGTATACATCCGGTCACGCATGCGCAAAAACCGTTCAATATCGCAAGTTCGCGCGAGAAGAAAACATGCATGCGAATCGCCTATGGAAGCAGGCAAGTTACGAGTGGAAAAATGTGGATAAATACCATATCATGGAACAGTGGCTCGCGAAGATACATGAGACATAAACATTATAACAAAGAGAAACACCATACCATAAAAAAGTTGTCAAATAACCCATGATTATTTTATAATGAAGCACTCAATTGTGACATTCCACTGAGAACCATTACCCTTTCTGAGGCTGAGAAGCCGTCCATCCCAACATAGCGGCTCGATGCCTCATACTGGGGCTAGGTGGCTGGGCAGCTTTATAAAACGCTCCCATGACAGCTATATACTTTACTTTTTCCAGGAAATTGACGCCAAAAGTGTAATGCTATAGCCTGTAAAAAAAGTTAAGCCTTTGGCGAAAAAATATCTTTTTTGTTTTAACAATTTAAAGGAGCACGCCAGAAATTTCTGGCTTGCACAGGTTGCCACGGATCAAGGAGCATACGTCGTGGGTTCCTTGCTCTGACTTCCTGAGGATGAAGAAAGGTGGTGTACGTCACACACGCGATGTTGCGCGTGCGGGTGCGACAAAAGCACCCCACCTGACCCCCGGGACGAATCATTCGAAATGCGTAGAAAGTAAATGTATTACACGCCGTGGGATGACAGACTTGTCTTAGTTTTTTTAACCATTTAGAAAAATCATTGAATGGAATGGAGAAAATCTTACGTTTGGCATTCTTTTAGAGCATCATCCTTATAGAAAATCCTTGGTTATTTACTGGGTGACTATGGAAAAAGATTTTACAAGAAAAGAATATTTGCTTCAAAGGCAAATCTGTCTGTGTGTTTTGCAAGCATAATTGGGTGCTACTGCAGCACAAACCTAAAAAATTTGCCCGTAAATTATCTGATATTATGCATACCAGGTTTCTTAAATTTTACTATCGATATTTTGAAAATGAGACTCCTCTATACTTCAGCCAAATGTTTTCACCCATTCTTGCCACTCTCCCTTATGCTACCTGAAATCAAAATGTTCCCCGTATTCCTGTTCCATCTCATAATCTTACTAAAAACGTATACGGTACCATATTCCCAATGTTCTGAGCAATACACCTCAAATAATTACAGATAAAATAAACACCCATTCCTACTCTCGTTTTTCGTTATACCTTAAGACTTATTAAATTGACCAATATTCAGAATTACTAACACAATTATTAATTGCCACATTTGTAGTCCATGGTTAGCCTAGTTTTGTTCACTTTTGTATTTGTTCTTATGTCATATTGTGTAAGTTCTGAAATTTTCTACCCATGATATTTTTAATTAGAATGACTGTGACCGTCACTTTGATTTTATGATTTATTTATATCACTGACTTTTCTCCTTCTCATTACTGTGCACCATTATATCTTAAAGTGTCTGGAACTTTTACTGCACTTAAGTTGAATTATCGACAGGTAGTCCCAGTGATAGCGGATCTGGGTATCCTAAGCTTGGATCATCCTGACCTCTTGTTAGGGGGCCACCATTAGATATCTATTGGGGGGGGGGGGGCTGCAGGGTTTTTTTTTGAAATAAATATTTTTGTGCAGACAATGGATAAAATAAATAAAGAACCAGAGGACAGAGTGAAAATAAATATTGTGTCAATTAATGAGGGTGAAATAAATAAAATACAGCTAGTCTAAATGAGTACTAATAATCACTTAAACTGTAAAACTTTTTCACTTAAACTTTTAAAAAATTTCCCCTCGCTTCGTTCGGATAATTTCTATGACTTCATTCATGTTCAAACTTGTCAAGGAAGTCAAGAACTTATCACAATATAACATCAGACTGAACTTCTTCATACTGTGTTAAGACACAGTCAGAACTAAAGATACAATGGGACACAGCCGTTACATGTATATGTAAATAATTTGGCCGGAGAACTATTGGAATGTGCAGGGCAGAGAAGTTGATGACTTCTGTCCAAGAGCACAGATGAATCTCATTCTTCTTCTTCTTCTTCTTCTTCTTCTTCTTCTTCTTCTTCTTCTTCTTCTTCTTCTTCTTCTTCTTCTTCTTCTTCTTCTTCTTCTACCTCTTCTTGTACCTCCAATAAACTGACAACTTTGAAAGAGGGGTGAATCAAATTTATGTTGACATGCTCGGATGGATGAATATGTGTGTGTGTGTGTGTGTGTGTGTGTGTGTGTGTGTGCAAATGTATAAAATTTGATGTTTCTACACACAACAGTTCAAAGGTTAAGCTGCATACTATAATGGACAGTAATGGAAATCTACTGACTTAAGTGCCCTCTACAGGACAGACACAGAAAGTTTCTACTTCTATTCTTGCTCTTGCGTACTATGTAGCTCTGCCTTTCTGGTTATCCTAAAATTGACTGGGACTAGAGATTTTAACATTCCGTTACTGTGCCGAGAAATGACAAGTAACCAGGTAAAAGCTAGCTGTTGATGATCGTGTCTTTACAAAATTTGTAAAGCCGTATACAACATCATTTGATTGGTGGCAATATTTTATTTTAAGTGAATAAACAGGATAGGGATGCATACAAATGTGAAGGAGTAACATTGGCTCCTGTACACAAAGGGTGAAGGGCATCTGTTCAGTCCCGCTACTTTGAGGTCCAATAGCTATGGGCGCACCAACTCTTTGTCTAGTCTGCAGTTAACCGCATTATTTTCTCAAATGCGCTCATGCAGCAGTTGCATACATGTACAAAGCTGCATTAATGTTGACCCCCATAGCAAATTTGTGAAATTTGTACCTTGTCATGGATATGTTGATACACTGCATGGTGACCTCAATTTTCTATTCATCATAAGTGATAATTTGAAACAAATTTCAATTTCAATGGGATCTCTTTTCCGTTCTTTCATACAGTGGCCAGTCTTATAAGGCCACCCTAAATGTCATTAAAACTGGTGTTATCAAATGGAAATATTAATATTGAAAAAAAAGTAAATTTAATGGTTGATTTTGTTTAAGAATTATGGACATTAATTTTTTCTTTCGTTTGCTGATAGCTATTTTGGCTACTAGTTGAGTAATAAGTCTTCCTTTGGTTTGCTCAGAACCATTCAGGCTATTTATTAAGTATTCGTAGTCTTTGTCCTTCTGTGTCATTCACGCTGGCGGGCCCCACCCCAAAAATTTCTCTTTTTCAGATCAAAACCAGTTGGAACAAGTTACAAGACTACAAAATAACTGCTATCTTCACTTCTCCAAGGCATTTTCATTCCTGTTTCTGTATTTGCTTCTCTTTTGTTTCTTGATATTTCTCATTAAGATGATAGTAAATGAGGAGCACACGTGATCTGGAACTAATACAACTGTCTGTGTTGGGGATTTCCGGCAGAGTTGGGTATGCCAGACACAGCAAAATACACAGGCACTATATTCTTGCCTGCACAACATCTGACTTCATTTACACTTAACTCATTCCACCCTGATGACGCTTTTTCCCGCTAATATCTAAATGTCGTCTGCTAATTGTATTTTACTGATTTAGGGATTATTTTTCAATATTTTGGATGAAACTTGCATGGAAGATCATTCCAAATTATATGCCCATGGTCAACAGCTTTCCTTGGCGCGCTCTGGGCGCAATGCGCCCAGAGCGCGCCAAGGAAAGCTGTTGACTCAGTCTTCTATCAGGGTGGAATGAGTTAAACATATCATTGGATACAGCATATTCCACCTAAAACACAAGAAGTTTCATCATTTATTGACCATCTATTTATTATTTTGTGGCAACCACCTGATACCAGGACAATGATATTCCAACCTCGGCATGAGAATTTCGAATCACTTGCATTTGGGATAGCCATTCCACTTTTTACAACCAGACTTTGAATAGGGGGACAAGTGAAAACCTGTATCATACTTGCCTTGATGACAAAATCGAAATAAGTGGCTAAGCGTCGGGCTTGCATGACACACTCAACTCAGCTGGTATCTTCAGTCTTGATACTTATCAGCCATATGCATGTTCCATGCTTGCACAGTGTTAACATTATTATCGTCTAAATGATATTGCTCTTTGTAGGTAAACACTTCATGAACTTCCAGCCAACTGCCGTGTAGTTGATCCGGAACAACACAGTTCAGTACATGTAAAAGTTAAAGTTTAAGTTCAAGTTCTTTATGTAACTATTTTCGCCCTCTAGGGGCCAACAGTTACATAGAAAATTTCATGGTGCCATCTATAGGCAGAAGTCGAAACTACCAATAACTGTAATGCTCAACACAGTACAATAGAAGGAGCAATTTACAGAAATATGTACATATGTTAATTACATTCCCATGTACATGTAAAATAAAGTAAATCTTTTGTGCCAATGCCAAATTTCAAAATCTTATCACGACATATTGCTATATTGGAAGATATTCAGCATTTAAACTCTAAAGTACTCCCAATTTGCATGAATTAAAATTCTACAATTTTTGTTTGTGGTCCATTGGGTGTGCCTACGAAACAAATCTAATTGAAATGACACTTGTATCTAAAATAAGTTTGAAGCTATTCAACATTGAAATCTTGTGTATTTGCTTAATTTCTGTAAATTACAATGCCAGTGCGTTGGTTCATGTTTTTTTTTGGGGGGGGGGTGACGTCACAAACATAAAAACTGATGTTGGAATGGCCCCTCCGTCTTATTACTTTGAAGAAATTCAAAGATTTAAATTTTGTGTATTCACATAATTTGCATGAATTGAAATGATACAGCTCTGGTTTATGGTTCGTTGGATGTGTCACAAACCTATAAATTTCAATTCTATTGACGTCTTTATACAGAATTGTTTTTCAGCTATTGAAGGTTTAAATTTTGTGAATTTGCACAAATTAAGATTCTACATCTTTGGTTTATGATTCATGGATACAACTGGCTCATAAACCTGTAAACTGTAGTTGGAATGGCACCTTTATCTATAACAGTTTTTGAGATACATCCACCTCTTAATTTCTTCAATTGCCGTAATTAGCATAATTTAAAATTCTACAACTTTGGTTGACTGGTCATCAGATTGGCAGGCATTACAAACCAGTGTTTAAAACTTAAACGTGTCTATCTGTATTAGCTTTAACTTTGTTTAGATTGTTTAGGAAGCAGATAACATACAAAATCTCATCACGGTTTCTATGAAGAACATGTATAATAGAAGTAAAAACCAAATAGAAACCCCAGAGACAATACTTGTGTTTGATATGGGGAACTCCTGTATCAATGTTTTGGGCCTTGTAGGCCCCTCCTCAGGGCTCAAGAGTTTTCCGAATCTTGTTAGGTTGAGAATCGCATCTGAAGTACAAAAAACTTGGGTTCCTGGCATTCTTAAGTAGGTAGAAATCTTTTTTTTTTAATTAAAAGTATCAAAGTGCAGATTATTGGGAGGGGATTATCACTGTTTTGCTGAGAGATCACACAAGATGGCAAGGCTGTTTGAAGTTTACTTATTGAATGACGAAAGAAATATACAATCAACGATGAATGTGGAGATGTACAGCAATACGGAATACTCAATATTCAGTTCAGTCACTATATACATTGAGCAAGTCAGCCATCCTATATTAACCAGAAAAGCTAACCATATGCCTACATTAAGCGGCAAGGCCTTTTGCTGAGTCCATGTTTACTGTTCTACCCTCTTCTTATTACTCTGTCCACTTCTGTTAGGCCTTGCCATGTGCAAATCCCTGGTGAGCTGCGAATAACTCTCCTGTAGGTCACTCCAGGAGAGCCATGTGGTGAGCTGCTCATATGAACTCACTGTAAAATCTAGTGTCTACATGAGTCATCCACAGCTCTCCTGACGTGTTTAAGGTCTGTGTGATCGCTTCCCATAAATGGCAGGGCCTGTCTGTCGTGGTTGCCTCTTCCTGTGTTGGATAGCATCCAGTTGACTTGTGTTTCATACCATTGGTAATTAAACAATTGTTAATGTCATTACTGTTCTATTCAATGTCAAATTATATAAAACATATATCTAAGAATTTACTGGTTATGATTTGCAGTTGCTTGGTATTGCTTTCAATGCAAGTTCAATACAAATGAATTGAACAAATTAACACTTAAAAATGGAAGATGTCTCAACAGTTTAGTTGTGTGCATGTCTCCCTGTAACATATGCCATTTGTCCATCTAAGTTCCGTCATTGGAACATGGGAATAATAAATTCAAAGTACAACAAAATGTTAGGGGTCACAGGGAATCAGTTTGCATATACAGGCACAGTTGTAAGTAAAACAAGTTGTGCATCATGGTTCGGGTAAACTTGGTGGTACATATGTGTCCCGGCCCCTGCACTTATGACCAAACATTTACGCTTGATCGTTCCGAATTTCGCGGAAAAGGGGGCCTCGAAGCGGTCCGCGAAATCGGAAATTAGCGATCGGATGCAGATTTTAAGGCATGGACCACTGCATTTGTGTCCTTGAAACTGAAAAATAGGGGTACTTTTTGAGGGTCGAAATCTCTTTGTTTTCATCAAAATAGGGGGTAAAATTCAGGGAAAATCTTTGAAAAGGACGTGCATTTTAATTTATGGAACTATCATGTGCTACCACTTTTGTGGGGAGTGACAGGGCCGGGGTATGTGTAATAGGTTTGTCCTCTTGTCATAAGATTTACTGTGGTGACCATGCACTAGTATATGTTTCTTTGTTTGTGTTTCACATTTTGTAGAAATCTGCATTTGTTTTACACACTTCATGGAAGTTTTCTTGAAGATGGAATAAATAAAATAAAAGCAGCCACTATGGTGATCCCATACACATCTGAATGATACTTACACCCTTGATTGGTAACAGATTTCACCAAAACCATGAATATCAAGTACAGAAAACGAACAAGGCAAAGTAAAGATATGTTCTAAATTACCTGCAACAATACTCGTTTCTGCTGTTTTAATTTTCCTTTTGATGACCATTGTACTTATGAGATGGTCCAGGAACATTTTGAGGGGGATACCTGTTGTTTTGAGTTTATAGCTCTGCTGATAAGCTTGGGCAGGGACGATGTTGAAATTGGGGTATAGCAACTTCTCTTCATGAGACTTATACTTACAGTAGCATTTTTAATAGGTCTTATTTTTTAACATGCTGAAGAAGATCAGCAAGACTTGCCTTTGAATACGTTTTCTCAACACACATTTTATTCTTCCTTACACCTCTTTAGAAGTCTTTCAAGATCTGAAAAAGCACTTTTTTCAAGAACGCAAATTTTCTATCCTAATCAGCAAGTTTAAAGCTCAGCTGACTTGCCAGTCAGCTGAACTTTTGTGAGGTTCATTCGTCCGTCCGCAAAATACATGTTCTCCAAATTCAATTCAAACGTCAGATGCAGTTTAAACTTGGTGGGAATGTGCCTTTGGTGGGTCTCAACCAATTTCGTTCAAGTGATCACGCTCCATTGATTTTTGGATTTTTTTATGAGGTTTTTTTTTGGTTCTTATGGGGGCGAATCTTAAAAAATCTCCGAGGAGACGGCTCACCGAATTGCTTTGATATCACACAGGGATACTCCCGGGGACTCCTAGTAATAAATTTGTTCACTAGGTGGTGCTGCGATTTTTTCCTATTTTTTATGATTTTTGTGTTTTTTTTTTGCTATTTTTGACTTCTCCACAACCGTCACTCAGATAAAGCTGAAACATGGTGGATATGGTCCTTGCAGAAGGGTCAAATAAAGTTGTTCACTAGGTGGCACTGCTGTGGATTCCTGATTTTAAATGATTTTTTTTTCAATTTGGGTACTTAAAGGTCAATGCGGCTTTTCTATTGATTACTATGTAAGTCAATGGGCATTCTATATGCTTATTCACATTTTTGACTCCTTCTCCAAGACCGTCATCCAGATTGACTTCAAACTTGATGGCAATGTACCTTGGGTGGGTTTCTACCAGGTTTGTTCAAATAGTCACGTATTTATGGCATAATACATACCTGGTCCACCTGGTTCATGGCACGATGCACCGCAGCGCCACCTATAAGCGGTCTCGGTGTTACGTAGTCTCGGTCACATACTTCAGTTCATCTCTTTTGGCATTCGCCATTTTAGTTGATTTTATCAACTCAAGAGATAGTCTCTCGTGTTGCTTTCGTAAGCAGCGTTAGCCCTTCTGCGTTTGCCATTTGGCTAAGTTCAGCCTTCTGAACATTAGACTGTGAAGTTGTTTTGCAAGTCTCACTAGTTTTCATGTAAGTGACCCGAGGTCTTGATCCTCGATAGAGCAGTTGGCCGCCATTGTACTATAATTATGCGTGGACCGCGCTTGTAGGTCAGGCGCATGTGCAACTCCATCTCCTAGGAATGGCGTCGGAACAGTCCACAAGACATTATAGGATGGACGGCAAGAAGCATTTCATGGCTTCCTGGGATGATCACCGTGAGTGCTGGCTTTGTATGGCCAGACTCCGGGGGATTAAATGTTCCAGAGTCTCACCCTGCAACATCTGTGCTTCGTGGCCGGAAAAGAGGTGGCAGACAGTGGACCAGTTGAAACAAAAGTCAGCACGCAAGAGGGCTTTGCGAGCCGCTGCAGGGACCCGCACCGATGAACATCAGGCTATGGTGCGAGAGGCCCGGACCGTACAGCCCCGGACCGTACAGCAGGCACCGGCAGTGGTCCAGCCCATAGGGTCACCTGCAAGGTTAGTGCCGTTTACTTTAGGAGCTATGGCTCCATCCTTCTGTATGGGTGTTGGGCACACCACAGTAGCGGGTGCCAGTGCTAGGGGACCAGGTTTGGCCCAGACCGTACTGTCTCCTGCTGGAGCAATACCTCACACCAGTGTACACCGGACCGTTAGCTTGGACCGGACCATGTCTGGGCCCAGCCATACTGCGTCCCACACGGATCTAACCCCAGCTGGGGTATTGCCAATCACCGTAGATACCATAAAGGCTATTATGAAGCAGCAAATGGAGCTTGTTATGCCCACGATGTTGCAGGGAATGTTGCCCCACTTCATGACTGGTGTGGCTCACAGAAGCATAGGTCCCGTAGTCCGAGCCCACAATCCCCGGACCGTGGCAGGAACCAGCATAGGTCCCGTAGTCCGACCCCACGGTCCCCGAACCCTGGCATGAGCTGGCATAAGAAGCACAAGAGGCACAGGAAGCATTGTCGCTCAGATAAGTCCAAGTTCTCCTCGGCTGGTTCCCTTCATGAGGAACTAGTTGATAGACCTAAGGTGGCCAGTGTGGTGGTAGGTCGACCCCCAGCCAACACGGTATAGGACAACCCTCCGACATAGTCACGGTTGGACCCTGCGGACTTACGCCACAGGATAGGGCCTAAGTCTAAGGTAGTCGTCTCCAAGATGGTGGACAACAGGCCTGTCCTCTCATATGATGATGAGGTTGTGGCAACCCCTCGTATTATCTTGAAGCGGTAGGGGCAGCCTGTGTTACCTGAGGCACCTGCCCCGACACTTTTGCCCCCGGACACTACCCCGGCGGCAGTAGAGCTTCAACCTGCAGCTGAGACAAGCATTAGTCTGCCAGCTGCCCCTCCCAATGGGTCCGGGCCCCCGGCCCTGGTCCACCCTTCCGAGGACGACATGGACCTGGACCCAGAGGAACCGGAAGCTGGTACCTCCTGTGATAGTTCACAGCAGGCCCAGGAGTCCATTCTAATGGACAAGGCCTTACAACGAGCCAACTCTCTGATGGGCCTTCACTTCCGGAGTCTTCTGACTTAGGGGAGGAAGAAGATGAGGAAGAGGACACCAAGACATGGTGGTACTCTTCACTCGAGTAGGAGCGTTTTCCTTCCGGCAAAACCACCAAAGACTTGTTGGAACACCTCACACGGGTCTTGCAGAAGGCCGCAGGTAGGAGAGGCGATCGGGATAGATCTCCGGAGTCAGACCCAGGGGGTCGTCCGGAACTGCCGCGTCACTCCTTTGCCCAAAATGTATATTTGGTGGTGGATCACTTCCAGCGCAATGCGCTAGGCACTCCAAAGAAGCTTAACGCTCCCAAGCCTATGCCCATGTCTTACACGGTGAGGCGTGAAGACAAGATGGCTCTTCCCTTTAGTGCCTATGTGGCAGAACAAATGAAAGAGCAAACCAAGGGTTTACCTCGAAAGCTGTTTGCGACCCAGATTACTTATACAAATCTGGTGTCTAAAGGAGCCTTAATGTTCCGAAAAACGTGTGGGACTCAGAGCCACGGGAAGTCCAGCCCAAGTTTGGGCAATACTACCAGGACAAGGACAAGAAAGAGTCAAGCCTGGGGGGTCTATGTGAGAGACCAAGTCCTTAAAGGCCTTATTAAGGACACGAGGGTGAGGCGGTCACAGTGTCAGGCATTATGGCCAGGTTAGCTAAATGCACAGACCTCCCTCCGACGTTGCGTTAGATAGTATCTTACGTCACTCAGCTAGAGGCCTCACGTCCACATTCTCTGCAGGCAGCGATGGAGAGTTCCATTCACCATGAGGCCAACCTCACTTTGCTCCAGAGAGCAAAACACTTGAGGAATACAGTCTTCAGTGACAGGCTGAGGAATAGGCTGTATTCCTCACCGCTAGATCCTAAATCCCACTTCCTGTTTGAGGATGATGTCTTACAGGAAGTGGCGAATGACCACCGGGACGAGTCAGTTATGCAAAGTAATGAAGCGCTAGTTCGGCAGGCGTCGGCCCCAAAATATGCCCCCACTGGCTTTAAGAAAAACTTGCCCATGTCATTACAACGTCAAGGCGATCCCTCACTCGCTACACGCCTTCAAGAGGCAGTGGTCAAGTTGCTGGACAAAAAAGCCATGGAAATAGTAGCCAACCCAAACTCACCGGGGTTTTACAGTCGGCTATTTTTGGTGCCAAAGAGAGATGGTGGGTGGAGACCCGTCATCGATCTAAAAAAATTGAACCAATATCTGGTGGTCAGCAAATTCAAGATGGAGACGCCAGCCTCCATAGCAACATCAATGAGACAAGGCGATTGGGCCACGTCTATCGATCTCAAAGACGCCTACTTCCACATAGCGATCGCACAGAAGTCGTGCAAATACCTCCGTTTCGTGGTAAATGGAGTAACTTACCAGTTTTGGGCTCTCCCTTTCGGGTTAGCTCCGGCGCCCCTGGTTTTCACCAGAGTAATGGGAGTCGTGGCAAATTATGCTCACCACAGAGGCGTAAGTCTTCATATATCCATGGACGACTGGCTGTTGAGAGCATTGAACCAGTCGATCCTACATTAGGACTCGGCTTTGGTCTTGATGCTTTGCATGGACTTGGGATTGATAGTGAATTATCCCAAATCCATGTTGGATCCGTCCCAGGAGTTTGTCTTTCTAGGGACCTCCCACTGCCTGACTGGTCAACACTGTTAGGTCAACTGGCCTCAAATGTGTTCCACGAAAATCCAGGCATGCTTCATCTTCATGCCTGGAGACTGTTACGAAGAGCCTTGCACATGCTGGACTTTCTCACCAAGTGGCAGCGAGAGTCGCGAGAGGGAAACTTCGGTCCACTTCTTTAAAGAATTATGATTCTAAGGGGGCCGGGTTCGAAGATTGGTGCAAGGATCAAAAGCCTGAGATTGATTCTTGGCACCCTTCAGTGAGTCAGATTGCTGACTTCCTGAATAAGCTGTTCATTGAAGACCGCTTACAGGTGTGCACAATAGCTGGATATAGGTCCTCTATTTCATCCTCCTTAGACATGTTGGGCTGCAGGATTGGATCCAGTGCGGTCCTTTTGAGATTGATCAAGAGCTTTTTTCGCGAAAGACCAGTCAGGAGGACTGTTTATCCTCAATGGGACCTGTCGCTAGTCCTACGGGGCCTTCGATCATATCCTTTTGAAAGGAAAAATATGGAGAAGGTGCCTCTTAGTACTTTAACCTTTAAGACTGTCTTCTTGTTGGCCCTTGCTTCGGGAGCAAGAAGAAGTGAGATTCATGCCTAGGATTTTTCCAAGATCAGATGGTCTCACAATGGGAGCCGGGTGTTTCTTAAACCCAACCCATTCTTTATGGGGAAGACTCATCAACCAGATAAGCCTCTTGCGGCTTTTACGGGCTTCACAATCGAGGCCCTCTCTGCAGATATGGATCGTAAGGATCCTGATCGGCTACTCTGCCCTGTTCGTGCTTTGAAGTACTACTTACACAGGGTAAAATCCAGCAGATCAAAGGGGAGAAGTGAACCTCAGCCTCTGTTCCTTCCCCTTAAGCCTAAGAAAGACAAGATCCATACTATTTCTAGTTGGATCACTAAGGCTATCAAAGCACCTTATGTAGCGGTGGAGAAAGCTTCTGAGTTGAAGAAAGTGCTTCAAATCAGAGCTCATGAAGTTCGGGCCATTGCGTCATCATGGGATGCCCTCAAACAAGTCTCTTTTCAAGACATCATGGCAGCCTGCCGTTGGCACTCCCATTCGACATTTTCAGATTTCTACCTCCGAGATATCTCCTGTATCGAGGGTGATCTGTTTGCTTTGACAGATCAACCTACTCCTTCTATGTGTACAGGATGAGTGCTCAGACTAAGTTTTTCTTCGTGCTGTCCACTCTTTTTCGTGATCAATGATATCCAGGTCAGACCAGTTTTGACGTAGGTCTTAACTGGTGCTGTTCATGGTAAGACAACTTGTCTTCTTTTTCCTCGGTTTAGTGGGAAGGACATCCGTCTCAGACATATGGATGATTCTTTTAGGGATTTTGCATCCCTCCCTTGCTGTTGTAGCAAGGCATCTTTGGGAAAGAGTTATTATGAGTTTTATAAATTTCTGATCTACCTTTTATAGACCTTTGGTCTCTAGGTCCGAATGACTCCCATCGTCAGGTTCTGGTGGTATCTCTACCCATGTAGTAGTGTATAGGTATGTATTATGCCATAAATCTGATAAATTTAAGTAATTTACACATCTATTAATAATACTTACCTATACACTACGTTTGAAGCCCACCCTTCCTTCCCGGCGATAGTCATTCTTGGAGTATAGACTGCCAAAAGATTGAACTGAAGTATGTGACCGAGGCTACATAACACCAAGACCGCTTATAGGTGGCGCTGCGGTGCATCTTGCCATGAACCAGGTGGACCAGAAATTTAATTCTGTTGGTATTATTGGAGAGGCCTGTCCTTTCGGACAATAACCCATGTAGTAGTGTATAGGTAAGTATTATTAATAAATATGTAAATTACTTAAATTTTTCAGTTCAGTGCTGTTGGGATTTTTAATTATTATTTTTTCTTTGGGGGGGGGGGGTTGGACAAATCTTACAAAATCTCTACAACCGCTCACCCAATTGCTTTGATTTTACATAAGAACACTCCTAGGGACTTTTACTTCTTGATTTGTGCACAAGGTGGTGCTGCCATTTTTTTCATTTTTTTTTTTTTTTTATGAATTTTTATGTTTTCGGTAATTGTCACTCTTCTTCAGTTCCGCCTCTCAGATTAAGTTGAAACTTTGTGGATATATTCCTTGTGAAAGTGTCAAGCAAAGATGTTCACTTGGTAGCACTGCTGTTATATCCTGATTTTAACGATATTTTTCAATGTGGGTACTTATCAGTAAATCCACCTATCTATTGCTTACTATGCAAGTCAATGGGCATTCTGATGCATTCTAATGGTAATTCACATTTTGGACTTCTGCGAAGACACTGTCTGTTACATTCACTTCAAACTTGGTGGCAATGTACCTTGGGTGGGTTCTACCAAGTCTCTTCAAATGGTCACGTTCCAGTGATTTTTGGAGTTTTTATGATATTTTTCAAAAATCTTCAAAAAAAAATTTAATAGGAAAGTGTAACATGGGAATTTCTTGTAATTGTTATAACTTTTGTAATTTTGGCTACATTTGTGCCAAACTTGGTAGGGATGCACCATTATAAGTGTCTACCTATTTTGTGAAAATGGTCATGCTCCAGTGATGTTTGAACCTTGGCCCCATTCCCAAGGTCACAGGACAACTGACACGAAATTTACTGTTCACTTGATAACTTGAGATCTGTTTTGAGTTGGGACCTTGATGTTGCACATGTAAATGTTTCTCTATAAAGGTCGTGCTTAGATAGTACATGAGTGACCTTGACCTCGTTTCTGGGGTCACAGTGCAACATACATGAATTTTACTCTTAACTATAACTTGAGAACTACTTGAACTGGGACCTTGATGTTGCACATGTTTGTGTTCTTCTAGAAAGGTCAGACTTAATCAGTACATGGGTGACCTTGATCCTATCTGAAGTCCACAGAGCTGCAAGTGTGATAAATGTCTAGGTCAGCTGAGCATGGGCTGTTCACACAGCCCTCTTGTTTTTATTTCAGATTATTGTCTTGCTGGGAAATTTGTTGTTTTAATTAAGTGATTTGTTCCTATTTTCTTTCTGTAGTTTCTCAATATGTGCCTGTTTCATCTGTGCAGTTTGCTTTAAGGCTTCATGTGTGCCTTGCCATATTAAAACATTAAAACGCTTTGATTTTAGCCTATGAATCCGTAAATGAAATTACTTTTAGGCTGAACACATTACTGGAGTTCATTTTGATTGAGTTCACACAAAGGACTGAGACTAATTTCTGTCTCTGAATGAAGGTATTTATTCACATCTCTTTTTTTCTCAATGAAATGTGAGTGTAATCGACAAAGCTGAAAATGTCCAAATAAGGTTAATTTATGCCGAAAAAGCTAATAAGTATGCCCCAGAGAGACAGACAGACAGACAGAGAGAGAGAGAGAGAGAGAGAGAGAGAGAGAGAGAGAGAGAGAGAGAGAGAGAGAGAGAGAGTTACATTGTACATATAATATGATGGTAGCCTAGTTAGTGCATGGTATTTTTAAATATTGGAGCAGTTTCCTAAGTGATATATATTTTTCTTTTCCTTTTAAAAAATTCGTTTTTTAGTTATCTTTATGTATATGATACGAGGACATGTCCCTCCTTTTTTCGTCCCTCCTTTTTTCTAGGGGCAGACAAGTGTTACAGCGAAGAAACTTCGTTTTATACTTGTTTCCGGACCTTAACATCTTAGTTAATATCAAGCAACAAAAAAGGATGGAACTTTATTCTGTATTATAAAGAATGATGAAATTTAAAGTAATATGTAAGATAAGTCTGCATTCCGTAAAACAGCAACATGAGTTAATTATGTGTGCATGTCACGTTCCATAGGTAAAGGTTATCTTGATTGACCTTGTTCAAATTGGATACAGGGGTGACTCTTGGTTTGTTCTAACCATACGGTGCACGTTAAAAAAATTGGATGTGAAAATAATTCTTTTATTCATTTCTATTTAAAAATTACTGCACCTTCAATTGTCACTTCCGTTTACTCCCGATACCCTCAAGGTACGAAAGATCATTGAAGTCACAAAACGCAACTCTGCTAGCTGAAAGAGAAGACTCTATGCTAGCCAGATATGGCTGTCAAGTGTCACTTCGTTGACAGGATTAAAAATTCACGCAGAAATATTTATTTTCTTCCCCGTTCAAGATTTTCAGGGACAAGCAGCAAGGCCCTGGGAACCAATCTCACATATGCAGTGAATGCTTTGTGGAAAGTGACCTTCATTCGCAAATAAAACGATGTTTAGGATGAGTTTTGCAGAAAAATTACTGCTGTTGCCAGATGCGGTCACATCAGTGTTCAAGAAAGCCAATGCTAGTGGGAAAGCAACAACTGTGTTTGAAGAGGGTATGTCCATATGATGTTGCCAGGACAGACTTGACCGGGCACAGCCAGATTCCGCTGCTGTCAACACCACGCTGGCCAATCTGTACTGTAACCACTGATCCCTATCAAACATACATGATTAATTACTGGCACAAAGTATATATTTGGGGACATTCTTCACAAACTACAAGCAAGTGGTATTTTATAGAATCCACACGCCCATGTGCCAGCATTTGAGCTTGTTGTCAGGGTATTGGCAGACCTCATTTACTGTTGGCAATTTCAACCACACTGCATATATGTATTAGCCTAACTTGGTAGGAAATGTTCAAGTTAGTATTTTTTACAAACACTAGGTAAATAACCCATATAAGTATGAAACAATTGCCCTTCATATGGTAATATACTGTCGGGGACTAAGAATGAGTCAGCAGCAATGTTATCCACTAGCTCTTTTAGCCTTTTGTGTGTCCATGCCTGATTAGATCAGCAACCTAAGTGATACCAACCTAACAAAATTAAGTTTTCCAATTTTGACCACAAGGATTGCGCAAGGATAGAGCTGCTGGAAGCTAACAGCCATTTTTTTTTTTTGCTTAAGATAATTATGAATTCATGTTTAATTATGCGACAGTTGTGCAGGCAAGTCCGTCTTCAGTAGTTTCTTTATACAAGCTTTCCCTTTTGTTCTTATTCCTCCTAGATCAGTGTATATTTGCCCACATAATGTCTTTCTTTTATACAGGTTTCCCCTTTTTGGTTCTTATTCCTCCCAGATAAGAGTACAATTTGACCATATAGTATGTTGATAGTACACTGAATTACAGGGCATCAGAAATCAGATCGATTGGTGGTGAGCATAGATAATAAATGCAGTGTTTATCTGGCCCAAGCAGTCATATTGCTGTTCCAATGATATCACCTGTAGGAGAAAATCTGTCTGAAGGTTTGATGTTAAACATGCTACATTTCTATGCAGGGAACTATGTCCTCTCTCCCTAGTGAGAGAAGATACAAATTATGTATCACTTCTGGATACTGCTCTTGGGATTTAATAAAAGTTAAATGGATAATTGGTTGATTGGGATCCAGTATCATCCAGATTGTTCAAGCATTCCTCTACAGTTGAATGTCATAATGGTGTCTCTTGATGGTACGTTAGAGATGACTGTGGTGTTGCAGGTAGTGTGCTTACTTTTTTAAGACTCCTCTCTTCAAAATGCATTTCTGTGGCTCACAGTAACTGATACCTCCTATACTCAGGGTAGTGGGTAACATAATGTAAGGTGATCCTGTAGAATTGGGTATAGAAATAGGGCCCTCTGCCCTGTTTCAGGGCTTACAACCTTGGGTGCTGCACAGGGAGGAACGACATCGAGAGGCCCTTTTCCCAATAGGTGAGAGGTACTTTGCCACATTGGAAATTGTAAGAGTATGGGAGACTATTGAAGAAAGATTATGACCCAAGCGCCACATACGGGTAACATATAAGACGTGTTGGAATTAAGCTGTCAATTCAGAAGAATTCTTAGCTTCAAGCGAAGTTTAAGATATATATATTGCAATTTTTATGTGGAAGGTTTGTTGAGTGACATACATAAAAGTTGCAATATAAATGTTGAGAAGCCCCACCCGACTGACATTGTACTCAAACTATTGGATATCGGGGAATTGGCTGATAGTACTGATCCAATGATGCATTGGTTGATGCAATCATAGATGCAGCCAATATGGCATTGAATTATGTGGAGTTTGGGGCTATAGCTTGATGTTCACGACAGTCAAGTTGTTGTATGAAGATTCCAATTACTGTATGAAGACTCCAATTGCTGTATGAGGGGTCCAGCTGCTTCAGACAGACTCCAGCTAAGACTCTAGTTGTTGTATGAAGATTCCAGGAGCTGCGTAAGACTCAAGATGCTGTATGAAAATCCAGCTGCTGATTGAAGACTCAAATTGCTGAATTAATATTTCAGTTACTATATGAAATTTCCAGCTGCTGTATGAAGATTCCAGTTGCTGTGTGAAGATTACAGTTGCTGTGTGAAGGCTCCAGTTGCTGTGAAGATTGTAACTGCTACACAAAGACTTCAGTTGCTATACCAAGATTCCAGCTGCTGCATAAAGACTCTACAGGCTGTATGAAAATTTCAGCTGGTATGTGAAGACTCCGGTTACTGAATGAAGATTCAAGATGCTGCGAAAGATTCTAGTGGTTGTATGAAGATTCCAGTTGCTGTATGAAGGTTCCACTTGTATGATTATTCTGTTTTCTTCGTGGAAATTCTAGCTGTTATATAAAATATGAACAGTCAAGCGGCTATTTGAAGATTTTAGTTGCTGTGTGAAGACCCCGGTCAGTGTACGAGATTCCAGATGCAGGAGGAAGTTTGTGATGTGGTATGAAGCATGGTAACGATGTGGAGGTATCAGTTGTTGCATGAAGAGTGTGGCTACAGTTGGAGGTTAAACTATCACCACTGTAATTAAAAGTTGATGCGTGCAATTAAGCTGAGAGTGCGTGGAGGTCCAATGATTGCCATGGGTATGCTGTTTTATGTTTGTTTGGATTGCAAGAGACACCAATAACCATTTCTCCACTGTGGTTCATAATTATCTTAGTAGGCCCTATAAAGCATTCACAAATGAAAAAAAAATGGCAATTTCAAATTCCTGTTTGCTTAACTGTTACTTAAGCAAACAGGTATTTAGCATTTAATCCAACTTCAAGGAACAAGTCTTCAAATTCCACAACATTTAATAACATGTTCATCAACTGAAACACAGCAAATGTATCTATAATACATGACCTTGGTTATTAACCAATCACATCAGTTTTTATAAGACATATTAACCTTGGAATGATGTGATGAGGTCTGTGGGTGGGCTTTTGTGTAGTAGGACAATTTTTAAAACTTGGCTAGAATATTGTGACTTCCACCTACATGCCGTCGTGATGTTGCTAAATGCGACCTGCTTAAGAACATCCCAGGAAAAGGCAATGGGCCTGCCCTTGTCAACGCTGATCTGGTCCAACTGGCAGAGCTCTAGGATTTTGTCTGCTACTATGTAGACCAGCTTCACTGTCTTGGTAACCCACCTATTGGTGCAGATTCCTGGAATGTATGGCGAAGCCAAAGTCCAAGGCGAGGGAGTTGTGTACGTCACTGCCGGTTTTCTTTCGAGCGGCAATATGGCGAGGTGGTGGGCAGGGAAATGCACGGGAATAACCTGAAGTTTGACCTCATTTACTTTTCAACTGTTGTTTATTTTTTCATTCTTCAAATAATGCAATAATCTTGTCAAGGGCCATTACGTCCCATCCATGTGAAGAAAATTCCCACATTGGGTTTGGCTTTTAAGGCAGGAATAATTGGTATCTACCTTTCCTGATGGGATCTGTTCTTTTCAAGTATAACTTGAGTGTTGCAACTGGACAAAGTGATCTTCAAGAGCCTGCTGATTGAAGTTGTCACACAAGACCTTGATTGAAAAAAGCCCACAAAAACGGTAACTGGAGGATCAGGTGCATGTATCTTACTCATGAACAAAGATTCAGGTTTTAAACATACTTTATTGTAGTCCTCTGTCCAGCCTAACCTGGAGTGATCAATTGCAAAAATCTTACCCTTCCTGACCCAACAGGCCAACATCGTCAAACAGACCTTCTTATAGAAAAGATAATCTAGCCCCGGTGAGTCCATGTTCTTAGGTTCAAAACTGAGCGCTATGGAACATTTGTACCTTAAACATTTTTCGCCAAAATGGGAGAGTTATCCCATGGTGACTGTAAATCGATTCCAGCACATGCATTGCTTTTTTCTGGGTTTCCCATGTGTGTGTGTGTGTGTAGTGACCTTGCTGAGAACATAAGATGAGTTCCTTTGATATCACAAAAGAAGTAAACATGTTTTCTGTCTTGCGTTATTTTACAGTGGTCAGTCCAGCTTCCAGCTACTGTGCACCATATCATAATAGCCGTGGGACATACAAGCCAGGGTTCTCCTGTCCCAGATTCAGTGATGAAAGGGATCAAATTTACTGCTGTGCTACCAGTACCTACAAATACTGCTGTCGTGTGAGACCCCTTACTACAGTGGCCACTACAGCCTTATCTACTACAGCTTCCAGCTCCTACTGCTCACCATATTATAATAGCCTTGGGACATACAAACAAGGATTTTCCTGTCCAAGATACTTTGATAGCAACAATGCAATTTACTGCTGCGGTACCAGTACCTACAAACACTGCTGTCCCTCGGCTTCCCATTTTACAGTTGTCAGCAGATCCTCACCTACTGCAGCTTTCAGCACCTACTGCTCATCATATTATGATAGGTATGGGAGTTACAGGCCAGCGTTTTTTTGTCCAAGGTCTTTTGATAGCAGCTATGAAATTTATTGCTGCGGTACCAGTATCTTCAAGTACTGCTGTCGGATTTCCCATTTTCCAGTGGTCCACACATCCTCACATGCTCCAGCTTCCAGCTCCTACTGCCCATCATATTATAATAGTTTTGGAACACACTATCCAGGGTTCTATTGTCCAAGAGTCCAGGATAGCAGCGATAAAATTTACTGCTGCGGTACCAGTAACTACAAATTCTGCTGTAGTTCCTCTGCACACGTGTAAGTATCAACCCACTCCTACTTTTGACAGAATCATCCCATATATATTTAGTACGAAAAATAATCCCGATAAGGGAGTCAGTGAAAATTGTCAGTATTTTTAAAGCAGTACACAAAGTACTATTTTCAAGACCTCTACCCTCTTCAAATTGGTACTTAAATTAAATATATATATGTGTGTGTGTGTGTGTGTGTGTGTGTGTGTGTGTGTGTTTGAGTGTGAGTGTAATATATATATATTGTATTTGTGTCTTTTTGCCCAGAACCACTTCCTAGTAGTAATTACCCTATTCCACAGTCCAATCTCTTTACTCTCCACAAGCTAACCTGTCCCTGTCTAACCTATATACATATGGAAGTACTATTGTCCATATTGCACACGTTCCTCTGTAAACTTTTGACATAGACTGTATTAGCCCAAATAAATTAAAGGGTCTTCAGTGGGTAACTACTAAACATGTTTCGGAGCCTTTATATATATATATATATATATATATATATAGAGAGAGAGAGAGAGAGAGAGAGAGAGAGAGAGAGAGAGAGGGGGGGGGGCAGCGGCCTGAGACACTTAAAGTTGGCCTGATTGTACTTTGAATCTGGTTAAACAAACTGTATTTCGATAACATGTTCTTGACTTAAATGCTAATGACTTTCATTCTTTTCTGACATGCCTAAGTACACATTTTATCGTTGTCAAAAATTGCTTAAATTTGACAGAATTTACTGAAATGTTACAAACTCGACCCGTTATGTTGAATCATTAACTCAGGGTTGGCAGTGAAACAGAGTTTTATTGTTTGAAGACTTTCAGAGTGTGGAGTAGGTGTCATCATGGGGTTTCTTTACATTTCTGGTGGAGGGTGTCTATTGTTGCAGTACTTGTTAGGATTTCCTACCGTGTACAGGTGGTCTACCTGTAACTGTTTATTTTATCACTGGGACTGAAAAAATGCCCCATTTCTTTCTGCTTCAGCTATTCACTGGTAGGTGGTTAAATTACGGTAAGCTATCCAGCTAGAAATGGTACATGCTGATTCAGGAGAAAGTCAAATTATACTTCACTGAACTTGTATTATACAAATTTAGTAATTATGTTTGGTTTTTACAGGTAGTCTTTATTTGTATGAAAGCTTTACACTTATAAGCAAATCTTCACTTATTTAGCTAATGTATCATTTTTGACACACATATTCATACATTTGCTCATTTTTGTGTGGGTTGTCATTGCTGAATAATTAGGCAAGACAACAAGCCGCTACTCAGAGAAACATATGGATACAGGCTCAGAAACAGGTTCTGAGTAGTTACCCGCTGAAGACCCTTCAATTTAGTTGGGCTTATGCAGCCTATTGTAAAGATAAGCGTCTTTAAGAGAAAGCTAAAAGTCAACAAAAGAGTTATATCTGCAGAGAGTTAACAGGATGTACATACATCAAGTATTCCAAAATGAATGAGGAAATAGTTATCAGTTGACAAATGAACATGGTAAAAACTGTTAATTAGTGATGCAGCAGTTCTGTTATCAATGACGGAAGTCCCACTTCTGCAAGTATTTCATATAGTGTATTTCGATGGTGAGGAATGAAAACAGAGATTAAAAAAAAATGAATGGATAATATGTACTATGAGTTGCAACAAATTCTACTGTATTTACTACAATAGACCAGTTTGTGTGGGGAGAATACAATATTTGAATTACAGGTATAACAAGGAACAATTTAGTATGAAAATCTTGGTAAAACATGTTAAATTATATTTGAACTTATTGTACTTGAGAGTTGACCCTGATAGGTCATTTCCTGTGGAATGGAATTAGTTATTAGGAAATAGAATAAAGGGCACTGAACGCAGTCTCTGGAAACATCTACTCCTACACACAGTGGGATTAATAACAGGAAATGGAGAATTAATGACAGGAAAATACTGTCATAAACACTTTTAATGAGAAGATGATGAAATCCCACATTTCAGAGGGTATAATTATAGCACCCTCAGTAAAGAAGGACAATTGGATGGAAGAGCACAAAGAGAGAGACACAACGTACATAAAGAATTAGATTGGGAGGGATACAAGGAAAGTCTGAAAACTGAACTGCAGGAATGGAAAAATAAATGGGAAGTAGAGGGGGAAGTTCAAGAAATGAATGAAGACCTAACTAGAAGAATCCTTAAGGTGTCTCAGGAAATGATTGGTAGAAAGAAAGTGCCAATTGAAAGCGTCAGCTTTAGGGTAAACCCAGAGCTAAAGGGGCAATAAGGAGGAGAAGGGTTACAAATAGGGCATGGAGACTAGCCAGGAAACAAAAACAACTGCATAATGAGATAGAAGAAGCTAAACAACAAAATATGGAATGTAGAAAGCAAGTAGCAGACATGAAAGCAGAAAGGAGAGTTAATAAAAATGAACAATTGACAGAGAAAATAATGAGAAATGGAGGGGAAGGGTAAAATATTTTTAGGAAGTTAATCAAAAAAAGGATTAAAGAAAAGAAACGTGAAGTTATGCATAGAGGGAAGAGAATAGAGAAGAAAAATGACATGCAGGAAGCATTAAAAGAGCATTGGGGAAAAATAAATGATCCACGATGGGGACATGGGGCAGTACCAGAAGGTCAGATGGATTAGAGACAGGATCAATGAGATTCAGAATTGTGCTGTAGAATTAGAGAGATTGAAGTTCAGATTGCGCTAGAGAAGATGCGGCTTGGCAAGTTGCCAGGGTCTGCTGATGTTCTGACTGAATTTATAAAGAAAGAGCCAGAGGAAACGGTAGGATGCTTGCAGATTTTGTTTAACAGGGTTCTTGAGAAGAAGCAAGTACCAAGGGAATGGAACAAACTTAAAAAATATTACATGCCAAAAAAGGGCAACAGCTCCCAATTGGATCAATATAGGGGTATTGCAATCGCATCAAACATAGGGAAAACATTCAGCAGAGTCATGTACAGGAGAACGAGCAGAATAGTTGAAAGACTTGGCCTCCTGGGAGAGATCCAGAATGGATTTAGACCATGGAAAAGGGTGGGTGACCATGTATTATCTTTAATGCAAGCTCTGGAACTGGCAAGACAAAGGCGCAAGAAAATCTTGATGGGCTTCTTAGATGTGAGAAAAGCATATGACAGAGTGAGGAGGGATGCACTATGGGAGAAACTTCAGGGGCTTGGCTTTGGTGGAAATTTCCTCCAAGTCATGAAAGCAATGTATAGAGATGTAGAATGTACTATTTCAATGGGTAACATAGAAGTGGAAAAAAACACTAGATATTGGCCTAAACAGGGTTGTGTGCTTTTTCTAATTTTGTTTGCACTTTATATTAAATAATTGGGGGATCAGTTAACAGAATGTAACAAGGGAATGACAATAGGACAGCACAAAATTCATGGTCTATTTTTGGCCGATGATATAGTGCTTATGGCAGAGTCACAAAAAGGAATTTAAGATTTACTGGACATAACGGGAGAATGTGGCAACAAATGGAGACTGGAATTCAGTAAAGAAAAGAGTAAAGTCATGACGCTTGGAAAGAAACCGGACGTAAATAAAAGGTGGAAAGTAGGGACATTCCAAATTCCAGAAGGGCAGGAACAGTTGATTGAAATAAGCAAGGTTGATGAATATGAGTATTTCGGGATTAGAATAAAAGCAACCGGTAAAGGCATGTTCAGATATCACATGGAAAATATGAACCGAACAAAGGGAATGATCAAAGCTACATCATTAAAGAGCTTCAATAGAGCACTTACAGCCAGAGTGTTATGGGATAGATTTGCAATACCTGGGGTGATGTATGGTTTGGATGTAATTTCGGTAAATGAGGGGGACATTCAAAATATGGGGAAATCACAGAATGAGATGGGTAAATGGATTCTTGGGGTGCCACCAGGCACAGCAAATGAAGCAGTCTTGGGGGAATTGGGATGGAGTACTGTTACAGATAGAATTGCCAAGTTGAATTACTGGGGATATCTACAAACAATAAGTGAAGACAGATGGTGCAGGAAAATATACATGGAGGCAGTAAAGGCACAAACAAAGTGGGTCCAAAATATAGACAAATAAGCAGAAAAATATGACTTGAAAGGGTTCGACGAAGTTGAATGGAAGTCATACCTTAAGAAAACAATTGCAGAGGGATGGTGAGTGAAATGGAAAGAATGGGTGGTAGAAATGGTAGAAGGGGGAGATAACAGGGTGAACTAACGAGTGATAAGGGGGTATGGAAGGGAAGGGTGGTAGCCCTTTTCAGGGTTGCCATGACTGTAGCTGCAGCTAGCTGCAGATGCAGACCATGGAATGCCTGAGCCCTAGAGGTGGGGATAGGGACAGAAGGCAGGGCTTAATGTGACAGGGTGGGCCAGCATGGGGGAAATTACCAGTAACAGGGGGCACCCACTGCTGTGAGGAGTATGTGTGGCACTTACACCTCAGTTCTGTTCCCGGGAATCATTTTTGGGGGGATTTTTTAAGGCCATCTGTTACTTACAAAACCACGGCAGATACGTGGAGGGCAACAGCAATATTATTATTTTTAACTTGGAGAGACATGAGGACAATTAAGACAAGAACCATTTCAACCAGGACCCGTGGCCCATCTCGATGTACCCATCAACGCTTGGCATGTACTATGCAGAATAAAACATTCCCCGTGGAGATCTGAATCCAGTTTTATCTTCTTCCCAGACTGAGATACCGAATGCTCAGTCCAACCTGGGGCCCACGAAAAATATGTGTAGAGATGCCACAACCTTCTGAGCCAAACAAGATATCAGAGCCATATGTGTATCACAAGCCTTAAAAAGTAGTCTTAACGAGTGACACTTTAGACTATGTCAAAATGTCATGTCGCAAAAAAGACCATAGTGCGTCCATATTTATATAGGTTAGACAGGGACAGGTTAGCTTATGGAGTGTAAGGAATTTGGGCTGTAGAACCGGGTAATGACTACCAAGAAGTAGTTTTTGATGGAAAGACACTGACATGGAAAGACTATATATATATATATATATATATATATATATATATATATATATTGGCTGCCGGCAAATACAGGATTTCCCTTGCTCACTGGTTCATGTCCATCCTTATGTCAAATTATCAGTAGGCCTGCACCTATTTAGTATTAGTCTATTACTAGTAATGGCAAGCCAGGACCGCAAAAAAATTACTTTTTTCATTTAAAACAGATTAATTATAAACAAAATAGACAAGGAAAAGAAAACAGACATATGTCTCTTTTAAAATAGAATAACTATAAATAAAACAGACCAAAAAAAAACAAACATACATGTATTATACACCAAAATGTTTGTAACAATTTCTTACATCAAATAAACACCACAAAATATGGGCATGAAAGGGATTTTTATAGCAAATTGCCATGGCAACCAGCTCTGCATAGAACTACTTGCAGTATCATTGTGTGGACCATGGAGGAAAGAAACTTTAGTTTCATTGCTCCATGTGTGGACATACTGTTGACTCCAGCTGAACCACCGTCTATACATGGAGCAACAAATTTAGTTTCTCTTCCTCCATGGCCTATACTAGTGCAGTATACATACATTGATGATATTCATTTAAGCTCAAAGCATACACCGTTTTCCACAATCAAGCCAAAAATTTGCCTTTCTGGGAGCAATTTTTTTCTAAATACAACCCCTGGCGATCCTAGGTGTCATATTTTATTTGCACTCTCCAATAACTTCACCACAGGCAAAATTACCCCGTGGAAGCTGAATTTCATTTTGCCTGACAATAGGTCTTGGACCAGTAATCTCGGCCAAAAGGACCAACCATAAGAATCGGGGGGGGGGGGGGGGGCTATGCATTTTTTTAAAGTAAATGATTTACGTTTCAAAATCAGTGAAAAAATACTAATGCAATGCCTCATTTACCTTAAAAAAATAAAGTACTGCTTCCAAAAGTAAAAATTTTGTACTGTTTATAGTACCAAAAGTACTGTTCAATTAGCAATGTTGAAAACTCTTGGTAGCTTATATAACCCTTTAAATATTCCGTATCAACTATGATATATTGTGTGTGTTTCAATACACGTACTTTGGTGCCAGGCTCACATTTTCTGTTCACTTATATTACCCATTTTCTTGGAACATAAATGCACTTTTTAATGTACTGTACATGTACTTTTAGCTTTCATTGCTGAATCAAAGCTTGAGTCAAGTTTTCCTCAATAAACGCTCCGCAATGCACGCAGAGGAAAACTGTAGGTTTTAAATACAGAACCATAATCTTGATGGGAATGAAATCAATGGTGGTTACATTTAGAGCTGCAAGAGGCAACAGTTAATGAAGTGGGATTCTGTTATCATGTTTTTCTTTTATTAAACACAAGAACAGCAATACTCTCTCTCTCTCTCTCTCTCTCTCTCTCTCTCTCTCTCTCTCTCTTGCAGGGTTTCTAGGGTACGAACATTAGATTTTTAGTGACAAAATAGGCCTCCAAATGCAGCGTTATTTTGTCATAACCTCTGAGCTTCCGAGGGCTTCGTCCCCTGGACCCTCAAATGATTTCTTTTTGGAACTTCTGTGTTCACATAATTTTTAAATGGACCAGACTAAGGCTTCTAAAATGCTTCCCTCGGCGTTACGTTTCTTACACAATGGTAGCTAATATACATGCATCCATGGGTTTCAGTATTAAAAAAAAGTACTGTGAGGCAGGGTGGAAAAAATAATGTACTGTTATGGGCAACTGAAAAAAATTTTGCATGTTTTATACAGCTCCCCCCCCCCCCCTCCAAGATTCTAATGGTTGGTCCCTAATGCATTTTCATGTTAAAATACCTACTTTGGTTAACTTATTTCTCCTATTTGACACGTAAAATCACAACTTCCTTTACATTCTACTTCACGTTTATACCGATAGTAAAAAGTTGAAACCAAGAAAATGGGGGGAGGGGTCATGTGATTAGATTTTTTACAGGTGCATTTGTGTACCCAGGTACCTTCATGACTGACTGTTCCGCGCCAAATGCATCTCCAAAAATGCACAATGTTATCAAATGATTTAAAATATTTCTAGAGTAGCAGTGCCTTTCTAAAACTCACAGTTGATAAGTATTTTCAAATCCAAAATTTTGATGGGACTTCATTTGGGGTGCTCTGCTCCTGTGATATTAACATCCCATAGGCACAGGAACAGTGTTCAGTACTCGATCAAAAGTGTGAACCAGTTGACCCGACCTTGAGAGGTTACTGGTCCAAGACCTGTAGATACTTTCAAAATGGTCTGTTTCATTTGACATGAGCCCTAGTTTCAGTTAGCAGCGATACCTGTTCCCTTTTGTTGTCTGTTTTATTCACAAAACATTTTATTCTATGTATCATTTATATATGTTTTCTTTTGATTTTTGTTTATTATATTTATAATTATTCTATTTTAAATGAAAAATATCTGTTCTGTTTTTTTATTTTTGTTTATAGGGCTTTATGATTCTGTTTGAAATAAAAAATATCTGTTCGTTTATTTTATTGTCTTTTATTTATAATTGTGCTGTTTAAAATGAGAAATATCACTGTTTTTTCTGTTGTATTGATAATTATTCTGTTATAAATGAGAAATTCATTTTTTGTGGTCCTGGCTTGTGATAACTAGCCCTATTATTTGTCTTCAAGTCAGTAAACAATGAATATATATGACTGCTACCAGAAATGTAAAAATGCCTCCAGAACTTTGTCCCCACAGGCCTATATGTATATGTGACTGTGTGGACTATTTTGCTGTGAAATGCTATATCCCATACAAAAAAAGATGGAAGAGTTGGCCATGGGCTGGCCATGGGCTGGCCATGGGCGACCCATGGCCAACTCCAACAATTATAATTTATGGCCATCTCATGTGGCCAGCTAGCTGGCAACTATCAGGACAAACCTGTTTTACATAAAAAGTGGGCCACACATATTATGGGCAATTTGGGAAAACTGGGCCGCTAGTGGGCAGCTCCTGGATAATATGGAAAATGGTGGCCAGCTCTTGGTCCATATGGGCCACCAGCAGGCAGCTCCTATTAAGGTTACATGGGAACTTAATGGACCACTCCTACTTACTAATTTCTGTAGCCAGCACAAAAATGACAGAAAGTGGGCAGCTTTTGGGCAATGGAAGGAAGTATTATCAACTGACTTCCCCAGCATCCTTTGTCCATAATGGAGGGAAATTATAAGCAGCCATGTTGACAAACACTTGCAGTGTCTGACAAATGTTAAAATTGCCAAAAAGGCCTTTTGAAAAGCATTTTGAGGACTAAAGAGCAGACGATACATCCATCAGTATGCCTATAGCTTACATTGGCTATGCAATAGCAGAGGTCACAGTTACCAATTATCTGTGTATTCAGCTGAATACACAATCAAATACACAGAATTATTCAGGGCTAACAATATTTATTCATAGGACTGCATGTTAAATTAGCCTCAAATTAAAAGACTAAGTTTAAAGCTGCAAGAATAAAATTTATGTGAGCCTTTCAGCTATGTACGTAATTTTACTACACAAAATGTGGCTGTTTCTGACTTGAATGGTTTTAAGGTTATTAAGCTGTAAATTACAATGAAAATTAATGGGAATACGCAACTCTAGCCCTGAATGATTTAAAACCCCTCTACAGGAGAGCAGTAGAAGCTTCTGTTCTTGCTCTCCCCTATTGTTATACTGAGTGAGCACCATAGATGTCATTTGTTATACACTGGCTGCAGACAAGCATCCACTTTTCTCAGCTTGGGATTCAAGTTACATGTGTATTTAGAATAGAGTTTGGCTATATATACATACAGTGGCCTCCATCTGTCTTGAGAGACAACCTAATGGCAGCTATAGGTACCACAGTGAATAGTTTCTCAAAACAGGTGGTCTTTCATTAGATACATACAGCACAATATGTAATACAGTAGTCTTTAAAAAGTAGCCTTTTAGTTACAGGCGATCTTTATTGCAGGTACCACATACTGTATACATGTACCTGGTACAGACAGTATAATGATCGACACTGTGATTGTGCATAAATAAGACTAAACAAACCTGTGCACATGTATTGAAATGGACATATTTCCCTGGGTTGTGTTCACTTACAGAACTGCAAGATCATTTTGGACCTATGTACGTTTAACCCATACTGTAGACCTTGCTATGCAAGTGTCAGAGTCAGTGCTCTGAAATGTGGACAGCTAATGGGCAACTAATGGGCAGCTTCCCACATAAGGGTATGGCCAGCTAGTGGACAACTCCCAAATGAGGGCCACTAGTGGCCAGCTCCTCATAAAAGGGTAAGGGCAGCTAGTGGGCAAGTCCCACATGTGGCCTGCTAGTGGCCAGCTCTACTACCGTCATGATCATATAAGGGTATGGGCAACTAGTGAGCACCCCCCTCCCCCAATGTGGGTTGCTAGTGGCCAAGTCCCCTGCCATATAAGGATGTGGGCCTCTCACCTCATTTATGTGGCAAAATGTCCACTAGCGGCCCACTAGCTGCCAACATAACTAGCCATGGGCAGCCCGTGGCCAGTATTGGGGACTCTTTACTTTTCGAGCCCAATATTGAGACAGCAGCAAAAACCACACCCACAACTCTGCTTGTGTAAAGCTGGTCTAAAAATTTATTCCAGGAATGTGCCTGGTACAGCATGAATCAAGTCCTATAGGTCAGTTGTTCTACATCTCGAAAACAAAACAATTTGATCCCCTGGTGTGAACAGGATGTCTCAAATCTTAGAGAAAAAAAAGAAAGAAGTGAGGGAGCAATCTTCAACAGCCAGATCCAGTGGTCGACTCTATACTTATTTTTGTATAGGATATGTCACTGTTGCATTAAAATTAATACAATGTTTACAGTTAGTTTTATGATGTATTTACTCTTTTTAGCGTAAGGCTTCTTCACCATTCGAAGCGGTTCAGCCTGTGATACAGCAAGATGAACAGTGTTGGAGAAAGTATAGACCCTTCAGCCGAACCATGCAGGGAAAATGTAGCCTTCAGCCTTCTGCTTCTGATATATATATATATATATATATATATATATATATATATAATCAATCATGTATAATCTATCGTCTGTCATCACATTTATGCACAAAGCACAAATATGTATAAATTTTGCTGTTGTAGGGCCGCTATAGTGATAGGAGTCCTCGGGACCATCATGTTTATCATTGTTGTCTGCCTGATAATCTGCTGTGTTTGGTCTACATGTCCGCTCTACAAAAGACGCATGGCTGGGCAGATCAACACTACAGGTGAAAGCCACTCACTGCACTCATTCTCGTCCACTCACAGTTAAAATTTTCTACTTTATTCAGCAAGAATTAGGGGAAATATATGTTAAGGCACACTGATTTTCCATGATTCTGGAATTGTACATGGAGGTCTACAGAAAAGGCTTTCTGAAATGCAATTTGACTCTTGACAGTTTTATTTTTTAAATGTGACCTGTTGTACCTTTTTAGCTCTGTTTATAACTATAGGTTGCAGAGCTTGTGCAATCACTCGTGTCTGTCCCTCCATCATTCTGTCTGTCCATCTCTAAAAGGTTTTGCTTGTGAATGCAATGCAGGCAACAGTTTTCATGTTAGCCCCATATAACTTTCAAGTTTATAAAAATCTATGTCAACTTCGCTATTAGTGGTACCACCTATAGTATTTGTAATATTCGGGACAAAATTTCTAGAGTGCTTTTTGGAAAGTTTTTCCTGGAGCGGCTTGAAACTTGCATGCTGACTATGCTGATGAGGCAAAAAGACAAAAACACCCCCAAAATGAGGTGGTGCCACCTGCAGTATTACAGAATGTATGGAAAAGAAAAAACGTTGAAAAAAACAAATTAAATTCATCATGTTGATAAAAAATAAGACTAATGGTACCAAATGTGTATCATATATGCAAGTTTAATTTTGTATCTGTGGGTGACGTGGCCAAGCCTTTATCTGGGCCACATGTCATTAGGTATAACTTTCTATCACTTAACATAGAAATGTACAGAGGTAATTTAACTAGAAGTAAGGGAAAGAACTGATATGGATAGAAGTTTGGCTTATTTAGTGGTTTCCTTGTGTTTGTCATTATCAATGGACTAAACTGTGTATTTTTTTTCATTGCAATTAGCCATGAAAAGTGATGGAAAGGAATTTGATTCCGATTACCTGGGTAACTTAAAAAGTCCGGTGGGGAAAGGTCACTTCTTGTTCCTAATGATCTGTCTCCCAAATAGAGGCCAAACTTCACTGGGCATCGCCAGCTAAGAAGTCAACTTGGCTTACTGATTTTTTTCTTGTGGTCATTGGATGTATACTTGTGCACCTGTATCAATTTACCATTGTATGAAAACTATACAGATAAAAGTCTGTGTGTGAAGTCATGGTGGTATTAAGAGGAACAAGCAACATACGTATTAAAAGTACATTAAATTCATTGTTTCGATTATAAGTTGAGATGTAACTTACAATAAATATGATAAAATCTTGAGTGACCTTCACCTTTTTACAAGGTCGCCGAGCATACAGCAAAGAGCACTTCATTTTGCATGTTGAGAAATAAGAAGGATAACAGTACCAAATGTACCACAAATGTGTATTACATATCAGTTCGATATTGCATAAGATAGGTCACCTTGACCTCCTTTCTCAAGATCACAGAGGGAGTGTATATCAGGAAATGATTTTATTGTGGTGCCATAGCGTAATAAACTGAGGTCAAATTGGAAAATTTGCACCAAATGTGTATTTGGCTAATTTTGTAATGTTTTGAGACCTTGATCTATTTTCAAGTTCATAAAGCACTTACGAAAAGGATACAAAATTCAATATGTTGAAATAAGGGGAACAATGTCACATGCACCACAAATGTGTGTTCATGTGGAAGCATGGTGTTGCATTTTTTGGATGACCTTGACAATCAATATTTTCTCAGGGCCACAGAGGGAATAGATTTCAGGAAATGAGCTTTTGGTTATGGTCAAAAATCATATGTTAGCAGAGCATTGGGCCCATGGAGCTCTAGTTTGTTGAAAAAAAGAAAAGAAAAGAAAGAAAAAGAAAAAGAAAAAAGGAAAGAAAGGAGTGGTTGTAGCACATTTTCATTCGAAGTTTTCATGTTTTGTCCACATAATAGCCATATGGGATGGCCTGTCAAACACAGTGCCATTTGCAGTGTTCAGATGATGAAAGGCACCTCATACAAAGCTAGTATTAGGTATTATTAAGTGTGGGATATCCTTCAACTCGGATAAAAAAAATGTTACTGTTCAAAGTATGCGCCCCACATCCAGCTTTCCATACTTGGTATGTTTGTTCTAATCCGATAATAACTTTTCAAGTTATTGAAGAAAAACAATAAATTTGGACGAGCGCCAAACTCCATAATTTCTGAGTCACGGTGATCCAAACAGTAAGCCACTAATTACAGCTTTATGTGCAATGTAATGAAGTGCAATTTTGATCTGGAGGCTCGATTCACTTTGACATTCATGCCCAAGCTACACATTGCCATTAAAAAAAATCGCCTCTTTCAACTTTACAGGCATGGTGACCTCACAAGAATAGGTCAAACATTCTAGCATTGGGCATGGACTAATTGTCTATATAGATGTGACAAGTCTAATCTTATTACTTTTCCAGACACGGAATTTTATATTTGAAAACACATTTGGCTCATAATTTTCATCAAATTATAGCTGACGCCACTAGTAACATTAGCAACTTAGATTGCCCACAATCCCTTTAACTTCCGTGAAGATCCGTCAAAAATTAAAGATGCTGGAGTGTTCACATGATTTTCACATTTTGACTACTACATTGCATAAAATTAAAGGTGGCACCAGCAATATCGAAAGGGACCTAGATTTCTATACACCCTGTAAGTGCTAAAAGTTATATTGGGCTAGCTTGAAAACCGTGGACGATATTGCGCTAACATGCAAACGAAAGTTTACAGATGGACCGACAGATGGACGGACAGAAATGAGCGGTTACATAAGCTCTGTGACCTCAGGTCAGCAGAGCTAAAAGGAACGTACAGAATCATCAGTTTTATTGAAATAGAATATCTTATCCGTAATATCATAATACCGCAGTGGAAAATCAGTGTCCTTACATTTTCAAATTCATTGTGATAGGAGCTTTCATTGAAGAAGCAACATGATTGAATGCAAAATCAGTGGTTTTTAGCTCAGCTGACTTGTCAAGTAAGTGAGCTTTTCCTGTGGTTATCTGTCTACCCTCCATCCATGAATTGTCTGTTGTCCGTCCATCAATTCTGTCATGTACCCATCAATGGTCTGTTGTCCATTCATCTGTCTTCCCTTACGATATAAATAAGCTAGAATCAGATTATCTTACCAGAAAATTTATACCAGATCTTGTATGATATTTCTGGCATATTTATAGGGCTTGAGACTGTTTTTTTGAAATTATACCAGTTTATACATGAAATAAAGCAAACTATGTAAACGAGCTACAAAACCGTAATATTAAAATCTGATATATATATGCCAGATCTGGTACATGGAATATTAGGTATAATATACCAGATCTGGTATAATATACCACTTCTGGCATATCATACCAGATTTACTTGGGCTGGGCACAGTCTAGACATATACTAATTTGCATATTTCCGAGACGTACCCGTCGATATGGCCATCAACAACCAGCCTTTTGTGTGTGGTGCCAAGTGTAACAACAATTTTGCGATTATTTAATCCATTCCGTGGACGAAATCTGTAAACCTTAACAGCTCCACAGAAATGTTAAGTATATCAATTTTTTCCAGAATCCATAAGTTTACCAATTAGGTACGTCCACAAAATAGAGTAAAGCTACCGATTTTGTCCACAAAATCTGTCGACGGAAACGGTACTCAGTTCACATAATCCTGTGAGATTTATCCAGTTTCGTGCACAAAAATTGGGAGGAAGGACTTTGTATGCAGAGAATCGCAAATGAAATTACGAAATCGTATAAGGAATCGTTATCGTGGTTGTTTTCGTGAGTTCCTATAATGACTTGTAGAGGGAATCGGTCTCTACGTCTCACAATAAGTCACGTGACGGTAAGCCTACATACGAAAAGTTAAAACGCGGACGTGGATGCGGACCGCGCATTCCATGCTGAAACACGGATCCCGAACTGTATTGTTTACACATGACGCTATGTTCCTTGAAGTATAATTTATAAACCAGCAACATTTTAGGTGTTAAATACACAGGCGCTCGTAAGGTTCAGTCAGTCAAGCTTCCGTGCTAATAAACGCGGTGGGGGGGGGGGGGGGGGTAGTGGATTAAGAGGGTGGACCTGGAACATCTGTGCGTGCAATAACCCACATAGGGCCATATCTGCAATAACATATTGTGTATTCATCTGTGCAGTCAATTATTTGTGCTAATAAGATGGTGGCGGATGGGCCTAAAACCACAACGTCGTCACATGGAGCTCCTATATAGAAAGGTATGAAACGAAGCTCACATCTGGATCACCACCCCGCTTCACGTTTGGCATGATTTCTCCGTTTCTGAACACACCGACAAGCTGTAACTCACCAGTTTATTCCAAAACTATTTTCTACAGGTATATCACACAGATAATCCATTGAAATCAGCATATATCCACAGCAACACGCCTATAATTGTCGAAAATGTCACACAAAATCCATTTCGGGCAAAAAGTCCGACATTTCAGCGCCAAATTCAAACGGGTATCTCATCCTGAATCGGGTTCGTTCCGTGACATTAGCCGCATGACAACTGTTCCAAATGGTCAGTCAGACCATATTCTTTGATCCACTGGCGTTTTCATCCTGTGTTCATTTCCACAAATCGTGAAACCCGACCAAACTTGATTCCGTCAGTGCCTCTCCCATTCATCCAAGTTGTTTTGCTGCCATAGTTTTGACCGGACACAGACTGGCAGCCCAGCTGCTCTCTGATTGGCTGAAAGTCGGTGTAACCAATCAGAGATCAGCTGGGTACCAGTCTGTGTCCTGGCAAAAGTATGGCCGCTAAAACACTTCGATGCATTCGAGAAGCACTGGCGGAATAAAGTTTGGTCAGGGTTCATGATTTGTGGAAATGAAAACAGGATTAAAACGCCCGTGGATCAAAGAATACGGTTGGATCGACGGTTGAGAAGTGTTGTCATATGGCTAATGCCACGGAACGAACTCGATTCAGGATGAGATACCCGTTTGAATTTGGCGCTGAAATGTCGGACTTTTTGCCCGAAATGGATTTTGTGTGACATTTTCGACAATTATAGGCGTGTTGCTGTGGATATATGCTGATTTCAATGGATTATCTGTGTGATATACCTGTAGAAAATAGTTTTGGAATAAACTGGTGAGTTACAGCTTGTCGGTGTGTTCAGAAACGGAGAAATCATGCCAAACGTGAAGCGGGGTGGTGATCCAGATGTGAGCTTTGTTTCATACCTTTCTATATAGGAGCTCCATGTGACGACGTTGTGGTTTTAGGCCCATCCGCCACCATCTTATTAGCACAAATAATTGACTGCACAGATGAATACACAATATTTTATTGCAGATATGGCCCTATGTGGGTTATTGAACGCACAGATGTTCCAGGTCCACCCTCTTAATCCACTACCCGCCCTCCCCCCCCCCCCCCCCCACCGCGTATATTAGCACGGAAGCTTGACTGACTGAACGTTACGAGCGCCTGTGGTTAAATATGCTTATTTATCGACAAATTTGAGGTTCCGCAAATTCTAGCTGGTACCTGGAGACAGTTGAGTCTGGCCTCACGCTCACCATTGACCTCAGTGCCCCCAGACCCGTGGGGGTCAGTGACTGCACAAGCCACCGCGGCCCACCAACCATTGTGGAACAGGTGAAGGCTAAGTCGTTAACGTGAGTTAACTGTCAGTTTATTTTATTAGTGTAGGTGTAGCATACCGTGAGCAGGCTAGGCCTAAAACCTAACAGTTTCAAAATGTGCTGTAAAGCCCATTGCTGCGTTTGTTTGTTTTGTTTATTTGCCCCTTGTCTGCAAATAAGCAGACCTTCTACTTCCAGCGATACAAAATTCAGAATCAATAAAAGTGGAGTCTCTCCAAAAAGGCTACTTTCTCCCAAGAGTTCTACGAGTAGGGTCTGCTACAGGAATGTGTCGATATACCTCAGACCGATGAACTAATTGTCTCCACAGGATCCCCCTAGATCGCTATATGTTTCTCATGTGCTCTCGTCGGGCGAGCGCCAACATCATTGAATGCAATAGGGAGTCAGGGGCATGTTTTGGAGGCAAGTGAACTAAGTGCCGGCACTAAATTTTGGTCATTCCTCTCTCTCTCTCTCTCTCTCTCTCTCTCTCTCTCTCTCTCTCTCTCTCTCTCTCTCTCTCTCTCTCTCTCTCTCTCTCTCTCTCTCTCGCTCTCTCTCTCTCAAAAAAAAAAAAAAAAAAAAAAAAAGAGCACTGGGTGTATTCCTTAAGATGTCTACCTGTCCGCTATCCTGGACCTTGGCCGTTAATGGTGTTATAAAAGAAAAACAATGAAAATGACATAACGCTGTCTGTACCAAAAATTTCTTGCCTCCATTTTACTCCACCACTTTAGAACTCCAGACAAGTTTTCACATGGAAAGCGTATAGCGCACGACGTGCACTGGCGTAGGGTTTACGTTAATACTTTCACACAATGTTGCTTACGTTGCTATAGTTTTAAAGAATTGCGATAATGAAAATGACCATAGCAGGATATATATAATGTAAGGCCTTTAGCGCTACAATTTGCAGAATTTTTCCAATACAAAATTTCATGTGTCATATTTAAATGATCACAATTTTCCACAAGTTGCCCTCAACACTATTTCTAAAAACCGTAAAATTTGCCCAGGGGGTAATTTCTATTGGCCTATGTGATTTTAACCCTATCCCTTGCAGACTATTGTTTATTACCATTTCGGGATGTCCCAGTACGTTGGTACGGAAAATAAAATTCCCCAGTACGCCAGCACGGAAATTAAAACCCGTACCCCCCCCCCCCCCCAAGTTCAATAAAAGAAAACTGGGGGAGAAGGTAAAGAAAAAATAAAAATACATTTTTCTATATATTTGGTTTTGTGAAATAACTAGAGGCCTAAGCCTACTTCATATAGGATATCAGGTCACCATGTTTGTTTGCGCATATATGTGTCACATAATAATAATAATAATAATAATAATAATAATAATAATAATAATAATAATAATAATAATAATAATAATAATAATAATAATTTATTCGGAAAACTACCCCTTTACAGCGGGGGCATCAATGGAACGGGGTTTATTCCATAATGCGTCCAAGTATATTACAATAAGCCGTCTATATTACAAAGTAAAGATTTGTGTGTGGTAGGGCTGTATCTACGTTCAGCATTGAGCCGTACGTGAGACAGCATCCAATTACCATTTGAAATTTACTTTATACATGCGCATGCAACCAACAATAGGCTTCTCATAGCTCCATGTATACATACATATATATTGTCCATTACATTCTTTTGACAAATTAACCTTCCCTTAACACTAATCACTCATACATTTTGGATGCTACCTCTTCAAAATACCAAATCGCGAATTCCACACCCAATGCCAATGGTTTGTAAATAATAAATGAATAAATAAATAATTTTATTAGGAAAACTACCCCTTTAGAACGGGGGCATCGATGGAACAGGGTTTATTCCATGATGCGTCCAAGTATCTTACCCATTTAAAGTTTGCTTTCAACCGGTGTAAACAATCATCAATATCATAATTTTTGTCCCCCGCGCTAAAACTAGAGATAAACCACTCATTGGGAGAAAACTCTAGAAAGCGTAAGGACAAGTACATCGTGCACTTTTGGTTTACAATGTAGAAATAAATGTTTATCATCGTCATATTTACAATGTATAAAATTAAAGTACACTTCAAGATAGATAAAACTTATACAATATAGGAGCTCCATTTAAAATCTATGGAATCTGCACCTTACAGGGAACTGTACAACTCTATTTCTTTACTGTGAACAGGCACAGTTGAAGATATATATATATATATATATATATATATATATAT
Organism: Hermodice carunculata; assembly: GCA_964020975.1. Taxonomy (NCBI): domain Eukaryota; kingdom Metazoa; phylum Annelida; class Polychaeta; order Eunicida; family Amphinomidae; genus Hermodice; species Hermodice carunculata. The sequence goes on from OZ026623.1 coordinate 66,697,378, forward strand.
ATATATATATATATATATATATATACATTAGCTTATATATCACGGTTAATTTTTAAGAATCTACACAGAAATGTCACAGCCAGCACCTTCAAGAGCTACCATACGGCAACGCCATGCTTCTTTTAGGAAAGTTTGACAAGCACTGTCAAATATATCATTAACAGCATGGTCATAATTGAATGATATTCCAAACAGTAGCGTAAATTTCGTAGTTAAGGAAGAGCGAGTAAAATGTTCCCATACATGGGTATAGCCATGTTCCAACAGGCATTTTTCCAAATTTCGCCAAATCTTAATTCTTAATTCCTTGGAGTGTTCACATGTGAAAGTGAAATGAAATAAATCTTCTATACCTTGATTACATAGTTTACAAATTCCATTCACATTGATGTATCGTAGGTTTGAATTTAATTTGCAGGCGCAATATAGGTCTGATATCCCACATAGGGATGACATATCTGGTATATAATTTACGGCACAACAAACGGGTGATCCACTTCCTGCAAGGGGAAGTTTGCTACATATTGGAACTAATCAGGTATTCTCTAAAAAACCTGAAGAACGTTAAATGTAGTTGACATTGTACCGATAAATCTTTACACATAAGACTAAATTTGGAATGAGTGTTGCTTGAAATGATAGGGTAAACTGCCCAAATATCGGTCGTTGTACCAAATATCGGCCTCCTCGGGAGCCCTATAGTACTTTCTTGTTAATATTCATGTAGCCTTAGCATCAGCTGATCATAAGATCTCTCTCACTGAATTACTGGTTCTCTGATTGGGTTAATCTGTGACTCATTGCTTGCGTCAGTGCTTGCCTGGCTGGTCTTTTCAGCGCGAATTCTTCAGCTAAATGGCTGTGGTGCAGAGGTCAGGTGTCTTCCACGATGGGCAAAAGAAAGAGTTAGTTCGACTTTTCCCGACGTCTTTTATGGTTGACCTGATTGAGTGTAGCGCCGGTGTCACGTTTATTCACATAACACAACACCTGCCGTACATATTTCACACACAAACCCTTATTTCAGTTGCCACATGAATAGTGACTGTAAAGCATGGTTTTGTTTGTGCACTTAGCCAAATATCGGCCATGTTCTGGCCAATTGACAGCCCTTAAACAGACCAAACCCCGGCCGGCCGTTGTTAGGGCAACCAGGTGGGTGACATTAGGTTCAATAGAATTTAGAAAGTAATCTTACCTTTGTCTGAAAGACAGGAATCAGAAATCATTTTCATTCGATCAATACATCCAAATTTCCATTACAAGATCATTTGTAGTAATATAAAAAGTACATATTCACCTGGGAGACTTGCACCAAGGTCATACCTGACCGCTATCATGCAAGCTACCCTAAAAGTATCACATTGTTGAATCAGTAACAGGTAACAGTTGCAGAATACATCAATAACAGTTAAAATTTATTTAAATTACAATTACAATATATTCAAACCAGAGTTCTTAAAAAGGGTATAAAAAGATAATAAAGATGCAGGTCAATTATCAAATTCAAGAGCAAACATAACAATTCTGTATACAACATGCTGTTTCATACTTGTTTTTGAAATATCTTTTCACATAGACTGTAAAACCTTGGAATGCTTTGTGTGTTTACTTTGTCCTTTATTATTGCTGGTATGTCGTTCCAAATATGGCCCAGTTGATGTCTAATGCAATCTTGTATATACGCACGAGAAGTGCTAATTTAAACAAAAAAAAATTTTTTTTTTTTTCCTTTTTTTTTTTTTTTTTTTTTGGTTGTTTGTATGTTTGTTTTTTGTTTGTTTTTTTGTTTTGTTTTTTGTTTTGGTTTAATTTTTTGTTTTTTTGTTTCTCCGTTTCTTGTGTTATATTCATGTATGATGGAGCCTGAAAATATCGGCAAGTTATGGAAATATGCAGGCAATTTGTCATTTTTAAGTATGTAATGAAAATTTAGAAGCTGCAGTTTTTATACATATTTTGCAGTTTTAGGAACTTCAATTGTTTAAATATAGGCTCTGTGTGGGCATTGAAGTTTTTATTGCTTATAATACGAATTGGCCGTTTTTGATTAGTAAAAGGTCTTTTTGATATAAACTAGGCAAAATTAATAACCCTCCACTAAAAGCAATTCTTATATAAAAACACACACACACATATTTTGAATATATTCAATGTTTCTTTTATTCTGTATACACTTTAGAGTAGATCTGTAGAGGAAATTCTGATCAAATGAAGTTACGCTTCATTGCACAGTGTCAATAAGCAGACGAATTCTGAATCACAAGTTCGCAAGAGTACCTGTAGAGCGCTCAAACATGCATATGAACTGAGTGCAGAGTCCCATCAGAAGTTATCACAGACTGTACTTAAAGTTAAGGCATTTTCTGAGTTCAATAGAGCAGAAATTGACTCATCACTGTGTCACATAAAGCACCTTTAAATGTCCATTCAATAGGATTTGTAGCCACCATGGTTGTCAATGCACTGTTGGCAGCGTTTTTGCATGCTGTAGACGAGCTTTCTCACAGGTGCCTGAGGTATACTGTCCCACTCCTCCAGAAGATAACGCCGTAGATCTGCGAAGTGTGAGTTAGGACCCATCTTCTGGTACACATTTCAAGGTGAATTTTTATATTTGTTTTTGTTATATTTCACGTTTTTAATTGGTAGGTGCTTGTCCAAAGCCTTACATACAGTAGTATGGATTATTTCGTATGTCTCATTTGATTCTTTGACAGGCATGGTAAACGAACACAGTATAGACTATAGGTATATGCATGATTATTTAAACCATTTTCCAAGTGAGTAAACAGCTATGTACAGTATAAATAGCCATGAGGATGCTTGATCTCTCACGGATATCATTTATAAAACATAAATTAAGATGACATCGTTTTCCGATCCGTAGGCCCAGGTGGGCTATAATAGCACTGCAGTGTCAGACCTACTGGTATATCAGAAAGTGATAACGACATAATGTTAGGGGCCTACTAATAGGCCTATGTATAAAATGTTTGGCTGCTGTCTTTTTATAGCCTATATATAGGCATATTTCCCAAAATGGTTCTTCAGCTTAATCTTACGCATAGGGTAAAAAGGAAATATTTGCCAAAGATTTAGATGAAATTCCTCATTTACAAGTTATTGTTTTACTTTTATGTCCCCCCCCCCATGTCTATCTATTATTAACAATTTCAAACCTATAACTTTTCTGTTCTATCGGCTAATGTTGAAGCGAAATTTGTCAAGATTCTATCAGGCACACGTAGGTCTGCCGCTATGCAGTAAGTCATTACTAGCAGTAGCACCCCTGATGCGAAATATTTGAGTACCAAGAGCTGTCTACGATACACTTTGCACACACAGTGGGTCGGGAAAACCTGTAGACCCCAGACTATTTTTGCCGAACCCTCAAATTTGGGTCTTGCAACGTGCAGTGCAGGCATAATATCCTAAATTGGAATACAATATTTAGGCCTAAAATTCATATTCATTAACTGTTTTAACTTATTTCTTTAAAAATCCATAAAATAAAGAATACAAGAAGAAAAAGACTCATCTTCGATCTAGAAGCATGTTTAAGGGTACTTTTATTTGGCCTTAGCTTAGTGTCATTTCAACATAAAAACGCGTGATTTTAATAAGAACGCCTTACATACTTAGAAAATAAAATACCAATTTATTTTAAAACTTTAATCACTATATTTTAATGTTTTATTGTTGTTGTTGAAATAACTCTGAATATAATACTGGTAATAGTGAAAATATTCAATAAATAGTCAACAGATGAAAATGTTGAAGTGCAAAATGAAAGGCATCAAATATGCAAATCAGAAAAAGGGGAGGAAATTAGTTGGCAAAAGAGACACAACTGGTGAAGTAAGTACTGTTCTTCCAAATACATCCGGTCCTTCGTCAGACATATGCACTGAATGTGGCACAATATATGGTGTCACACATAATCCTAAAATACATAGAGATTCGCGCTTGTGTAAACCATGTGGATCATGGTCCCTTATTCCCTGGGCAGAGGCAAATGGTGTTCTTGACGATGAAGACTTCTATTGTAAAAATTGTACTTAGGTATTTTTGGTACGCGTGCCTGCATGAGACAATGTAGGGAAGATACTTTCTTCTGTTTTGGTTCAGTATGTTTCCTTATGATTGCAAGTGTTTAAAAATGACTTTTTCCTTCATGGTTATTCCGTTTGATGACATTGTTAAATGTGTATTAAGGCAGCAAATATTTTTTTGTTTTTGTAATTACAGGCTCAAATTGAATTGAACTCTATTTGGGGCCAATATCAATACATGCACATAATGTAACGATCATACAAACATAAGATGAACAGAAATGAACATACAAATAAACATAAGATGAACATTTACATAAATGAACTAAAGTATTGTTGTACAATGACAATACACTATAACAACTAATAGATATGGAATTCTCTCGGGCTTCTGTTTGTTTTGCCTTTTCTGACAAAAAGCTTTCACTTGGGTTTTAAAATTTCTCATTTCTATCAGTGATTTTATATGATTGGGCAATTCACTCCAAGATTTGATGGCAGTAGGGAAAAAGGAATTGGCTGCTATTCTTCTGACTCTCGATAGGAAAAAAATTATTTTGCTTATTTCTGGGTATGATATTAATAAGTATGTTGATCTGCGGTCTTTGGTGCTGTATTGTTCGAGATCTTAAAACTATTATTAAGTGTCAGTTGCTGAGCAGCCCTTAACGACAATAACGTTGAATGTAGGAGAAATGTATAGAGGCAAGAATTTGAAGAATACCAAAGAGAACAACAGTAATCCGAATGACACTGAATCAAAGCTGTGGATAGTGTTTATCTAGTTTTCGTGTTTAGGGAAGATGCGTGTCAAGGCAGGCCTACTAATAAGATACAATACATCAGACATCAATACATAGCCGACATTTGGTCACGAGGAGGCTGCCTTTGGGTAGGCCTACAACCGGGCCGTAATCTGGTCACATGTGACCGGATTTGGGTGAAAAGCGCAGGCTTATCATTCAATTTGCAGTGACAGGTCGACTTTAAGAAGACGCCCTCTGTACAATTTGACCCGCCATTAATAAACTTGAATTGATTTATACAGTTTTGTTACAAATTTTGACCTTGTTTACGTCTGTTAAACTTTATGGCTAGCAATTAATGCATACAGAGTATAATACAGTAGCCTAGTGGGTAAGCGCTAACGGGACCGGAATTTGGGCAGTTTCCCCCATGCCGGATGATACCGAAAGGGACTGCGGTCATGTTTTATGTGTGGTAGTATCCAGTTTATGATTTTGCTATCCAATTATTCGAATTTATAAATCTAAAATCTATTAACAAATATAACAGAGATATAACAGAGATTAAAAAAATAGGGGGTGAGTTGTGTCTCTCGTCCGGCATACGACAGGGCTGCACGGATATCGCTACACTGGTCGGTCAAGCACAGGCCCCCAGGTCACTGCCGGTATCACTGGCGGTACATAATAGCCTTATAGGCCACAGGCGCTCCTATTACTAGTATTAGTCGATCGTACCGTTCAGTCAGTCAAGCTTTCGTGCTAATATACGGGAGGGGGGGGGGGGGAGAGAGAGAGAGAGAGTCGTGAGTAAAGAGGGTGACCCTAGAACATCTATGCGTTCAATGACCCACATAGGGCCATATCTGCAATAAAATATTTTGCATTCATCTGTGCAGTCAATAAGCTCCATGTGACGACCTTGTAACTTGTGGTTTTAGTACTTTTACTTAAAATAGGCCCATCCGCCACCATCTTATTAGCACAAATAATTTGACTGCACAGATGAATACACAATATTTTATTGCAGATATGGACCTATGTGGGTCATTGAACGCATAGGACCTAGATGTTCTAGGTCCACCCTCTTTACTCACACCCACCAAAACCCCCAACTCACCCCCGGCGTATTAGCACGAAAGCTTGACTGACTGAACGTTAATAGCGCCTGGGATTTTATATAGGCAAAGTGGATGCACAACACAAGAGTTCAATATTCAGTGCACCTTCATTAATGTTGTAGGCCTATATATACCGACTATTTCCCTGTATATGAAGGCCATTGAAATATTTTTTTTAAAATATCAAAGCGACCAGGGGATAGTGGGGAGGCTTGCGGGAGAGAGGATACGGGTTTACTGGAGTGCGAATTTACCCGGGTACTGTTTCAATGTGTTTGAATGGAGTACGGGTTGACTCGGGTACGGGTTGACAGGGGTACAGGTTGCCTTGGGTGCGGGTTGACCAGGAATCGACCTGCACGTGTACGCGTTAATACGGGACTCCACATAGCCCCAGACACAAGCTGCGGAACTTCAAACATCTCGATAAATAGGCATATTTAAGGTCTGAAAGTAAGGTGGTTTATAAATTATACTTCAAGGAATATAGGGTCATGTGTAAACTATACAGTGACAGTGTAAGACGGAAGTCGGAATGGAGATGTCGAGGTATCCCAGTTGGGGTCCGCGTTTTAGTAGAGGCTCCGCATCCGCATGTTTACATAATTATGTAAAATGTGCAAATACCCTGTCAGACTTAATCAGACCTCATGATTGAATAATTAGGCCTACATGCCACATATAACAGGATGCATGCATGCAGTGAAGTTGTAGTTTATCATGCAGCTTATAGGCGTACATTTATGCCTTGCAATTCACATAGGCCTATCTTACAATATGCATAATCTGAGAAACATGTAGGCCTACTTACAGAATACCAGGTTCTGTACAATTAGTGAACCTGGTCAATGCAGTTCACCTTGATTTGTTCTCAAAGATGGAGAGACAAATGAATCTTCAATAAGACTGTTGCTCACTGAATTTACCCTCCCCCCTCCCCCCCCCCCCAAAAAAAAAAAAATTACAGTGTCATACATGTGATCTAAACTGATGATGTCATTTTCTGGTATAACTTTTCCTCGGAGTCCAATTTTCTGGCATAATTGCTTGTGTGAAAATGTTTAAATTCATTTCTAGAATAAATCCAAGTACTGAAAATGATAAAGCTTGATTTTCTGGCATAACAACTAAAGCTCTGGTATAATACCAGAAATTTGTACCAGAAAAATAACCTGAAAATATATGCCAAAACATTTTACCAGAATATTTATGCCAGAAATTTATACCAGAAAATAAGCTGGAAGATTTTAATACCAGAAAAGCTATACCAGTAAAAAATCTGGCAAGATTTTTCTTAGATTATACCAGAAATTGAAATTCTGGTATAAATCTGCTATAAATATACCAGAGAATTTCGTACGGGATCTGTTATTCATCCATCAAATCACATTTTGAACTTCTCCAAAACAGTCAGCCTACTCCTCTTTAAACTTGCTGGGGATTTACCTTGGTTGGGTCTGTACCAAGTGTGTACAAATGGTCATGTTCCAGCGATTTTAACTGCAGCCGAGGTATGTGGTGGTTATATTAAGGCATCCGACGTCCATCTCTTGTCCAAAGTTTAGTACATTTTTGCCCCGGGATTTTTGCCTTCTCTAAAACAGCGGCCTAATTCACTTCAAACTTGGTGGGAATGTACTTTTGATGGGTCTCTACCAAGTTCATTGTCCTTTTCTTTCTTTCTTTCTTTTTTTTTTTTTTTTTTAGCAAAATGAAAAGAATGAAAAAAAAACACACAAAAAAAACTTGGCCAATAGACCATGTAAAAATGAGTTTCACCACCAGATGGCTTTTGGGTATAATACACCCTAACCTGGCTGAGTGCCCCCTGGCTATTAAGGCAAGGCTGAGTATGGAGAGTTTTTCAGTTAAAACAGGAACTTATCAACAGAGATGCCCCAAACTAAAGGCAAAAAATGTGATTTTGTAGAAAGGTAAGTACTTGCTGATCAGTTTCATATGTATGCTTCAAAATTGCACACTGACACTTCTGGGGACCCTTAAACCTTGTTCAACGGGTGGCACTGCATTTTTTTTTTTTTAACGAATTTCTGAGTATGTTGACTATTTTTATCTCTTTTGAAAACCAAAATTTGGATTATGCTGAAATTTGGTTAAAATGTACCATGTGTGAGGGTCAAACAAACGAGTTGGTAATGGTGCAAATCCCAGATTTTTGTTGAATTTTTCAATTCAGGTACTTGTCAGTTGATGCATGTGTTCCTGTTGAATACTGTGCTGGTCAACGTTGATTGCACAGGGAATTCGCGTTTTTGACTTCTTCTCCAAACCTGTATCCAGATTCTCATAGAATTTGGTGGGAATGCACCTCATGTGGGTTTCTATTAAATTTGTTTAAGTGTTTATGCTCCATTGAATTTTGGATTTTTTTATGCTTTTTCGGGGCAAATTCTTAAGAAATCTCCAGAACCGCTCTACTAATTGCTTTGAAATTGCATAGGTACATGTCTGGGGACCCCTGGTCCTTAATTTGTTCAACAGATGGTGATTCGGCATTTTTTCTAATTTTTATGATTTTTTGTGTGTTAAAACTGTTTTGATTTTTTTCTCTAGAACTGTCACAGTTACGTTGGCCTTGCAGTAACACAACAGATTTTGAAGCTTATGTCTAATTACCAGATGGGAATATGGAACTTCTAAATGGAGCCTTTGTGGCAATTCTCTTTTTCATTTCTTGGATTCAACACTTCCCTTTTTCCTAAACGAAGTACACATGTATGAACGCCAAAACCTCGCTAACATTTTAGTTTTATTTTTGTTTCTTCTCTGTGTCTGGCATACCAGATCACATCTGTTGGCCCTTGTACAACATACTGACGTACTTGTTATCTCCTCCTACCTGAATTTACGTGTTTTGTGCAAGGCCATCACGCCCATCATGGCGATTGATATGCGCCTCTGCACTCATCAGAAGCAAATTGCATTTGTGGCCAATTAAGCGGATGTATTTCTGTTATTTGTTTTTTGTTTTTGTTTTTTGTTTTTTGTTTTTGTTTTTTGTTTTTGTTTGTGTTTGTTTTTTTTTTTTTTATGTATAACTGACGTAAAGTACTTGCTGTCAGGTATACATTTCTTATGCTTTTATGTACTACACGTCATTCATATTCACTTTGTATATGTTGGGGCTGTTTAATTTGCTTACCTGCATCAAGCAACCGTGATTATGTACCCGTGTTATTCGTATATTGGCGTCATTGACACCGCAACTCCTTGTGTTGACATTTTGGATGGTAATCTACGCACGGATTTGCTGTGTACCAGCTATATAATTACTCGACAGAGTACTGTCTTGTTATTAAGCATACTTGTAGCTACATATTATGTGTTTTGTAGTATTCAAAAGTACTCATGTTTAGTCCGTAGATGTAATCCATTTATAACGAATATATATATATATATATATATATATATACGTGTGTGTGTGTGTGTGTATTATGTAGCATTGCTTATACATGTTGTATGTAACTTTTTCCACTTTTCTTTGCGTTTAGGGTATTCATGATTGTATATAAAATTACGCGCTCTCAATGTGCTCTCCTACTGCATATACTATAACAGTTTGAATTTTCATACTCGTGGTATTCTATCTTTCTTTGCAAACATATGTTCAGAAATATATAAGTCGATATGTTTTTAATAAACTTTCTTCATTCAGAGTTACGTCTATTTACATTAATTGCTATAAATATATTAAGACTGGTGAGAATTGGTTACTACACCTTGTGTCATGATGCGCTGTGTGTATGAAGAGGATACATTCCAAGTTCAAGGGATTTATCTGGAATCCTGCTTTTTTAAATCCCGGAGCGAAGCGTAGGGATTTAAAAATGCAAGATTCCAGATAAATCACGAGAACAAGGGATGTATCCTTTTTATACCATGCCTTCTTTGTTTTCATGAATATAAATGCATTTTAAAATGTATTCACCAAAGCAAATCAGTCCTGTGTTGAAATTTAGCCATAGAAATTTAAAGCAGGGATATATGTGTAAGCAGGTGACATATATATCCCTTGAGAAAACAAAGGGGGGATGGTATAATTAATTGCATATATTGCACCACATACACAGTGTTAATAACTTTCAGTTCGACTATGCATAACAAACTGGTCTGCATCAGCTCAGGTGTGGTATATATTTACGCACCAATGGACTTTTGTGGTCTTGGTGACCTGTTTTGTGATGATAATCAACGGTCATGTATGAATTCGGATATCATATATTTTCCACCCTACGAAAGATGTGTTATTTTTGTACGGTGTGCACTTGCATATCTTCTATGTTTCGATACCGTGTGGTCGCGACACGTCCTATTAACAAATTTTCTTGTTTGTAGTACATGCAAATGTATACGTGTTATTTCATTGCAAACGATATTCTGTACTTGCTACTTGTACTTCATGTGTACAGCCGTCCCAGATACTACAGCCACATATGTACACTTTACATGTTCATGTGATCCTATTAATTTACGTTTCTCGTAATTTCCTTGTTTTATCTGTGGCTAGCTGGCATTTTTAATGAATAGCTGTTCCGCTACGTATCGTCGGGCCTTGTTTGTAATTTACATTTAGTATTCATATGAGAACAGGAAACGTACTTGTTTGGATTTTTACCTGTTACTAATCAGTCTGCTTCTAATTCTGCTGGCAGGTGATACTCATCTTAATCATGGAAAGCGGCCTTCGTGACATTAAATTATATCATTGAAACATAAGAAGTCTAAAAAAAAGATAAATTAAGGCACACTCGTGCAGATATCGCCAATGAATTTGACATAATAGCATTGTCCGAAATATTTCTGACTGACTCAACACCGGACGATCCACTTTTTGGCAGGCTTTCGCGATATATTGCGATGGAATCGTTCGCATGGTCCTGGTGGCGGAGTGGCCTTATATTGTTCTGAATCGTTTACAGTTTCAAGGCGTCATGATTTGGAATCTCCCGATGCAGAAATACTTTGGCCTGAAATAAGGGTACTTAATAATAAATTCCTTCTAGGTGTGGTGTAGAGACCCCCCCCCCCAAATGCAACTAGTTCCTTCTGAGATCATTTTCAAGACAGTATCGATCTAGTAAAGAAATCCAGTATCCGGAATATTATTATAACCTGTGATTTTAATTCCGATTCCAGTTCTCCTTCTCGTCGTAAATTAAAAGGCTATCATACCGGTAATATACCCTCTCTGCATATTGACGAGCCTACACGAATTACCGAAAATACGGCTACCTGTTTGGCCCAATGTATTTCAAATATACCCCACTTTTTATCTCAACATAGAGTTTCTCTTCCACTAGCTAACTGTGACCATTGTATTATTTCAATCAACATTAAATTTCAATGCAAAAAAATCATGTATAGGTGAGACACATTTGGGATTTCAAGAAAGTAGATTTTAATCAATTTAGAAATCACCTGGATAGTGTCAATTGGGAAAGTTTTTTCGAGTCAAATGATGCAGATAGATGCTGTCTGGCCTGGTTAGAACATTTTTACAAGCGGCACGGAACTGTATTCCAAATAAAGATGTAACAATCCGACCTCACGATCTTCCGTGATATAATTCTACACTTGGCTGTTTTAAACGCAAAGTCATGAGGGCACATATAGTATAAGGCCAAATCTAAATCACCTGGGCAACTGCTGCCGACTCCAGAAAGTGTTGCTGCATGGGCTAAATACAAGGAACTTCGTAATACCTATCAAGAAAAATTAAAGCTCGCTGAGTGTAAATTTAATTTTACAAATCTTTGTGAATCCCTGGCTAATAGTCCCAGAGGCAAAAAAGCGTGGTGGCGGACAGTTAAACATTTTATGAAAGGCAATCAATCTGCTACAATACCATAACTACTGATCAACGATAACCATGTAATCGATAGCCTGTCCGAAGCGGAGTCCTTCAACGATTTTTTCCTGGGTCAATGCAACATTAACACTTCAACTGCACCTAATCTGTCACAGCCCGAGTTACCTTACAATACTTTAAATGATATAGTGATAACTGAAAGTGAAGTACTTGATATTCTAAAATCACTGGATGTCACGAAGGCCACTGGTCCAGACGACATTGGCCCCAAACTACTCCATGAAGCCACACTGTCAATTTGTAAACCTCTCACCAAGTTGTTCAATCTCTCTCTACAGAATAACATTTTGCTTTCTGAGTGGCAAAAGGTCAATGTTTGTCCTCTATACAAAAGGGCGAAACAGGTTCATGTGAAAATTACAGGCCTATATCTTTGCCTAGCTGTACATGAAAAGTCATGGAGAAAATTATATTTAAACACGTTTTCAACTTCTTTAGAGACAACATGATTATAAGCGCAAATCAATCTCGGTTTATACCCGGGAACTCCACTGCTAATCAGCTACTTTATCTCTATCATGAATTATGTTTGGTTGTTGATTTACAGAAAGAGGTTAGACTCGTTTTTTTTTTTTTTTTTTTTTTTTTTTTAGATATAAGCAAGGCATTCGACAAAGTTTGGCATCAGGGCTTACTGCACAAGTTAGCCAAAAGCACTATAACTGGACATATTCTTTCGTGGTTCAGTTATTAATTTCTAAGCGAAAACAATGTGTAGTTATCAATCGCCAAAGATCTAATTGGGGACTAATTAATGCTGGCGTTCTCCAAGATTCAGTTCTTGGGCCACTTCTTTTCTTGATATGCATTAACGATATTGTAAACATAGTCGAATCTGAAATCAAGCTTTTTGCCGACGATACCTCCCTGTTCCTTACTGTTGAACATCCCATCTCAGCAGCTACATCATTAACATCAGATCTTTCTTCAGTTTTCGAGTGGTCAAATGACTGGTTAGTATCCTTTAACGCGTCAAAGACGGATGCTATGATTATTTGTAAGAAGCAACAACCAATAAATCACCCCCCCCCACCCCCCCCCCCCACCCCCACACACACACTTTTATTCCACGGACACCGATTGAACAATGTCAGCAGCCATAAGCATTTGGGTTTGACAATAAAAGCTGATCTCAAATGGAACGAACATATTAACCAAATTGTCTTGAGAGCCACAAAGCAATTGAATATCACGAAATCTCTATAGTGCGTTTCGGACCACAAGACATTGGAAATTATTTACATATCTTATGTGAGACCTATTCTTGAGTATGCCAGTGTGGTATGGGAAGGCTGTACACAGGATGATGAAAACCGTGTGGAAAACGTTCAGCTTGTTGCGGCACGGGTAGTCAACGGGGCAATGAAAACTACACCAACAGTAAAACTCTATGAAGAAACTGGAAGGGAGACGCTTTCCAAAAGACGTGAGAAATCCAAATTGATTTAGATGTACAAAATTGTTCATAATTTAACACCGAGTTATCTACAACATATCTTTTCAAATATCCTGTTGCGTAATTCAACTTTCAATTATAACACTCGCATGCGGCTCGATTTACCTCACTTTAGAGCTCGTACAGATCTGTTTGATAAGTCCTTTTATCCTTCTGCCACACGCCTATGGAACCTTCTTCCCTTAGATACTCGGAATGCCCCTTCCCTGTCACAATTTTAAAGAAAAAAATACCGACTCCTCCCTTAAGCCCAGTGAAAGACCCTTCGCTTTATTATATTGGTAAACGAAAATCTGCTGTATTACATGCTCGACTGCACATGGGCCGCAGCCAGCTTAACAAACATTTGTTTCAAATCAGTGTTAAAGATTCGCCTGATTGTGTGTGCGGCAGTGGTGTTGAAGATGTATTGCATTTCTTTTCTCTTGTCCTCGATATTTAATTCCTCGCAATAAATTACATTTAGCTACGATAAAACTTTGTTCCCTTCACACTTCAAGCTCTGCTTTTTGGTTCTGCTGCTTGTAGCCTTGAAAATAATAAGTTGATATTTCTCGCTGTTCAAGACTATATTGATGACACAAAAAGGTTTCAACTTGATGTCATTATATAATTGTAGCACATGACAGGTTCTAATCATAAATTCATGATGGCTCGGTAGATTCGTTTCATGAGTGCCCCATTCCATTATCGGTCTTGTCTTTGTTGTGTTTACATACATTTCTGTTGAATACACTGTGAGCCAAAGGTACAGTTAAGCCATGTAAACAGCCCAATACATTTTTGTGTTGCAAAGTGTTGTACTGGGGTTTGTAAATGTTGTAAAAGGTTTGCAAAAGGCTGACAAAGGGTTTGTAAAAGGTTGACCAAAGGTTCATAAAGGGTTTCAAATGGTTGAAATGGTTGCAAACCATTTCAACGTTTTAATCCATAAGGATGAGCAAGTTTGTGAAATTGTTGTAAACCATTAGGGAAAGGTTTGAAAGTGTTTCAAAGGGTTTTAATGCAATAAGAGGAAATGGTTTGGAAAGTGTTAGAAATGGGTTTGAAAAGGGTTTGCCCTTCACTCAAAAGGTTAGAAAAGGTTGCAAAAGGCTGATGTGTTTGGTGACTGCTAGGTTTAACGTGGGCTTAACTGTAATTTACATTTTTTACTTCTCCAAAACCATTGACCACATTCACTTCAATCTTAATAGGGATACACACCTGGGGAGTCTCAGTTGAGTGTTTCATGGTCATGCTCCAGTGATTTTTGGACTGCTGTGTTTTGGTTTATTTTTAGGCAAAATCATGAAAAATCGTTACCACGAAAACTGAATGGCAGATTGTTTCAAAATTATATAAAGACTTTTCTGAGTACCCTAGACTAGGATAGGAGGTTAATTGTTGGTTGAATGCTAAAATCAGCTAAGTAAGGGATGTTCACACTGTAATCTTGGCCAGTGAGTTGATGGAAGTGTTACTTTTCTCTTTCTGTTGTGTTTAATAAAAAAAAAAAAAAAAAAGGTGATTTTACTCTTTGATGAGCTGATATATTGTACAATAGAGGCACACATCACTTATGTGTTCCAGACAAGTTGATGTCCAAACCCACTCTGGCATGGTCAGAGTAACAGGAGAAGTAGCTGGTCCATAGAAAGGGAGACTGACATAAACCAGGCAATAAAGTACTAGTATAGCCATGGACATACAACCCAAATATGGTATGTCCATGATAGCAGAATTACAATAAAAAGGAAAGCTTGCATCAAAACCTACACCTGATAAACTTGTGCAGTAGCATAACAGAACAAAAGAGCAACAATCAAGTACAGTAAAACCTGTTTTGAGAGACCACCCCTGGGGCACACCCAAAAGTGGTCACATAAAGCAGGTGGTCTCCCAAAGGAGGGTTGATTGTTGTGCCACCTGGCCAACAACTAGCCTCTAGTTTCAAGTTCCATCCATAATATAGATTCATACATGCATGTTTCTACATTATTACACCCAATTCCATCTGGCAGTCAGATGTCTCTTTATGTATTGATATCATAAACATATTTAATTTTTGTAAAGTCATTTTATCGAAACAGTTTTACTAGTCTTGCTAAAATTGGTGGATTTTACTTATCTAAATGGGGTATTTGTGACTGGATAAATGGTCTCTTGGAGCTTTTTGGGTGATCAATGGTCAGGTTCTGCAGGTGGTCTCCCAAAAGAGGTAAAGTGTCATTGGAACGTGTTTTTGCACAAGAAAAGTGGTCACAAATGGCAGGTGGTCTCCCAAAGGAAGGGTCTCTCAAAACAGGTTTTACTGTAATAGGACAGTATAGCGACAGAAGGAGGCAAGTACAGGATTAGCAGGCTAATGATGTGACCAATAAGGTAAGTAAAGCATGGATAAAAGACAGGCCGCTTGGTTTGATTAAGAGTGGGAAAGACCACACCAAATGTAAATAACAATATACATCGGACAAAAAAAATGAACAAGAAAATAGATGGGTGGGCATAAGGTTTGTTACAATATGGCCCTCTTGTTTGGTTAAATCTTAATTTTTTTTCCAGCTTGCTTGACCAATGATTTTGAAATTGCATAGAGACCCTTCTGTGTACCCTTAGACTTTAATAATGTTCCCTAGTGGACGGTGTGATTTATTTTCTAATTTGCAGGAATTTTTGTATTGTGTCCCTTTTTTTCAAAGTCTGCCAAACTGTATGTTGGATCCAGTTCAAACATAGTAGGAATGCAACAGAACGACAAGGCAAGCATTGATGCAAGTACATATAGGTAGCTGATTTGCCAAAATGCCTGACCGGTTTCGTCCATAACTGGACTCATCAGAGGTTAGTAGGAATGTACCTAGATCTGATTGTCACCAACTTTGTTCACTAGATGGCACTGTTGTGGTTTTTAACAAACTATCCTTTTTTTTTTTTTAATCAGTACCAATATATTGCAATCTGCTTGTGTGTGAATTGACAGTGTAGTGTACTTGTGGCTGTGTATATCAATAAGTGATAATGAAGGCATTCTGGCTTTGAAAATGACTACTGTATTCAGGAAACCTGGTGGAACACACCACTTATGTGCTTCTACAGTCTCAAAGTTTCAAACCCACTCTCCCTTGGCTAGGGGAAGATTGCAAGCATATAGGCCCAAAATGGGGAGACGTAAAGTCCAATTTTTAGCATGACAGAACAGAAAAACTAAGCAATAAAGTAATAGAACAACATTAGCATAGGAGAGGGAAAAGTTTAGAATCAAGAGGAATGCATAAGCAAGTGAAATGTTGAGGAGTGAATTATGAAGAAAAGGGGGTCGTTCAGTTTAGTAGACAGACCACGTCAGAGCTTACACAATATCTGCTCATCATCATGATTAACGAATGACGAATAATGTAAAATAAAACAAACAAAAAAAGATTGGTTAGGCATGGACTTTGTTACAATATATGCAAGTTAGAATTGTTGCAAAATCGACAGCAAATCTGAAACACATGTATATTGGCTTACATCTTGGTAATGATCCTAGGCCCATGGTAACTTTTAAACTCGAACAGGAAAGTATTATGCGGTTTCTTTTATTTGTTTATTTGGATCTTTTATAGCTTTGAAATGTCAAACTGACATATTGGCATATATCTTGGGAAATAGCGGAGCCTATCATTTTTCATTTCCAAAACTGATAACTCCTGAACTGTATGAGGGACTGATATTGTATACAGCAATGAAGGTCTTGAAGAATCGTGACCTTTATTTTTTAGGGTCACAGGGCCATTTCAGTCTGTGGATCCAATGTCAGTTGAGCACAGGATTGCCACGGTCCTCTTGTTATATTGCTTGTCAGGTGATGAGGTAGATGTGACATTACATGCCAGGCAATGCAAAAACCACTGATCAAGTGAAGCCTTTGTCCTGTCCCCCTTGAATTAACTAACTTTTAAAATGTCAAGTTTTGGACAGATCAACAGCTTTCCTGGGCATGCTCCAAAGCACACATGGGCCCCCTAGTGCCAAACTGTCCGGTAACTCTCCAATGTTAGAGGTAGGAAAACCACAAAAATATTCACTTCCAGCAACAAAGAACGATAATTTGCGCATGTAAACTTGCCTAAATATATATCAAAATTAACGTGTATTGTCACAAAATATGTGATAAATGACTGGTAATTCATAAATTAATAGATATCAAGGTTAGAAACAGGTTTAAGGAAAATACCAACATGCACCTCCAACACAAGAGAGTGCCGAACAATTTAGCATTGGGGGCGCATGTGTGAAGTATGCCCAGAAATGATGTTGACCTGGACCATCATATTGTATGGGACTATAGGCATGCTGTTGCTTGAAACGAAGAAAGCTGTTGATGTGGCCCATTATATACTATGGGACTAGAGGCACGCTGGTACTTGAATGAAAGGCCTTTTCACAAAGAATATTAATATAGTCTCCATTTGATAATTGAGAGCAGTTCATCTCAAGTACTTCGACTTGAGTGACAGCTGGCAGTGAAGGAGTTAAGACTCAAGTCAATTTTTTTTAACTTGGTGGGAGCTCAGTGCTTAGTGCCCAACTCATGCCAAGGAAAGCAGTTGAATTGGGACGTCATTTTATCTTGATAGGTCTCATCTACAATTCTCGTTCAAGTTATTTTTCATTAAGTCTTGAAGTTAGTGGAAAAACTTTTTGCAGATGACATTTGACAAGCATGGAGCCAGTTTTGGTGGGTTTAATGGTTAAAATAACACATCCGGTAGAGTCATGCAAATTCATCTTCTAATGTCAACTACGCAAGTCATAATACACTGAAAACTCTTTATAGTGACACCATCTGTTCCCTTAGAAATGTGTCAGATAACTGAACATGTCAGATTTAAATGAATCGCACCACAAAGAAAATGAAATTTTGACATTCAAAACTTGTGTCATTATAATGAATATGTCAGATATCTGAGCGTCGTTATAATGAGGTTTCACTGCTACGGTATTTATGCTATGCACCACTGTATTTCCATGTTTGCCTGCACGTGTGTTTAAAAATATACCACTTTTTCATAAGATGCAAACTTATATGAAGGCAATTGCAACAATTTTCTGCATTTATGTGTTCCAAAATTTGCAAACCATGTAAATTTCAGGTGATACAGTGACAACCACAACCACAACCAATCAAGCACCATACCTCGGCACTGGCATGGTGATGCAGCAGCCGGCAGCTAACTATCCTGTGACACAGCCGGCAATACAGCCTAATGCAGGCCATAATCCTGTAGGGCCTATCGTGTACCCTGCTGGACCAACTACCTGCCCTGGAGGGCCAAATCTCAACCCTGCTGGGCAGACCACGCCAGCCGCGCAGAGCAATGCGCCACCTGGTGAGAAGTTTAGACATGTTAGCCCTACTGTCTGCATGCTGTATTAGCACGAACCGTGCCCCGTTTGCACGAGATCCAATTGTTTTAAGAATTCTCTTTGTTCAGGCAAATGGGAAAGAAAAAAATGAAAGTCTAAATACTTCTGAGGATCTAAAAAAAAAAGTTTGTACATACACATGAGCCATGGTAGGCTGTACAGATTAAATCTTGGCTCTTATGCCTTGTGTTAACTTAAACTCGCTAATAAATCTGACAAGGAGAGCCGTTTTCCAGTTGGAGGTCTCTTGGTTGTCCAATCATAGCTGATGCACAATCAAAATGAATTGAGACTTGAGTCTTCAGATTCTGGTCATTATATGTGTATGCCTAGTCTGACACCCAACCGGGTCCTCATCTTTTGTCCTAATAAAGAGGTTACTGCGTGAAATTTTTAAAAAAGGGAAAAAGGCACTCAGTCGTGAAAGGTGCCGACTTATTCCGCACGAAAAAACGGACCAGTTATTTGCTGAAGGTGACGTGCAGAATGTTTCCTTCAGTGAGTAACGCGCCCATTTTTTTGCACAGAAGTCAGCGCCTTCCAAGACTGTGTGCCTTTTTCCCTTTTTTTAAAATTTAACGCAATAATCTCTTTATTGGGACAAAATATGACAAACGGGTCCCGAGCCAGACTAGTGTATGCCTTATTTAAGTTAAACTTTTCAGTGCCACATTTTGGATTGAGTCAACAGGTTTCTCGGCAAACTTTGGCACATTATGCTCAAAGGATGGCAAGGAAAGCTGATGACCTGGATCATATTATATTGATAGGTCTCATCTACAATTCCCATTCAAATTGTGTTTGTGGCCGGCTTTTAGGTGGGAAGGGCTAAAGTAAACCAAAGTTGGCTTATCCTGGAAAGGTTGCCCATCCAGACAGGTGGTCTCTCATTGCAGTGGTCTCACATCATAGAGAATGCTGTAATCTATCATTAGGACTGGATCAACTCATTCCACCCTAATGACCCATTTTTTCCACCAATATCTAAATGTTGTGCTAATTGTATTTTACTAATTTAGGGATTATTTCTCAAAATTTTTGATGAAAATTATATGGAAGATCATTCCAAATTATATGCCCATGGTCAACGGTTTTCCTTGGCATGCTCTGGGTGCATTGCGTCCAGTGCGCACCAAGGAAAGCTGTTGACTCGGTGTTCTATCAGGGGGGAATGAGTTAAAACATTAACATCCATTGGCTAATAATTTCAGGGGTAACTGTTTGTTCCAAGAGGCCTAGTATTTTTCAATATCCACTGGTCCTGTTGCCTGCAAACTGACCTTTTCCCCTCCAGTGAAGTTGAACAGACTCAGTGCTGTGTGTCCTCACTGAGTCTGTTTATGCAGGCAACTAGCCCAGTGGATTTTGGAAAATTTCTCTTGCCCTGATGTGTTGGATTGTTCTCACCTGTTACCGTTTTTAACGGTGTTCACATTTTTGCTCCAGTTTTGTTCATTTTTGTCCTTGTAGCTGCCTGTCCACAAGCCTTTGTTAACAATGTTTAAAACCCTGGAAATGACACCTCTCAGCCTCAGGAAGCTCTACCCAGCGGCACGACTGGAAATGTATATGAACCACTGCTGAGGATTTAAATCATGCATGGCATCTGGAGAATACCAAATGCAGCTCAAATCAGTGAGAGCTATGGGAATTGATGTGTAAGTTTGCCACTAGGTGGCACCAGCAAATTGATAGCTGTGATCCCGTAAACCAGGGACGTGCTATAGCACGTCCCTAGGTACACCCTCATTAAAGTGATTGTACAATGGCAAACAGAGCAATTAATAGTCTAGAGGTCCAGAGGTCAACCCTCCCGATTTTGTCAGGCGTCTTTCTCTTTCAAGACTTCAAAAGTTGTTAAAATGAGGCATTTTTGAAGGAAAATGGTCCGTTTTCTTTCTTTATGTGAACTTTTTACATGGATCTCCCGATTATAAACATTTTGGGTTCACACCTATGTAAGTCTGAAATATAATTTTAATGACTTGCAATTTTGAAACATTACATATGCTTAACATGCTTAATCTATAAGGAAGAATTCTGTATGGTTTAAGACGGAAGATGCTTCAATACAGATGACCCTCTTTATCATGACATTTGTCATAACTGAATATTCGAGTTCCGAGAAAAAAAAAGTGGGAACAAATTTACATAATGCTACTTTAATCATTACAATGGAATACTCGAGTCATTGTTGGGAACAAAAGTACATGTCCTTTGCACTCATTATTTGTTATACCGACAAAGTAAGATAGGTTTAGTACATGTGAACTGGATCATTCAATACTTTTTTTTCATGCCACGTGCACTTCACTTTTATTCACACCGTAAAAGTGGATTTTAACAGTGAAATTTCAAGGGAAACCCATATTATTAATTTTACAAGAGGTAAAAGAAAGGTATGTATGCTTGCTTTGTTGTTCACTTGACTTTATCTTAATTTGTGCTGAAATGCTTTCATCGCTACGACAATTTTATTATAATGACTAAAATAGCTGGCACCAATGTGGTCACAGTATTGCCAACACTCCCAGATTACCCGGGAGACTCCCAGAATTTTATGCTGAAAATTCTTGAAAAAAAATAGATTTTTGGCAATTTTTAGCCACATATTGGAAACAGTATAGTCTGTATTTAATGAAGAATATTTCAAAGGTTGAGAGGACCGGTTTCTGTTGTCGAGACAAATCAGTCACTTTCCACCTGTCCGTCTGTCTCAAGTCAGGAGTGAAATTTGTTTCTTCACATTGGTATCGGAAGATGAATGTTGATGCTTTGGTAACTCTGGAATCTCTTTGCTGTCATTGTTGGATTTGATATTTTATGAATGTGGGGATGTTTTTCTACATTAGTGTATCATAGTAGAGAAGTCCGTTGTCCGTCAACAATTCACATTTTCAAGTTCTCTGAAACCATCAGCCAGATCCACTTCAAACTTGGTGGGGATGTGCCTTGGGTGGGTCTGTACCAAGTTTGTTCAAATGGTCATGGTCCAGGGATTTTTGTTCTTGATCCTTTCCCAAGTTCATAGAGCTGCAAGTGTGATGAATGTCAAGATCAGCTGAGGCACGGGCTGTTAACACAGCCCTCTTGTTTAAAGATTTGTCCAAAAAGAGAACAAAAAAAAAATCATTTAAAATCCAAAAATCACTGGAGCATGACCAATACAAACCTGGTAGAAACCCACCCAAGGTACATTGC
Source organism: Hermodice carunculata (assembly GCA_964020975.1). Lineage (NCBI taxonomy): Eukaryota > Metazoa > Annelida > Polychaeta > Eunicida > Amphinomidae > Hermodice > Hermodice carunculata. The sequence continues at coordinate 66,719,238 of OZ026623.1, forward strand.
CATCAAGTTTGAAGTTAATCTGGATGACGGTTTTGGGGAAGAAGTCGAAAATGTGAATTAGCATTAGAATGCTCATTGACTTCCACAGTAATCGATAGGAAACCTATATTGACCAATTAGTACCTGAATTGAAAAAATCATTAAAAATTAGGGATCCACAGCATTCCCACTTAGTGAACAACTTTGTTTGACCCTTCTACAAGGAACATATCAACCATCTATAAGCTTAATCTGAGTGACGGTTCTGGAGAAGAAGTCGAAAATAGCTATAACACACAAAAATTCATAAAAAATTAGGGAAAAATTGCAGCGCCACCTGGTAAACAATTAAGAACTAGGAGTCCCAGGGATTGTTCCTGTGTGATATCAAAGCAATTGGGTGAGCGGTTTCGGAGAAGAAGATTTTTTAAGATTTACCCAAAAAAGAACAAAAAAAATCATTAAAAATCCCAAAATCACTGGACCGTGACCATTTGAACAAACTTGGTAGAGACCCACCCAAGGCACATCTCGACCAAGTTTGAAGTGAATCTGGCTGACAGTTTTTGAGAAGAAGTCGAAAATGTGAATTTGTGGACGACGGACGGACGGACGATGGACCCTCAAAAAACCTCAGCTGACTGACAAGTCAGCTGGGGTAAAAATCTTCTTCTCCGAAATTGCTCACCCAATTGCTTTGATATCACACAGGAAGACACCTAGGGACTCCTTGTTCTTAATTTGTTCACCAGGTGGCCCTGCAAATTTTTTCTACTTTTTATGATTTTTATGTGTGTGTTATAGCTATTATCTACTTCTTCGCCAGAACCTTCACTCAGATTAAGCTTAAACGTAGTTAATATGTTCCTTGTGGAAGGGTCAAACAATGTGATTCACTATGTGGGAATGCTGCAGATTCCTGATGTTTAATGATTTTTCAATTCAGCTACTTTTCGGTTAATACACCTTTCCTATTGATTACTATGTAAGTGAATGGGCATTCTAATGCTAATTTACATTTTCGACTTCTTCTCCAAAACTGTCATCCAGATTTACTTCAAACTTGGTGGCAATGTACCTTGGGTGGGTGTCTACCAGGTTTGTTCCAATGGTCATGTTCCAATGATTTTTGTATTTTTTTTTTTTTTTCAAAAATCTTTACAAAAGTTTTAATAGGAAAGCTTAACATGGGAATATCTTGTAATGCCTATAACTTAAATAATTTGGCCAGATTTACTTCAAACTTGGTGGGGATGTGCCTTGGGTGGGTGTCTACCAAGTTCGTTCAAATGGTCATGCTCTATTGATTTGGGGATTTTTTATGAATTTTTTTGTTCTTTTGGGGGGCAAACATTAAAAACTCTTCTCCTCTGAAACCGCTCACCCAATTGCTTTGATATCATACATAGACACTCCCAGGGACACCTAGTTCCCAATTTGTTCACCAGGTGGCGCTGCAATTTTTCCTATTTTTTTAATGAATTTTTTGTATGGTTTTGCTATTTTTCACTTGCTCTCAGAAACATCACTCAGATTAAGCTGAAATGTGATGGCCATGTTCTTGTGGAAGGGTCAAACAAAGTTGTTTACTAGGTGGCACTGCTATGGATTCCTGATTTTTAAGGATTTTTTCAATTCGGGTACTTATCGGTCAATGCAGCTTTCTTATTGATTACCATGCAAGTCAATGGGCATTCTTATGCTTATTCACAGGACAACCGACACAAAATTTACTGTTTACTTGATAACTTGAGATCTGTTTTGAGTTAGTACCGTGATGCTGCACATGTGAATGTATCTGTATGAAGGTTATGCTCAGACAGTACATGAATGACCTTGACCTTGCTTCAGGGGTCACAGTGCAACATACATAAATTTTACTCTTCACTCTAACTTGAGAATTACTTGAACCTAGATGTTGCACATGTTAGTGTTCTTCTATGAAGGTCAGACTTACTCAGAACATCGGTGACCTTGATCCTTTCCCAAGTTCACAGGGCTGCAAGTGTGATTAAAGTCTAGGTCAGCTGAGCATGGACTGTTCACACAGCCCTCTTGTTTTCTATATTTTAACAATTTTTTGGTGTGTTCCCACTATTATCAACTTCTCCAGAACCATCACCCAGATTAACCTGAAACCTAGTGGAAATATTCCTTGTGAAAGAGTCAGACAAAGTTGTTCACTTGGTGTCACTGCTGTGGATTCCTGATTTTTTTATGATTTTTCCAATTTGGGTACTTATCAGTAAACGCACCTTTTCTATTGATTACTATATGCAAGTCAATGGGCACTGTAATGCTCAATATCATGAATTTTCTCGACCAAGTAGCAACATGCATTTTAAAGTTCTCTGTAAATATTCTTCAATTTGTCATGCTCCAATAAAATCTGTACTTTTAATTAAATTTTCTTGAGGCAACTCTTAGAAATACTTCTAAATGTCATCTGCTTTCAGCTAAAGCTCAGCAGAGGTTTATTCAGTTGCAACTTTGATTTTGTGAACAAGCTTAGTTCTTGAATTATTTAACACTTTTAGTTTTACCAGTTATGACTAGGGTTGGGATGGTACATTGTATATCGAAATACTGCAATCCTAACCCTGTCTGAACCATAGCCTGATACATTCCGTGAGATGAACAGCCTATAAAACACATTTCACACGTTACATCATCAATTCATTGCTGGTGTATGTAGACACAGCAGAATGATTTATCAAAACACCAGCACAGAGGCTGTGGTACTGACTATTGTATGTAAATTCAAAGAGTGTGATCACTTCATACACTCTCATGATATATAATGATACGTATTGTGACACATGGTTCTGTATTCAAAAGTATTGTGACACAGAAATCAGGAACGATACCCAACTCCAGTTATGACATACAGTTTTGAAATATTGGGCTACAAATTATGTCTTGATATGGATAATTTATGGGAGAAAATTTTAAAATTTTTATTAAATTTTTAAACAACCAAAAGCTTGCACCTTCTGCATGCATTTTAAGGCCTAACCCATGTTCAAAAATTACCCATTTGAATAACCAAATTGTCTTGTCCCATAGGAGTTATAGATAATGTGAAAAGTTCTAAGCAATGTTTTTTGTACAGGTGGTCAGGTGATTAGTCACATGACCGGCCTGTCAAGGTAGAGATCAATTTATTTAGGATAACAGTCATATCCAAATTATGTCAGACAGGTGGCCTTTTAAGGCAGGTACAGGTGTCTCTCAAGCCTGCTCCAAGTACACTGTCTGTGCAAGGATTATCATTCAGGCACAGATTAAATACATTGGATACAAAGGTATGTTTTGTGCATTTATCATTTTTTTAAACCAACAGATAGCTCCATTTAGGGCATGTGGAGTAAGGGAATGTGTCCAGATTTGCATTTTTTTTTGCAGGCAATATAAATTTTGCTTCCAGAGGTATTTCATGTGACTTAAAAGTTTTAATATCTTCTAACTTACAACATATGACATACTACATCACACACAAAATTCATTTTTATAGTAAATATAAAACAAAGACTCATTTTGTGTAATATAGATTTGTTTACTTGTAAATTGGGCAATAAAAAGACATCAGTGGCAGTGATCTCATGCCATAGATTTACTTATTGACTTGTGAAATCGGCAGTAAAAAATATATCATTGAGAATGGCCCCGTACCATACATTCAGTCTTTGACTTGTGAATTTGCCAATAAAAAAGTCATTATAAAGCCATGTGTCATTCTAAACAGGCAACCACTTTTCATTTGTAAGGTACTTTGATGTCCCACGAGAACAGGGCAAGGCAGATACACTATTCTGCAAGGTGGCAGCACTGCTTCCTGTGTCACATGACACTTTCAACCAATGAATGAAGCAGGCTTTCTTCATCCAGGGGGGAGGGGAGGGGTCTCCACCAGCAACAGGCTTTGAAAAAAAGTGTTTTTGCTTACCGGTCACTTTGCTGAAATTGGCTGAAATTTCAAAAGCCCCTATACCTTAACATGCAATTAAGAAATGTGCATTTTCTATCCGTCCAAAGACATTTTTAGCAGTAAAAACCAGTGTGTGATGAGTTTTCACAAAGCCTGCACCAACAGGTGGATAGCAGGGGCAAGTTACCTGCAGAGCCACACCTACAGGTGATACACTCATTTTTCTGGCTTGATGATCTGGAAAATATTGATCCAGATGTCTATATTGTTTGAAAGTTGATCGTCCATACTGATAACCAGCAACACTAAAATATGTCAAGAGTCATCAATTTTTTTTTTTTTATTTGTATCAACAATATTCTGGGTACAAGAAGTCGGGCTGCAGTCATTGGAAAAAAAATTTGTGAGTGGCCTGCAACTTTGTTGAAAAGCGATTGCTCAAAGCATTCTGCTATAATGAACTCTACTTCGGGTGACTATGCATATATTTGTGTTTAAAGGATGACTCTTGAAAGGTATAATCAAATTCTAAATCATTTGCTCAGAATGAGGGACAGCACAACATGGTCATATTGCTCACCTGTATGTAAATGTATATCACTTTGTGCATGTATTTTCTGATCCAGGAAATTGTTACCCAGGAAGAGTAAGTCTCATGCAGGAAGGAAGTGGTTCTTTGGATTTATTCTTCACTACAGCTGGCAGCATGGGTGAAAGCTGACAGCTTTAACAAAATTGAAAAACAGATTTTTAAAAATTTATATGAACATTTTTTACACATATGTGCATGTTTTATGCCATTTCCTGATATAAAGTAAAATGAGCAAAAATGTTCTCAAAACTGAATTCAGCTTTAACTCATTCCATACCAGTCCCTGATATTTCCGTAGACCTTAAATGGCAATTGTATATTTAAATTCTTCATAAAAAGAGCTTTCATTCAAGTACCAACATGCCTATAGTCTTAAGTCAGTGGTTCTGGCACTGCCTGGCAAGTCATGCTGCAGCTGCCACAAGGGCAGCTTCAGCATGACTTGCCAGTGACCATAGTATGGAATGAGTTAAAACTGAAAACTTTCACCCATGTGACATTTAGGCAGATCACCTTAAACATGTCAAAAATTAAACGTTAAAATTTCCATGGCAGTAAACATAAGTTTTTTATTGCAGTTTGGGGTGTTACCCACTCCCCTCTGTGGAATTCCTTTGTTTTTATTGCAAATCTGTGATGTGTTGTCAGATTTTTCTGACAGCAAAGTACGTGCCGATCACCATTCTGCTAAACTGCATGGTATGGCTCTTCGATTGTAACATGAATATTCAGTTCGTCATATTTCAAGTGGTTGCAAGGACTACATTTAATTAATCCAGGACACAGTATTCAAGATGTAGTGCCAGCAGTATATGCCTTTTTGAGTGATACAATGGATCTGCTGTATGCAAAATGGAATTTTACGTGTGACATGCTTATTAAGGAAACAAATAAAACAATTAACCTGGTTTGTGTACCAGGTATTCAATCGTGTGACTGGTCTTTTTTTTTGCACATTCTCTAATTTGATGTTGTTATTGACACATGCACACATGAGAAATAACATTTATAATACATAATTTACAGTATTTGTTTCCAATGTCAGCTAAAAATGGGGAATTTCAAGTATAACTATCCTATTTACCAAAAACACATACAAACCTATTCACTAGTTTGGTAAGAATATAGCATATGAGTTCATATCACCCATGAAAACACTTAAGATATTATTTTTCCAGATTTTTTTTATCAAAAAGATGGCCCCTTTAAAGCTAAAATATGCTTTTTGTCAAAATTTTTTTACAAATTAGATTTTTTTTCAAGATGGGTATTTTAATGGTTATATAGGTTTTACAGACTTCACAGTGTCACTGTGATGCAGTAGATGCCTCAACAGGCTGGAAGTAGGTGTCCATCTTGTCAATGAAAGTAAGATCACAGGCCAAAGACTTTGGGAGTAAATAAGAGGCCCACAGGACCAATGCTGCTGCCATATACATGTACAGTGAAACCTGTTTTGAGAGACTACTGTGAGGAAAGACCACCTGCCTTTTCAGACCAGACTTACCATGTCTCTTTTACTCTCTTTCCCATGTTATTGCACCTCTATTGAGAGACCACCTGCCTTATGTGACCACTTTTTGGTCTGCCTAGGGGTGGTCTCTCAAAACAGGTCTTACTTTACCTGAATGAATTCACATTGAAGGCATGCAACCTGCTCAGCTGACCATCTGGATAATGGGACCTGACTAGTATCGTACCCAATGGCAATGATGATGATTCAGCTTCTGCTACAATCCCACTTATTTCATGTAAATCCACCAAAATTAAAAATGATACTAGTGTTCTCAAGGTTTTGGCCTATTTTTTACACAATACTGTAGGTGGCACTACAAAATATCAAACCTGATCTCAATTTGTACACACCCATTAAATCCTAACAGCTATTTGGTGCCCAGTTATCCATATTGCAGAAATTATTAGTGCATGACATGGTCAATATACATGTACACCAGTACATAAATTTGGCAGTCTTTTTTTTTTTTTTGAGACATCTTGTCTTTCAACACATTTTTGCTCATAATTTCTGCTTTGATAAAGGTAGTGTCACTTGTATTACAATAAAGATTTAAATTTCCACAAACCCATTGAAATTTATGGTATATATATTTATATATATATATATATATATATATATATATATATATATGATATACCGATACACAAATTTGGCAGTCAGCCTGAATTGTTTTTTTAAGACACAGAATTTTATATATTTAATACATTTTTGTTCCCAATTTCTGCTTAACTAAAGGTACTGTCACTTGTATCAGAATTAAGATTTAAACTTCCACAAGCTCACTGAAATTTATGAACATCCACCTAAAATTACAGATGCTCGAGTGTTCACAAAATTGTCACACTTTGACACACATTCCAAGGGTCCATACAAACTCGACCTCCAATTCTATTTCAAAACAAAGCTTGACCTGCAACTATGATTTCAAAATTGTCAGTGTTTCAGAGGTGCACCCTGTGGCAAGCTTTCCATCGATTGTCTCCTTTTTTTCCAAAGCAGACTATACATTGTATGTTTTTGAGCTATCAAACAAAAGGCCAATGGGCTGCTGGCACCATGGCTATATTGCACCTGCATCTTCATTTCAAAGTAGCTTAGGTTTCTGACTTGTTTGCCAATGAGTTAAATGTCTATTCTCCAATTAGCTCACACAGTTCAGTCATGATCATATTTGGAAATCTTTGAATTGGTACCTTTCCTGAAATATCGCCATACATGTTTGCACTAACACTTTTCATTGCCAAATTTTGGACTGACTCAACAGCTTTTCTCGGTGCGCATTGGGCGCATTGCGCCCAATGTGCACCAAGAAAAGCTGTTGACCTGGGGTATTCTCTGGAACTATAGGCATGCTGGTACAGTGCTACCTCTTTTGAGAGACCACCCCTACGGCAGGTCAAAATGCGGTCTCTCAAAACAGGTGATCTTTCATTAGAGGTACAATAACATGGAAAAGATAGCACAGTGTTCTGAGAGGCCGGTCTTAAAAAGATATGCGGTCTCTCATTAGAGGGGTCTTTCAAGAGAGGTACCACTGTACTTGAATGAAAGGTCTTTTAACAAGGAACAAGAATATGATATCCTTATGATAATTCACACTAGTTTGACTTAAGTAGATTGGCTTTAGTCGTGATTGGCACTAAAAGAGTTTACTTTAACTTGACACTTTTCAGTCTATGAGCCATGGTAAGTGGTAATTACCCAAGAATATCTTTAGACTCTTACCTGTCCTTAAACACAAGATGCACTAAAATGGGCACACACATGTGTATATTGTGCCTGTGACCTTACAAATAGGTCAACGTCACCTATATTCCTAATCACTGATGGAGGTCATATGATGTGTATGATGTTTCTCTGCTGTCTATATGAATATTCTACCTTAATTGGTCCTGTAAATATGAAGCCATAGGCTTGCAATTCCTCCAACCCTCAACCTGACAATTCCCAAGTCTTGTTCAGTGGGGGGGGGGGGCAATTGACAAGTTAAAACAAAAAAACATCCCAAAATTTAAAAAAAAATTAAATAAAATATCAGAATACAGTACACACACAAATGTTATGACAGACATGGATTCCTGTACATGTAACAAACGCTTATGATGCACACAGACCACAAATTCTACATTCGTGAAACTGTAACAGTACCACTTTTGATCACATTTCTATGAAAAAATGCAATGCAGAAGACCCTCATTTATGGTCATCCCTTTTGCCAAGGAAAAGAGGCTCCATAGGGTTGGGGGGGCTCCCTAAAGGGGCACTTGAATGGAAATGTCATTGGTCACACTAACAGTACAAGTCTCTCAAAATTATGAACTGGCTCTCAAGAGGTACCATGTGATAAATTTCTGCAAGTGCAAATGAAAACTGTAACCACCCTGTTATGTAATAAAGTTCATCACTGTAAGGTATGATCTGAGAGTAAATTGAGCCCAGTAACCATGAAGATGTACAAGATGGAGGCCGACGTACAATTTTCTTTGATCCAAAAGATACAGCCTTTGCAGGGCATCAGCCTGCCTTGGTCAAAGTAACTTCTTTGTGGTCACTATGACAGATAGGGTGTAACGATACTCTTGTACCACAATATCATACATAATATGACACATACTTACTTTTGAAGCACTGGTGTGGTGAAAATATCAATATCAGTTTTTCTCTTTACCATGTTTTTGATAGTGAATGTGTCCCATTGGACAGGGTGAAGTGTCCATGATCAGTGATATACATGTATCACTGTACTTATCTGCTGTGATCTGTGTGGTCCTTTATTGGCTAGTGGGTCAAAGCACCCATAAACCATCAGTTTCATTTTGGCTTTTATATACACAAGCCCAAAAGTTGTACATGACAATGATGTGGATGACAGATATGAATTGTGCAGCAAAGTTCAGAGTCTGAACAGAAACATAATTGTGAAATTCCTCATTTGAATCCTTTTCATTTCAGGACAGAAATTTAAGGATCTTTTGAGATATTGTACAGTACAAATTTTGATCCACCATATCATGTACCATATTATAGGCTATTTACTTGCAATGCGTCACAATGCCAGTAAATCATTCACACCTAACAACCCTCTCATTGCAGGGCACAATTTTCTTCTTTATCACAATAAACCTACTTCTTCACCAACATAACCTTCTATCGTAGGCCAGGGACAATAAACCTCTCTATCTATGGAATAAGTCTACCTTGGTCACCAAGACCTAATCCTTGGTCACAATGACCTCCACCATGGTCACCATGATTTCCGCCTTGGTCACCATGACCTCCACCATGATCACCCTGACCTCCTCTATGGTCACCATAACCCCCTTCATGGTCAACATGACCTCTTCCTTGGTCACCATAACCTCTTCCTTGGTCACCATAACCTCTTCCTTGGTCACCATAACCCCTTCCTTGGTCACTGTGACCTCCTATATGGTTGCCATAACCCCCCACACCTCTAAGCTTGTTGACATCTATGCGTCGCCTGTTCTGGAACCACACTCTTACTGTATATTCTGACAGATTCAATGTTTCTGCTAACAGAGCTCTTTCTGGATTTGGTAAGTATTTATGTCTCATGAATGCCTTTTCTAGCTCCTGAAGTTGGTGGTCTTTGAAATGAGTCCTTGCCCGCCGAGTTTTAAACATGCGATGAACACCAGAATGTCTGGAACTGTCAAGATCTGCTGAAGGACTGGATTCCTGAGATGACACCCGATCAGTGGGATCCCATACTGAATTGTGGGATACATTTAGGTTGGTTTCTTGAACTGGTCCCCATGATATGCTCTGCCTTGAGTGACCTTGTGCATTAAAAGAATGCTGCTGGGATGACCTCCCACAGTGATTGTCAACAGAGAGATCAATGAAAACATCAGATTTCTCAGATTTTATGTCCAGGGGTAAGTTCAGGTCACACTCCCTACTATCCTGCTGTCCCAGATTTGATTCATATCTAGTACTTGATGCTGAATTTTGAGTTTTATTACTATCAGGTTTACATTTTGAGTTATTTACATCAAATGTCTGTGTATCATATTGCATGGCATCACCATTGTCAAGGTCAACTGTCATTTCAAGGTCGCACTCACTGTCCCTCATGGCTGAGGCTGAGGAACTCACTGGGTGATGTACATTTGCTTCAACACTGTCTTGGAAGCTGTTGGAGTTTGCAGAGGAAAGATAAAAGTGTTTGGATTTGGAATGTCCATCTGAGGAATCAAGAGATTCTGAATCTTGTACCAAACGGGGTGAAACTGACAAAACTCTGACATCACAGGTTTTGTTCCCATCTGGCAAAAAGGGCTCCCTTTTATGGCCCTCATCTTTCAGTATGAAAGGATTCATTCTTGATGTAGATTGAGAATTCTGGGATTCACCCCACTGATTTGTTCCACATGTATCTGTAAATGACTGAAAAGATGAGTTTCCAATTTTGTCCCTTGTATGGTCTTCTGGATTCTCCCGATCCTGAAATCTTGATTGAACGGGATGACTCCATGGATAAGCTTTTCCATGTGTGTCATTCTTTCCATCTTTGTCATTCCTATCAGCCTGGAACATTGACGTAACTGCATCAGTCCCTGTTTCTGTTGCTCTATATGTGTCTCTCTTGTGGCGACTGGCTATTTTTTCATGAATGTCGACCAGGAAGATCTCACGATCGTCCAAGGTTATACCCAGCAGTCCTTGAATACTAACGTGGCTGCTGTAGTGTAATCCATTCTTACAAAGGACTGTGATTGCCTCTGCCAGTAATGCCTTGACTTGCTCATGATCCGTCTTATTCATCTTTGCCCATAGGACCTGAAAATTTGTTAAAAAAGTAAAAATTAAGTGACATCCATCGCACATTCAAATATAAAATTATTTGAACCTATCTCTATCATCAGTACAAGGGATACATTAATGTAACATATCTGAGTATCATTATGACTCTCTAATTTTGTTTGAAGTCCACTTGGTCCACTTGTCTGGGTAAAATACCCCTAGCTACCTTTGCATGCTATTTTTTAAATCACTTGTCCTGCATCAATTTTTACTTGTTCTGGACAATAGGACATGTGAAATGTAGAGCCGTGTTTGTGTCTGAGGTGCTCCATATTACCCCCAAGGGTTTTGACACAAGTAGCCAAAATTGCATTTTCTCTTAACAATGTCACTCTTGATTTGACTTTTCTCTACTTTGTTGAGAAAAACAAAAGAATTAACTTTAGCAAAGTTGGTTTTAAAGCCATTTACCAATTCTATTTGCCACATTAAAAGTGTGCTAGGATTTGGTGATTACCAGTGTTTTCTGCAGCTCAAAACAGAAGGAAGATTTACCATACACCAGACCCTTGCTAATTAAGTCAAAGGATTTGTGATCTAGACCAATGAACACAATGCCTCCAGTGACCACAATGACTCACTAACCACAATGCCTCAGATGACCACAATGACAACAATAACCACAATGTCTCCAATGACAACAATGCCTTCAATGACAACAACGCCTCCAAAGACCTCAATGCCTCCAATGCCCACAATGACCACAATGCTTCCAATGACAACAATGACCACAATGTCCCATCTACCTCTATTTCTAGCTTGGCATTTCTTGGCAAAAATGCTGAGGTACTTTCTCCTGTCATTGTTACCTTAGCATTTCTTACCAGTTTTGTCAAGGAAAAACAGAGACGTACCTTTTAAGGGAAAAGGGTCAGCACTGCCTGAATGCTGATTGTCCTATCCATGCAGTGTGAGCTACTGAATTGGATTAACCTTTACACTGGGACTGCAGATAATGTCTTAAAGGTCCCAAAAGCTAAAAGATTTATTTTTGCTCAAAGCGAAGGACTTGGAATGTTATAGCACTTTTGTGAAGAAAATTTGCCATATTCGCACCGGAAAATACCTTTATATGCAAAAGAATTTTGTTGCCCATGATGGGCCTGAAGCTTACAAGGTTGCACCTTTTTCACGATCAAGCGGGCTCTGGGCTGTGACGTCATGGAAGGGAGTCAATGTGACACCATGGCGGATAGTGAGACACTACTAAATTTTTTTGGCGGCGAAAGCAGCAATTGGGCGGCAGACAGCAGTGCACAGCGGTAGAGAGCAGAATACGGCAGCGATCAGCGGGAAATCCAATTGAGACTTCTGGTGCTCATCGGTGGACAGCGGCGGTCGGTGGCAGACAGCAGCAGAGAGCCTTTCGCCCCTGTATACCGCTGTCTGCTGCCCACCACTGCTATCTACTGCTCTGTACTAACAACTGCATGGTATAAAATGTAAAATATGAATCCAGTTGAATAGAAAGGAAAGGAAACTATTTTATAGTATTATATATATATATATATATATATATATATATATATATATATATATATATATATATATATGCTCTGTACTAACAACTGCATTATATAAAATGTAAAATATGAATCCAGTTGAATAGAAAGGAAAGGAAACTATTTTACAGTATTATATATATATATATATATATATATATATATATATATATATATATATATATATATATATATATATATATATATATATATATATATATATAAACTTTGGTATTTGATTGAATTTTAAGTGATGAAATTAAATTTTAAAAATTCGTACTTTCTAAAATTTCCTTTTGAACTTTTAGTTTTGTGTCAGTGTTTCATGGCACATAGGGGTGATAATACAGTGCACTTCACTTGGATGTAGATAGGCTTAAAACTGTTCAGTTGCTGGCAAAAGGGAATTTAAATTTTGTCACTCAATTGGATTAAGTTTAAAGTTGTTTTTATGATTCATACAGTGACACTAATTAAACAAGTGTCAAATAAATTGGTCCTTAATGGACAGAATAAAAAATTTCCAAATTTTCTTGATATTTATCCCTTTGACAAATTTTGTTTTATTGTTTGACCTTTCAAGTACAAAGCAAATGTAAATCGTTTCATTCATTGCTATTAAATATGTATATACCTTTCCGTGTACATGATGTAGCCAATGTCTGTTCTTCTGATGATGACAGATTATGTATACTTTACTTTTATTCAGTGAATGCATGCGCACAGACCTCTGTTGTGATGTGATATATATGTATATGATAAAAGCTATACAGCTTTAACTCAATAAATATGTTGTGAAAACAGAATTGTTTGCCTTTAATTTCTCTTTAAATGAAAGATTTATTTGAATGCAGTTTAACTGACAGGCATGAGTGAATGAAAATAAAGCTAACTGATGTGTACATGTATGTAAGTGAATGAACTGACCAGTATAAGTGAATGGAACTAAACTGAAGTGTTATGTAACATCAATGAGCAGTTTCCTTTCTTTCTATTCACCTGGATTCATTTTTTACATTTTATAGAATGCAGTTGTTAGTACAGAACGGCAGCCAGTGGCAGATAACGGTGGTGGGCGACAGACAGCGGTGAAAGGCTCTCTGCCGCTGATCGTCACTGTCTGCCGCCGACCACCGCTGTTTACCACTGAGCCCCAGAAGTCTCAATTTGATTTCTACTGCAGACAGCGGCAGTGGGCGGGTCTGCCGGTGACCGCCGCTGTATGCCACTGGCTGCCGCTCTCTGCCGCCAGAATGCTGCTTTCGCCGCCAAAAAATTCACTAGTGAGAAAAAACAGCAGCAGTAGCAATGCAGAGAATAAGCTAGATCTCAGTTTTAGCTGTGACTTTTCCAACAGGACCTCACTGAATATGAGGGGGAAGTCAGCCTTACTGTTTTTTCCCCGAGCCATACCTTCTAAACTACAAATGGTATCCTTTTGAAATTTATCGAGTTTGTAGATCATAGGTAGTAGGTGTGCATAGGCACCGTTTTATGTGCATGATTGCTTATATTAATTAATCAATTAACAAAAGTTCATTAGGCAACCTCCAGATCTGAAATTGTCCGGGCCATATCTTGGGAACTATAGATACTAGCCCTTTGAAATTTTCAGGGTTGGTAGATTTTATGTAGCAAGTGTGCATAGGATCAAATTTATTCAGCTGATTACTTTCTTTTACTAATCATTTCATTTACAAAGTTCATTAAGCACCTCAAAATCACATGCATCCGAAAAAAATTGTCCAGGCCATATCTTCCAAACTCAAAATACCGGTACTAGCCCTTTGAAATTTATAGAGTTGGTTGATCGTAGGTAGTAAGTCTGCATACGCATTGTTTTGTGTGCCTAATTGCTTACAATAATTAAATCATTAACAAAATTTAATTAGGAAACCGCCCAATCAGATTTTGTCAGGGCCGCATCGTTTGAACTATTAATGTTAGTTAGCCCTTTCAAATTTTCAGGGTTGGTAGATCATAGGCAGGAGGTGTGTGCATTAAATTTGTTTGGCTGATTACTTTTTTTTATGAATTGATTGATTAAAAAAAGGGAATTTAATAGCTCAAAATCATCTGCATAATTTTGTCCAGGCGATATCTTTTGAATTTTAAATGCTAGGTCTTTGAAATTTATAGGGATAGTACATCTAAGGTGGTTGGTGTGCATAGGATTTTCTTTTGTGTGTGCCAAATTACTTTCATTAATTAATTAATCAACAAAGTTCATTAAGCAACCTCTAGATCTGAAATGATTTCGTCTAGGCCATATCTTTGGAACTATAAATGCTAGCTATAGCCGTTTGAATTTTTCCTGGTTGGTAGATTTAAGGCAGGAGGTGTGCATAAGAATGAATTTGTTTGACTGATTACTTTCTTTATCTAATTAATTAATTAACATAGATTGTTAGGCAGCTCAAAATAACCTGCATAGTTTGTCCATGCAATTATTTGGAAAGTATAATAAAAGACCATGTACAATTTGCCATGTGGGTATTTCTTATATTGACATGGCTAATCATCCACCATGATTAATTAATATATTAATTAACAAAGATCAATAAGCTTCAACAGGGCCTTTCAAATAGAATTCTGTTCTTTGCAATCTCTACAGAAAGATGTAATGGAAGTTCATTAAACATGGTCTCAACATGGTTTGAGGTGCATCATGTGTATTTACCACCATGATTATTGTGTGTGGGGTATATGGCCAGCATCAGCAGCTACTTGTTTTCATGGTGTTGTGCCATAAGTCAAAGAGACCTGGGAGAAGGAGGGAAAATTCATTGCTCTAAAACATTATTGTTGGGCCTACCATCAATTTCATTTGTGTTGCTCCATCCAATTGAAAACATGAAACAATTTTGCATTCCAGACTTTGTGGCCCATCTGTTTTGCAAGGTGCCATGGTTAAGTATCTCTTTATCTCTGATCCAAAGGTAAATATGCATTTTTATTCCCACCAGCAATGTTTTGAAGTAAAATTTCTATATATTTTTGCCGTGAAATTTTGTCATGTAATTATTATTTAACCTTTGTGCTAAATGGACCCTTACTCATATGTCCACGAAGAAAGATTATGTTCTTGCAAAATTACATTATATAACCAATAAACTTGAGGTCCATTGAGTAAAAAGTGAACTTTTTGTGATTTTATTCCACATTCGTGTTCAGACAGCCCCCCCCCTCCCCCCAAAGCCAGACCTGTGTGGTGATTGATCAACATATAGTACTGAGACAGTGAACACTGTAGCTGTGGATGCTACAGTATACAACAGAAGTGCACCAGAAGTGTCTTTTTGTACATGCTTAATATAAACGTCAAAATGAATGGACAAATAACAAAATTAGCTTGTTTGCAAACAGTACAAGGTGCAATATGGATAGTCCCAGCACAAGTTACAAGTTGTGTCTCCTCTCTGCAGGCTTCTTCTGGTGAAATTAACTCATTCCATACTATGGTCACAGGCCTTGGTCAGTGGTTCTGGCACTGCCTGACAAGTCATGCTGCAGCTGCCCTTGTGGCAGCTGCAGCATGACTTGCCAGGCAGTGCCAGAACCACTGACTTAAGACTATTGGCATGTTGGTACTTGAACGAAAGCTCTTTTCAAGAATTTAAATATGCAATTGTAGTTTTAAAGGTAGGTAAATATACGGAAAAATCAGGGACTGGTATGGAATGAGTTAAGGGAATTTTGAGTAAAGATATTAATTAACCAAATGTATCAATGTTGTTGCATGTGTGGTGTCAAGCCTATCTGTCATTATATTTTTAACTGGTGGGTTGGTTTAATTTCTGACAAACAGCATGATCAAAGTTCAAGAGTGCTAAATGAACTCTGCTAATTAATTAAGATGGAGGATAATTATACAGCACTGATTGTTTGCAACTGAAAGAAAAAAATCTATTGATCTGCAACAAAAGCTTCATAATTATAGCTGGTGGCTGTGTGTCCTAGGAACAGCCTTGCATGAGCTTTGCTAATTAATTGATGCATGAGGATAATTGTCTCTCCATACACATACACACACACATCCCAGTTTTTCAGAGACGTGTAATTTTTGAAATTCCTTCCAACCTCCCAACTATTGTATAAATATCTCCACCACAGCATAATTTTTTTTCAAAAGTCACCTTCAGCTTAGAGCTACGCCTCATAATCACCAGTCGAGCAGAGATCTCCCTACTTCACTTCATTACTTGGCACCCTTGATATGTATGTAGCATGTCTGTACACTGAAAATATAAATGCCATAAATTTTCTACTCATTTCAGGCTGGCTGCATTGTGTTTCCAAGAAATATCCTGCCAGTTTAGGCTTAATTAACTTGGTAATTATTGAATAGAACAGGACAAATAGCCATACAGAATATTTAACAGCCTGATGTGGACCAGCTTTGGCTGATTGAGATGCCCAGTGTAAATATGTTTAAATAAATAAATACAGAGACACACCTACTGGGTCAGGTGTAATAGGAGATATGCATATTAATTTCCCACCACAACTGCATACCTGATTGCCTGGTCTCACTTGGCAGGAAATGGCGAGCTACAGGTCCGTAGCTGTGGGAACAAGCGGAGAATTACTAATGTTTTGGAAATAAAGAATATTTATCAAGGGCAGAGGAAAATTTCTTTATATACATGTATTGCACTGGAAATACTAGGTGAATACCAGTTTGGCATTTGTGAACTGTGAAAACTAAAAAAACGCTAATTTTGTGAGAAATGAACATCTGGCCCTGTCTGTGACAGTGATGTGACCTGTACCTCCCCCGTGATCGCCTGGCGTCAAACCTGTGCTTTGTGGCGGGAAATTAATATGCATATGGCGTATTGCTACTCACTCTTCATATGCTATTGATCAGAGTCTTCGTAAGACAGTCTCGACAGAATTGTTACTGCTGGGCAGATCTCCATACACCATTAGTCCTTTTCATGGGATAAGCTAATCTTCCATTTGGATTAAAAAAAGGTCTGCAAAACCATAATGTGATCCATATCATAGAAAACAACCAATAGCTCCATGAACCAATCTACGACAAAGTGGTCACACTCTTCTAGTCTTGTGAGGTGTATTTTTTTCTTACATCATTCCATACCATGGTCACAGGCCTTGGTCAGTGGTTCTGGCAGTGCCTGGCAAATCATGCTGCAACTGCCCTTATGGCAGTTCCAGAACCACTGACTTTAGACTATAGGCATGTTGGTACTTGAACAAAAGCTCTCTTCATGAAGAATTTAAATATGCAATTGTCGTCTTCAATCTAGTTAAATATACGGAAATATCAGGGACCGGCATGGAATGAGTTAAATTATTAGTTGTCCATGTCCTTTCCCCCTTCTGAGATGCTGTAAACTTCCAGCGGATCTCCTCTCTATTGACCCATGTCTGAGGATATCATGTGACATCTACACATTCTATTTTCCTACATTCCTCAATCATTTTTGATCACCAGTGTAAACTCCCTCCAGCTTGTCTGCGTCATAAGGTCTCTATGAGTGTATGGTGACATCACAAAAATACATGTAGGTCAAGGTAACTCAGAAATTATACAACATTCTAGCATTGGACATGGTCTCTTTATCCTATAACTTTGGCAAGTTTAATCAAATTACTTTTCCAGATATGGAATTTTATACCTTAAAACACATTGTGGCTCAAAAAGTTCCATCAAATTATATGTAGTGCCACTAGTATCATAGGGAACTTAGACTTTGACCTCCTCCACAATCCCATCGCATTTCATGAAGATCCATTAAAATTAAAGATGCTAGAGCATTCACAAGATTTTCATATTTCGCCCCTAATATTACATAAAACAGTAGGTGGCGCCACCAATACCAAACAGGACCGAGATTTTTGTACACCCTATAAATACTGAAATTATACTGGGTTAACTTGCAAACTGTGGACAGTTTCATGCTAACCAGCAAAAGTTTATGGATGGATGGACGGACACACGAGCAGTGGCATAGCTCTGCCACCTTAAGTATGCACAGCTAAAAGCAGTTTGGTTGAAGAAATGCGAGTTTGGGTACCAGCATGATTAGTACATTTTGAAGCCACTTTAGCCAAATTGCCTATATGTGACTGATTTTAGTACTTGTCTGTTTACTACGTGTATTTTTATTCAAAATTCCGTCCTGTGCACAAGAAAAAGATCACTGCTCTCTGATATTCACAGTTACATTATTTATTGGTAACAGCGACAAATTGAGTGTCCTGGGCAATAGCCCACTGCCTACATTGGCAGCTGGACATGAACACATGAACCCAATAGCCCACTGCCTACATTGGCAGCTGGACATGAACACATGAACCCCAACCTTAGTCACGCTACAGGGGACATTTCATTTGTCATTTTAACCCATTCCTGGTCAGAGCTAGACAGAGTCAAGAGCTTTTCTTGGCCTGGATCGTGAACTGTGCCCAACCCACAGCAGGGAAAGCCATTGACCTGTTGACCTGAGGTGTGCCATTATGATCGACCTTACGTACTAACCTCAACAAAAAAGTTTTCTAGTCACAAGAAATTTTAACTAAAAACATTAGGGGTAGCCTCCAAAACCCTGAGGAAGGGGCGGGTACACAGCCCTTAAACACGTTGGTGGGGGCAACACTCCTCTTTATTCATCTACTTCAATATTCTGATGTGACTTATTCTTATTGGGTAGTTTTAATCACCTAAACGGTAGACGTTCATATCGCTGTCACACTCTCACATACATGTAGGAGCCCTTTTGTTGTCCACTACTGATATCCCACTTGTCACCAGTCCCACATAGTGGACCCTGCATCTTTGACTAGATCCACTGGAGCCTCTATCATCTTAACTCATATAGGCCTATGTGTTGTTTCACCCCCTCAGACATAAATAAAAACATTAAGCCAGATGACAATCGTATACGTCTGGGCACTTTTGGGTGCTTTGAGCAAGAAAGGGTTTATGTCCACAGTCTTTCAGTTGATCAACTTTAATCCATATGATTCTGCCTTACTCCAGACTATATTGTTTCTCTGTCCAAACTTTTCTTTCTCCAAATTCTACCCTTATTTTAACAAGCTGTCATGATATCATCTGACATGACCTTAAGGGTGTTGTGGGTGATGAAGTTACCCTTTATGTTTCCTTAGCCCTTCAAAAGTCACAAGAGACAGCTGACCTGGTCAAAATCAGAACTCTTATGATGTGAAATTAGACACAGTAAAACCAGAACAGCCTGATTTTCCAATGGAAAATCAAAGGCCTTCCATGTATGCATGTGATCAAATATGACACAGAATGAAAAATTAGATGAAGCTAATGCAGCATTTTAAATTATGCTAATTTCAGGGGGCATAAAAAACATGCCATTTAACTTTACTTTACTAGATTGTGCCATAGCTGCATCAAATGAACCACAAACCAAAGTTGTAGCATTTTAATGTATCCAATTGGGCAAATACGTGTTGCAGTACAAAAAATTTTAATCTTGAATATCTTCAAAACAGTTTCAACTTCAATTTATAGGTTTATCATATTAACACACCCAATGAACAATGAACAAAGAGCAAAGGTTGTCAGCAGCATTTTGGTTGGCTTAAACAAGAAGAATACACACAATTTAACCCTTTCCCCCTCAAACCGGCCGAAACCGACTGGTGGTCAAATGTCGTCTGCTTCAGTGTTTTCAACTAATTTCAACAGTTATGAAAAACTAGAAGCCTTTACAAAAGACTGAGAAATGTGCATGAGACTTATCAAGATCACATGCTCCAGGTCAACAGCTTTCTTTGGCATGGGTTGGGCACTGCCCAACCCATGCCAAGGAAAGCTGTTGACTCCGTCTTAATTCAAGGGGGAAAGGGCTAAATCTTGAATATGTTCATAACTATAAACTGCTTTACTTTGGCCTGCTTTAATTTTCATGGTTTTTGTATTTTTGACATTTCATGCTAGTACAAATTTCACTATTTTGAACATAATTCCTATTCAGACAATGTTAAAATACTATTTTACTGTCTTTTTATTTTCATGGTTTTGTGCCATCAGCAAAATCAGCAAAAAATAAGAACACAGCGAAATTAAAACAATTTACAGCACATGTATTTTAGACTGAGGTACCATTCTGACTCCAATTTCTAGAAATGGGTTGTGGACTCATCTGATACACAAGGAATAAAAGCCACATGATTGAAAATTATGGGAATTAAGAGAATTTCATATGCTATTCTATTTTCTAGCTGCCTGTTTAGGACAGCAGCATTATCAGTCACATTATGCATGATTACTCTGGTTCAAGTTCAGTTTGTTGGATGTATAAATGATATTATGCTATATCACTTAAACATCAAACTAAACTTGAAGCTACGTAATCATGCATACAAACTGCTTCTGAAGCTGACACATACTTACTCCACAGGGGTCTGCCCTTGTTTAACCAGGTCAGTGCCTTACCTATGTGAAAGTCACTTAGTTTCTGAGTGTGGTTACCATGGTAACTGACTGCAGTACAGGCTCCTATTGGCCAAGGTGATCACGATCAACTTCCTGATTGGTTCATCTGTTTATGGAGAGGGCCACAGCATTGTTTTATTTCCCTTACTATAAATAAAATCCTGACAAAGAAAGGCGGACAGACTTTGTCTGCTTTGGAAGCAAGCATACACATTTCAAAATTGAACAAAATTACATGTAAATGTAAAGCATGACAAGCATAGATGCCGTTATGGTCCATGACAAAGAAGCCATTAGTGTGAAGACAGCATGGCCATCTATATTCACACATATAAACTGCCTGTTGCCCTAGACTACAGAAGCCAGCTTCATCATCTGCACACATATACACAGCTAGAGGTCACGCAGGTTACCAGCTACCATATTGATCTTAATAAGCGCACAGTGCGCTATGAAAAAAATTCCATCCACAAAAGCTGAAAAAATGTAGATTTAAAGTGTAATAATAAATTCTACCACTTGTTGAAAAATACATGTATTGGATATTTTGGGGGTCCTTTCTTTGAAAAAAAAATTGGGAGGGGGGTGCTCATTAGGGAGTGTGAGCTAGTTAAGATGAATACGGTATTTTTAATTTATATTTATGCACATATTATTAATAGGTGATAATTATACTCTCTGCAAGACTCTGCAGCCAGTGTAAAAATATAAACTAAGCAGATAAGACAAGGCAAGTACCCAAGATGAGCAAGCTTGTGTGATACATTTATTTCAACCCTATCCGGGTCTCATCAGGCACTGGCAGGGATTTGAAAATGCTGCCATATTTATCACGAGGGGTGACAATGCCTTGATACATTGTGCATATCTATGCACATCCACATCCTCGACTAAAACTAGAAGCCTTTAAAAAAAACTCTGCAGAAAGAAGCAACAATATGCCTGGAGTAGCCTACATTCACTTGGGTCTTTCGCCTACCAGCTGAGGACTGAGCCATAAGCTATCTTCCATGCACTTTGCATGCAATGCACACAAAGTGTGTTGGGGAATGTTGTTATCTTAGACATAATTTCAACTGAATCTACTACATGTATCTAAAGTCTAGACTTACTGATACTTGGCTGAAAGTTCTTTGAATTTACAATCTAGGTTAGCGCCAGGATTTTAAAATTAGTAGCCAAAATTTCAATTTTTCTAGGAAACAGCTACACAGACTTGAAATCTGCTAAATTTCTGCATGAAAATAAAGAATTTGGGGGAAATTTTTGTAGTCATTTGCTACTTTTAATAGCCGTTTTGAAGTTTTAGTAGCATTTGGCTATTTTGGCTACTGCTAGCGCTAACATAGATAATGCATTTAAATGGTAAGGTTAAAGGCGAAACAAGGACCAGGCCTAATGGCACTTGACTCGTTTGCTAACATAATAGTCTGACCGGTTTTGCTGACTATGCAGCTCATCAGAGACTGGTCTAACGGCTGGTGGGGCATGCTTATATAACAGGGTGTAACACACGTAACTGCCGTTACTGTGTGTATTGTGACGTGCAGTATTTTACGTCTGGACATGTACTATGCCTGTCGGGCTTGACGCCACATAGTACTGGCCCTGTTTATAGCAATGCCCAATAGGTGGAACCCCTGTCACGTCTGTGACAGTTTTTGCACCTGGATGACCTGTTGTCATCCGTAATTGAGAGTATTAGGTGACTATGCAATAGCCCGTTATCACTTAATAAAAAGATTTTACCAGTTTGTTAGCTCAGGAAACAGGTGTTTCCTGAGTGTGCATTAGTTGTTGATGGGCAGATGAATAATAGTAAGGTTATTGTGATATAAATAGCTCTTCCAGTGCCATATTTGGAACTGAGTCAACAGCTCTTCCTGGGTGTAATTTAGGCACATTGCACTCAAAGTATGCCAAGGAAATCTGGACCAGTATATCATATGTGACTACAGACATGACGGTATTTGAATGAAAGGTCTTTTTACAAGGAACATGAATGTAGCACCCTTATTATAATTCAGAGCAGCTCTCTTTTAGTTGTTACACTTTAGTTCCAGCTGACACTGAAAGGGTTAAGTGCAGCTAGATTGAATTATGGTGGCCAAAGAGTTAATTTCCCTGAAGTTTCCTATGTGACACCTCCCTGTTGTGTAAAGACAAAATTGCACATCTGGCCAGATTCAACCAGACATTATAGCCATGAAGCACACTAGAATTTCCCAAAATACAGGGGGGTAAGTGGGGGGTGGTTCAGTACACTGGTACAGGTAATTATTTTTCTAGAGTACATAGTACGGAAAATAAAAATCTTTCAAAATTTTGGATAGTAAAGTACGTAAAATAAGAGGGCTTCCAGTACGCCAGTACAGTAAATAAAAAGGCCCAGTATGCCAGTTCAGGAAACCGCTTTCCCACCCTCCAAAATCCATGCATATAGTGTACATTTAGAACACTGCAGAGCACAAGTGTCATAGTAATGGAAGGGAAGACGAGAAGTAACAGGGCAAGAAGAGAGGGTTAACAGAGAGGACAACAATATATGTCTACAGCATCCATT
Organism: Hermodice carunculata; assembly: GCA_964020975.1. NCBI lineage: Eukaryota > Metazoa > Annelida > Polychaeta > Eunicida > Amphinomidae > Hermodice > Hermodice carunculata. The sequence continues at coordinate 66,742,591 of OZ026623.1, forward strand.
TTGTACAAACATTCAGTAAAGGGACACTGGACCCAGAATTGATCTTACTGTGAGCATGGAGCTATCATGTTGTCAGGGAAAACCAAAAAGTTGGTTTAATTTATGGCAAGAGCTGCTGATTGTGTATTTATGCTGATTTACACATCTCATTTCTTGCCCTAGAAAGTTTCAAGCATACTTTTTTTCCTTTAAAATGATACAAAATCTCAAAATGTGATTATCAGCCCCCCCCCCCCCCCCAAGTGTACAGTGAGAACTAGTTCTAAAGACACCTCTGCTCCCTTAGGCTTAGAAATGTGTCAGATAACTGAATATGTCAGATAAATGATCATACAACAAAGAAAACAAACTTTTGCCATTCAAAATTTGTTCAACAAATATGTTGGATATCTGAGTGTCATTATAATGAGGTTTGATGGTCTTTGTAACATTACTTTACTTTGATTTACTGCAGTGACTGTGGCAGAGTGGCGGCCAAGATGTGTATTCAGGTCACAGAGGCCAGAGCCTCGACCTGGCAGTGACCTTAGGGAGTATAATTAACCTTTAAGGTGCTAATCATGGTTATACAGTGAAAACTCGTTATAATGACACCACCTGTTCCCTACGAAATGTGTCGGATAACTGAATGTCAGCTGAATGAGTCAGATAACAAAGAAAATAAATCTTTTCCCCAGGAAAATTTGTGTCATTATATTGAATATGTCGGATATCTGAGTGTCGTTATGATGAAGTTTCACTGTGGTTGTTTCCTTATTAACGTTAAACATATAATGGTTAAAAGATTCAAACCCTCATGAAGATACCTTTCATTCAAATACCAGCAAGCCTAGTCCAAGCAAAATGTAGTCTTAGTCAACAGCTCTCCTCGGGACACTTGGTGCACATTGCACATAGTGTCCCAAGAAAAGCTGTTCACTCAGTCTTAAATCAGCACTTTACAGGTTAACATCTCTGTCTCAATTATCCCTTCATTTGTTATCAATTGAGTGCAGATATAATGAATAGGTGATCATACATGTAGCCATTTTGCTCCTGGTGTCGGCCTCTTAGTTGTCTAAGCCTTCCGGTCTGGTGCAAATGTTGCAACTCCTATTCTTGTATGGTTTCAGGTCTCCATGTCAATAGAACAAGCAGCATGACATACATAGTTAGAAAATAATCAAATAAAAATATTTCTAGAAAAAAATAATTATATTAAAAATAAAGAACTCTTGTGTTTATTGAGTTCAAACACACATTTTTAAGGGGGTGGGGGAGGGAGAAGCCACTGTACCGAGAAGGCTCCTCCATCTGGCAAAAGATTAAAAATAATAATAAAAAAATAACAAGTCTCCTTTAAATAGAAAATTGGCCTCAAGGTGAAGATAAATTTCCAAGTTCATGGGACTTCCATTTTCCAACTAAGAAACCAATAAATGCAAAAGGGAATGCTCTGTGAACAGGATGGATTTCTGGCATTCCGCACACGTTATGTGTACTATTGGACATGCTTGAGGAATGTAGTACACTGAAGCTCACCTTGTGAATGCATGTGTACGTATATAGGAAAAGTTAAGCACATAAATTCAAATGAGGCTGATGTAAAATTCTAATTGAACCCTAAATTTGGGTAAAAATGATGCTACTGTTGTCAAATATGATGCTGTGAAAAGGATTTCTGGCAGTACGCGCATATGCACATGTAGTATTGCCACCCGTGGCAGAACTTCCTTCAATTGATCCAATATTGGCCGTCCATAGTGCCAATAAAAAGGTAAATAAATGTGACCATGTGAGCATGATGACTGAGCTTTTCTCGGCACACATTGGGCACAATGCGCCCAATGTGCGCCCAGAAAACCTGTTAACCTGGGACATTCTCTCTGGAACTATAAGCATACTGCTACTTGAGTGTAGGATCTTGTTGATATAAATTTGGGATCTGTGTGATAATTCAGACTAGTTTGACTTAAGTAGATTGACTTTAGATGTGATTGGCACTGAAAGAGTTAAAACAGAGATAATTACATGTAGATGATAATGGCCAGTGGTAGGGGATGAGGATGAAGGGAATGGTGAGAAATGTACAAAGTGATAAAGATGACAAATCAAGTAAATCACATTTAATTAAAACCTTGCAATTTCATTTCAAATTTAACTTAAAATACCTTCTTTGAAACTATAATATGAGCGTGCCACTGATATGCTGCGGTATTGAATTCCAAATCTTAAAGCCAGTCATATTGAAAGTTTTTGATGAGTTATGGTTTATATAAAACAAGCCATGGCTACCAATTGTTAATACTGATTAGAACAAATCGCACTATCATGAAGGTCCTTTTCAGTAGATATGTTGATCTAGAGTGCCAACTTGTATGTACAGAAAGATATCATCGTTATGGTTTAAGGTGTTTTTTCCAAGTGATTCCTCCAAAACTGAATTTGCGTTACCATGGTAAACAAAAAAAACACACATTTTGCCCATGAAATAAATAGTACACTCTAACTATCCCTTAACTTCATGTCCTTATCTTCTGATTGATACCAACTTCAGCTGGGGGTTTTAAAGTATGTGTAAAAATCTTTTGCCAGTGCTGCCACAGGTATCATTCCCCCAATGCACAGCACTGGCCATAATGAATCACCAGTATCAGCCCAAACATACAAATTCTGTGTGATCTGAATATTTAAGAGAACATTTCTTGGCAACTATCAACAATCTTATTTGATTCAATTGACCTCAATCTCAATTTTGAAAAGACTTTTTTTGCATTTTAAAATGATGTGTGGTGAAAATTGTGCATGATATATATAAAGCAAGCAACAGGTTTCCAGTGTCTCAGTGCAAATTCAGGTTCTGTAATAAACTTTCTGCTGCCATGGCAACCAATTGTTAAAATCCTCATCCTCAAATTGGTTTTGTATGAAGTGCCTCTATAGTAAGTATGTTGGTGTAAAGTTATGAAGTGATAACTTGTATGTTAATAAAGTACTGGTAAAAATGTGTTTTTCCCTCAATTACTCCCAAAGTAAATTTTGTTACTATGGTAACCAACAAGACCATATATTGCCCAATTAGTTGGTTAAATAGTCTACCTCACTTTTAACTTCAGGTTCCTCTCTTTCAATTTATACCAAATTTAGGTAGATATTTTTTTGTTTCAGGAAAGATTTACTGGCAGTATTATCACATGTATCATTTCTCAGCAATGTACAGCACTGGCCATGCAACAAATTGCCATTTCAACAAAAAGATGCTGATTTTGAGTTATCTAACTATTGGAAAGAACATTGCTAGGTGACCCCAAAACATTCTTACTACACTCAATTGACCTCACTGTTAGTGCAGAGAGAATCTCTTTACATTTTAACACTAAATGTGATAAAGATTATTCCTGGTATTTAAAGGTATAAACAAGTTTATAATGTTTGATTACAGTTTTAGGTGATTTTTATGAACATTCCATTGCCATGGCAACCAACTGTTGACACTTCCTATTTCAAACTGGTTTCTTATGAAACGCCTGTACAGTAGGTATGCTGATGTAAAGTTATGCTTTATAAGCTGTTCTTCGCTTTACTTCTTGAAAACTTAGTTCCATTGCCATGGTAACCGATATAAATAAAAACTGACCATGAAATTGATAATTCACCCAACCTATCGTTAAACTTCTGGTTCTTGGCTTTTGAGTGATACCAAATCCAGCTGGGTATTTTTCCGGTTGAACGAAAACTGAAACTAAGCCTTTTTGACATTTTAGCTGCTCTTCTATACTGGGGTAAAACATGTAGATAAATACTCAGGGGTTTCCTTGTCTACTATTTTAGAAAGAAATAAACAGTAGTTGTAGGGAAGTCCTTGTTTAATGCTCATCCATTTCAGGGTGTTGAGCATATCCGTGATGTACATTCTTGGGTGACCTTCACAGATAATTCACATTGCTTTATTTTGTATACATTGCAGTTTGGTAAGGTCTTGTTTACGCAAACTGTTACTTCAGACCGACTACTGCAGTTGTCAATCTGTGGTAGAACAAGGGTACTGAAAAGAATACTGGTAGTTCTTATATGGGAGGGGACAAGTCTAGAAGCTCTTCCTTAACACATAAAAAGGCTGCACATACAGCCTATACGCTATGGTCACAAAGTCAATATGGTGGCGTTTTGATTTATGCATGTTTTGAAAGCACATATCTGCTGTGAAGCAAATCTTCTTTTCTAGTTTGTCTGCTGCCCATTCCTGGGTAAAGGTACATCAGAGAGTAAGTGCAAGATCGCCATCGAGTCTTCACATAATCTGTTAAAAGTGAAGTTTTAACATAAATGAACAGAGATCACATGGCATGTTTCTCCTAGCTCGATCACAGCTCAGACATTAACATTACAGTGAACCTAAGAATTTCAAGAAAACATCACAGTCACTGCAATTTGCCATTGGGCAACATGACACTTCAGGTGAACCAAATAAGTTGGTTCGTTGATCATAGTCCCACGTCTATGCCCAGATACAGGCTACAGCTTGGCTACATAATAAAAATATTCCTGCGGCTCTCCACTTTTCTACAATAATTGCCCTGTGCGACACAGGGAGCCTGTAAGAAAAAAAAGGGAGGACATGAGGCAGAGAAAACCACTGTAATACTCATCAGCTTGTGCTGCCATATGTTTTCCAGGACCAGAACTGAGGCAAAGGGTCCACCACGCACTATCTCACAGCTGTGGTGGGCCCCTGGTCCTGGACTCATTGCTAGTAATTCCTTCACCTGGCAGACAAAAAAAAAAAAAAAAATTCCATCACACACCCCATTCCTGCCTCGAAGGCTCATCAGGCATTTCCCATGGGAGACCCCATGAGTGCCCTTATAAGGGCTACCACCATTCCCTTTCCTCCCTGTACTCTGGAATTCTAATTTACCCTGTTCCTGTTTAACTCTATAATTTCATTTCTTTTCTCCCAGCATCCTACCAGGTAGTCCTGCACACTTTTAGTACCTTTCCTGCCTCTCAGCAAGCCACCTATCAAACCTAAAACCCATGCGACATGTTCCTCTTCCTCTAAACACAGAACCTCTTCTAAACCCTTATAATTACAGGTTTTATCTTGCTTGTGCCACTTTCTGAAAAAAATCTTCCCTAATCTCTCTATATGCATTACACCACAACAGCCAATGATCCACTCTCTCTTCTGCCTCTTGTCTACATATTACATTTTCCATTACTATTGTCCTCTTCTGTTTTCTCTTTTCCAGATTGATCACTGCTGCCCTACTTTGAAAAAGAAGCCTGGATTCCTTCCCTCCATCCCAACACACATTTTTCTTAGAATTTCTAATACCTAGTACACTTTTAACGTACCATACTCTTTTCCCTTACTTTTTTTCCAGTCCTTTTTCCAGCCCTCTGTAACAGTCTTATACACATATGCTTTCCAATCACCAACCTCACCATATGACAGAACACAGGAAATCTTTACTGCACATACACCAATATTACATTGGTATGGTACAAAGTAATACATAAATAGATATAAACTACCATACTACAAAGACAATCTTTACAAATATTAACATGATTAATGCAGGATCATATTGTAGATATAGCTGCTAGACTGCACATCATGTCAATCCACACAGCAGCCACATATGGGGCAACCAAACCAGCTGGTAGTTAACAAAGCCCTTGGTCAGTGCAGCAAATGAGTAGTTAATGCAATTAAGCACATGTTTTAGCACATATCCTACAATTTGTATCCCTCTGCTAACTTATCTATGCTTTTGTCCCATCTCGCACCACCTGTCTTCACTTATGTATACATGTATATACTATATCTACAGTATGATCCTGCATTTGTAAAGTCTTTGTAGTATGGTAGTTTACATCTACTTATGTATTACTTTGGACCATATACCGATATAACATTGGTACCTGCTATCTAAGACCACCCTTAAAGCCAGACAAAAGCGGTCACATATGGCAGGTAGTCTTTCACCGCAGGCAAGCTTACAAAGAAATTAAAGGCCATTGTCTTGAAATGCCAGTCTTAAAAACTAGTGCGGTCTTTCACGAGAGGTGGTTTTTAGAGCAGGTACCACTGTATAACATTGGTTTATGTGCAATTAAGATTTCTGTAATATCCTGTCAGATGTGTCGAACACTGCTAGACAACAGATCATTTCAATCTACACTGCTGCCACATATGGGGTAACCAAGCCAGCTGGCAGTAACAAAGCCCTGGGTCCGTGCAGCAAATGAGTGGTTAATGTAATTAAATTAAGCCTAGGACATGTTTTTGTACATGTCCTTTCAATTCTTATCTCTCTGCTAACTTGTCTATGTCTTTGACCCGTCTTGCACCACCTGTCTTCACTTACTGCTTGTAGATACCCCATTACTTTAACTTTGCTTTGCCTTTGGCAATCCTGTCTGTGAATTTTATTCCATCCTAACTCTCCTATGGCTGCTTCTGTTGCTGTACATGGTGGTGCCCCGAGGGCGAGGCCAGTGTCCATTTCCCCATCTCATTCTGTGCTTTTCTTCCTCCCTCCCCAGGATATCTCCCTCACTTCTTAAAATCACATCTAAGCCATACCGGTATACTATATATTATACATATACAGATCATTCCTGGTACCGCCAAACGTGTGGGTTGTAAAGACCTTTTTCCCTTCCCGTCTTCACCAAAATAAGATCGATGTCGCTGTGCCAGAAGAAAACGAATGCCTGCATGGTAGTGTCACACGCATGCTGGCTCCAAAAACTGACAACTGAATTCATCTGTTCCCAAACAAAGCGCGTGGTCCACGTCGGGCCGTGGAATGGGATTGATTGTTATTTAGCTTATTTACCGACACCAACAGTCCAACATCTGAGACTGAGTATTTGATACAAACCGATGGATATCTGGACAATGATCGTCTGACCCTGCGTCGGATCCTTTAACCGTCTCCGTCTTCTTGTTTCTATTTTAGCAATGAACGTACTGATCAGCTAATGAGGTCCCTGTCTAATTGAACTTGCAGCACTAATTAACTGGAGAGTAAAAGCGCGCCTGCCATGACAATAACAGATCTCAAAAAGGCCAGACACAATGAACTCAGATTCAGGCAAATTTTGTGCTCGCAAGGAGCCCAGACAAAGCCTCCTTGCCAACTGTCCTTGATACACGTGAGCGTGTTTCGCCTGTGGTCACAGCATATTCTTTCTTTCTTTCTTTCTTTCTTTCTTTCTTTCTTTCTCGGACCCTACTATTCTCGAAAACCACCAAACATGCCATGGTGAATGACCTATCAGTGAAATTAGGCACCTGACTTGGAATAGTCATGATGATTAAACTTATGCAGATGAGGGACAATTAAAACATTATAAGCTCCATATCTTCTAAACTATTGGAGATAGACACAAAGTTCTAACTTACACATATAGGTTTGAGACAACTGGCAAATCCAATAGCATACTAACAAAACTTTGGGAATTTTAATGTATGCTAAATTCACCAAATTTCTCCCCAATCCACATACAAGCCTTGAACTGCTTGCTGTATGACCTATTGCTTGACCTCCTTGGTGCCAGGCAACCATTTTGCATTCATACCGGTAGTTACTTAGCTTGAACCTGTCCCATAGCTTTCTATCCATGCATGATAAGTGTATGCTTTGGAAGGTTTTGGTCTTGTAGAAAAATGGGGGGGGGGGGGACTCACAACAACTGTGTAATGAGGCTCTCAATAAAATACAGAGTATCTCTTTGTGTTCATGCAGGAACAGATTGACTCCATGCTGCCTTATGTACCAGGCAGGCTTTTGTTTCCACTAGTGCAGAATAGACCTGTCAATGCACCATGAGAAACTGGTGTCCTAGCTGGCCTGTTTGTAACTGAGGCAATGTCAGTCTGCTGAGCTTATCAGTCTGAAGGGAACTCAGGCTCGAGACATCTAGGCAGAACAAGCCTGAGTGTACCCTCTGTTAAAAATAGACTACATACAGAGCTGAGTCAGCCAGATCAAGGAGGGTAGAATTTGTGTCATCTCAGTGGACACTTTCATATCTTTGTTTTCTTGCAACCAGTGAGATGAAGCCTGTTCTTCATAGCCAATACTGAAAGAGTATAATTTTGTCTTTGTTCACAGGTACATGTTTATGTAGTTTCTTGACAGCTTCTGTTAAAATTTGTTTGTGTAATTAAAGAAGAAATACAGTTTTGTATTGCATATATACACTGTACACAAGTACACACACATGCATATATATATATAAATATATATATATATATATATATATATATATATATATATATATATATATATATACAGACACACACACACATATATATGCATATATATATATATATATATATATATGTGTGTGTGTGTGTGTGTGTGTGTGTGTGTGTGTGTGTGTGTGTGCATGTATGAATAATATACATATACATGCACACATAATCATCCATACAGCCCAGAAGGGCTGACCCTCTCAGGAGTGGGCACTTTTCTCTGGTCCCATGGGTGACTTTTCTCTGGTCCCAAGAGTGCCCAGTTTAGAGAGGTTTCATTATATTAGTAAACACTGGAATTTTCTTTTGTTCTCCTTCCTTCATTTGTCCTTCTTTCTTTCCTTTCTTCTTCACAACCAAGCACTATTTTTCCGAAAACAACCAAACTTGTGACTAACTTAACCAGTGAAATTGTGCATCTCATTTGGAATAGTCATGATGTTTAAAAGTATACAAATTTAGGACCAATTAAAATTTTAAAAGCTCCATATCTTCCAAAATATTACAGATACTCAAAATTTCAATGTGCATATATAGGTTTGTGACACCTGCCAATATAATGGACAGTATAAGTTAAGTAGAATTATGCTACTTGTGTGGGGATGTTTTTTATCTTTCATATTAAAAATGTTATCTCAATGTATCTGTTTAAAAAGCGCCTTTTGATCAGCAATAACTGAAATGTTTTTGGATTCAGTTTAAGAATTTTGTTTGTGTATTTCTTTGGTTTTCATTCCAGTCATTATTATATGCTTATATAATCAGTGCTGTCTCAGCTGGGAGGGAATATAAGCCCCAAAGAGTTTCATTCCTCCTGTTGAAAATCTTGCTATCTTTAAATCTGTCTTAGCTATATTACATTCTTTTATTCATCTCGATGTACGAGTCTTTTTCCGGTGCGATATATATTCTCATGTATGTGTGATTTTCAGTGAATCAAAATACTATACAACACAATACAAAACACGCCCATGACTTGGCGGAATTCCAGAAAAGCGAAAACCCAACAAGTAGCATCAGCCAGCACCAACAGCCCGTAGGCCCATAACGTAATTTTTAATAGCATTAGCAGAAGGAAAGATTAGCAATAAAATGATATAACATTGCTGTGATATCAGGATGGAAGTACAGTAAAACCTCTCTAACCAAACACCTCCATATACCGAACACCTCTCTATACTGAACACCATTTCTTGGTCCCAAATATATACTTCCAATGTAACCAAACCTCCCTATACCGAACACTTTTTTCCGGTCCCAAGGGTGTTCGGTATAGGGAGGTTTTATTGTATAGGATTAGCAGGCTGATTATATGAGCATTAAAGTGCTTACAGTATAGAAGAGAATATAAGGGACGCTTGGTTTAATAAATTTATATAAATCAAGAGCAGAGAAGACTACACCACAGCTTACGCATCATTTTTACATTTTAAAATTCCGCTTAAAAATATAGGGTAGGCACGAACTTTCTAAAAAAAAACCCGATGTTTCCAAGAATTATTGAAAACATTTTTATCACAAATTTAGATGCACATGCATATTTCACAAAGACAGAAGCAGTATCGACTTTTACTTGTGTGGGGATGTTTTTTATCTTTCTCTGTTGAACATCGCGGTACAAAAACACGGAATCAGCTGCCAATAAATCCTCGTTAAATGATGTCTTTGTTCTCAATTGCACGAAATTGTCAATGTCGCGCAGGCAAGTCGTTTATAATCTTGTGCACCGTGTGACTGTACCAAACTCAAGAAGTTTTGATACTGGGATCCTGCTCCTTGGTTTGTACCCGTACTTTTGCCCCTCCACATTGTAAAATTATACGGAGCCCCAAAAGGGACACTCGGAGAGAAAAAAATCGTTCCGTCGCAATAATATTGCGTTCCCTCGAAATAATTATTTCTATCCCTCGCAATATCATTGCGTTCACTCAAAATAATATTTCGTTCCCTCGCAATAAGAAAAAAATTACTTATGTCCCTTGGGTGACTGAATGTTGAGCCCAGAGGGGACAAGGAAGAAACATAATTTTATTTTGATCCCTCTAAATAATCACAAATAAAGGAGTGTAACACTTACCATTCTGTCCCACTGCAGCTGCGATACGCTATTCATCGACGATTAGCGCCACTGTTTATATATTGCGAGGGAACGACATATTATTGCAAGGGAACGAAATAATTATTGCGAGGGAACGCAATAATTATTGCGAGGGAACGAAATGATATTGCGAGGGGATGCCATATTATTCCGAGGAAAGGAAATCGTTATTTCGAGGGAAGGAGATAATATTGCGACCGAGCAATGTATTATTGCAAGGGAACTAAATAATTATTGCAAGGGAACAAAAGAACAAAATTTCTTCTACGTCCCCTCTGGGGCTACAGAGGTATCTATTTTTGGGAGTTTTTTTTTTTTTTCTTTTTTTTTTTTTTTTTGTTCCCACGTAATAATATTGTGAGGGAACGAAATGTTTATTGCGTGGGAACGATTTTTTTTTTCTCATGTCCCCTCTGGTGCTGCATGAAATTATCCTGTCGCCAGGATTTATTTTTGGGAGTGGGATGGGGTTGGTGGTTGGGGGCGGTCTTTCTGGTCCAGTTATGCAGGCTTTATTGTAGGTCTACTAGTCTGACACTATGTCTGCATAATTAAAGAGAGACAGCTCAAGCGCGGTACGGTATATAAAAGTTTAACGGTATTCTAATTTGCTACATTTTTCAAAAGAAGTCTTTGTATCATTTTTGTACAATACAAAGAAACATAAAAACTAGGAGTCGACAAACAAAAAATCGAGTTACAATCTTAAATAACTGTGTACATATTTGTGTTATCATATTAAAGGCCATACACATCAACTCTAAGTCAGGAAATATTGTTCAAAATAGCAAACCACCTTTTCTCAAACAAAACAAATTTTCCTTGAGAATACAAAACATGTTGCTCTACTGAAATTTTGAACTTGAAGTATGCAAGAAAACAAATGACACTTGACGTTTGCTACGCAGTTGTTTATTTATGAAATGTTTGGCTTGAAGGATAGGCCTACAATTATTAAATGCATATTCACAATGAGTTGAATAGCATCCCAAAATAATGATTTCAGCAGATAATAAATATCATAATCACGTTACTAGGAGGTAACGAATTCCACCATTCTTCAGAATTGTTCCAGAACAGCCTAATATTAATACACTCCCAAAATCTACGTAAAATTGTATCTTTTATAAGCAAGCATCACATAATTCTGAGTCTACACTGTAAATCCATTTCACACTTCATATATTTACGGTTGTGTTTATATATTTAGCGACTAAACACACGTATCTAGTGAATAAACACGTGGTTAGCCCCTAAACATGCACCAATTTAATGTTAAAACACAAACCATAGTTAGTGAAATACTCAACGTTAATTCACAGAAATTCTTGTTTTCTTAAAATTGGTACAAATTCTGACGCGCGGCATCTTCCAAGTCATGGACCATCATCACTTTTCACTAGTTCAGGCCTACATGAATGAAGGGGTGGTGAAAAAAATATAAGAAACTGCCCGCACTTATCCTTTATACATACTAGGTGTACCCCAGGAAGACCGGCTAGGAAGTAGTCTTGGTAAAATATTTCAAAGTTTTATGCTGTATATCTTCCTTTGATTTCGGTACATTGCTTGACTGTGTAAATGTACAAAATTTCAGTGAAATTGCCTAAGAAAAATTTACCCTAAAAATATCCCTCTGATAGGTAATAATTCAAATGGTTTCAAATGTTTCTGGACTTGGATATTCGGATGACTAATGACAGGTTTTGTAAATAAGTCTATCACAAGCTAGACGAGTTCAACTTTGAAGTAATTAACTATCCTTTCCTGGATAATATTTCGGAAGCTATTGGATATAACACATTTTTGTCACAAATTTTACATTTGGTCGCATTTATTCTAAATTTCAGGACTTTGCATCTAAGACTAAATTAATTTACAATAAACGAGTCAAAAGGATACAAAGATGTACTTTTAATGAAATTGTTCTTCAAATTTTGCTGCAAATATCCAGAGATGGTTAGAAAGTTTGGTTTCAATGATTTAACAGATTTTAGGCTTGCCTGCTTTGCTACTTACTTTCATCTTTCGGCGTCATTCTGTTTTAATATTCACCATTCATATATTTCAGGCCAGCTTGTTTTCTGTCAGGTTAAACATCCAGGAGCTATCGGTAGCAAGCAGCGGCCTACCACAGTTACAAACTTGCCTAATTGTACTTGATACTTGGTCAAGAAAATATATGTTTCTGTAACGTTTTTGACTTAAATGCTAATGACTTTCATTCTTTTCTGACATGCCCACGTACACATTTACTCAAGGTCCCCCCCCCCCCCCACCTCATATTTTGACAGTATTTACTCACGTCACAAATCGGACCCATTATGTTGAAAAAATGACTCAGGGTTAGCAGCGAAATCGGGCTTTATTTTCTGGAGACTTTCAGAGTGAAGAGTCGGTGTCATCATGCAGTTTGTTTTACATTTCTGTTGCAGGATGTCCATTGTTGTAATACTTGTTAGAATTTCCCTCAGTTTATACAGGTGTATGGTTGCAACTGTTTATTTTACAGTCACTGGGACTGAACATAATGCCCCAGTTTGTTTCTATTTCAGTTATACACTGACAGGTGATTTAACTAAGATAAGCCATCCAGCCAGAAAGGGTAGATATTGGTAGGGGGTGGTGGGGGAGTCAAATTGTTCTTATCTGAACATGTTCTGAGCTGTGCTGGAGACCCTTAAATTTTTTTGGGCCAATACAGCCCATGTCAAAATTCTACAGAAGAACGTGTGCAATATGGACAATACTACTTTTATATAATATATATATATATATATATATATATATATATATATATAGGTTAGACAGTGACGGGTTAGCTACGAGAGTAAAGAGTTCGGGCAACGGAATTGGGTAGCAACTACTAGGAAGTGTTTCTGGACAAAAGAAAAGACACAAATACACATTAATAGTGTACATGGCGCCACCAATATCACTGTAGATTTTCATACACTTTATAGGTCGACAGAGTTATATGGGCATGGCTCAACACCTGTGGGGTAGATAGTGTTCACAAGATTTTCACATTGAGACCCCCGTGTTCCAAGTGGCCAAATGACTTTGTCCGACTTGGATTGAAAAATAGTTTAATTTAAAATGTGCACCCCACATCCAGCTTTCCGTACTTGGTCTGTTTGTTAAAACCATGTTGAAACTATTTGAGTCATTGAACAAAAACAAGGAACTTGAAGAAGCATCAAACTCCACAATAATTGGGTGACGGCAACCCAAAAAGTGAGCACCAAGTAGAGTTATGAGTACAATGTGGTGAAGTGCAGTTTTGATCCAAAGGCTCATTTCTCTTGGCCATTGATGTCCAAGCTACACCTTGCCACTACAAAATCACCTCTTTCGACTTACAGGTCTGTTAATCTGACAAAATTATGTCAAGGTCAGGGATATTATATATTGACACTGGACATGATCTATACATCTTATAAATTTGGCATGTCAAAGTCCATTATTTTTCAAGATATGGAGTTTTATATCTTTCAACACAATTTGGCTCATAATTTCCGTCTCATCATTGGTGGCATCATATGCAATGGAGATTTTGACCTTTTCAACAATCCCACATAATTTCATGACGATCCATCAGAAATTAAGGATGCTTGTGGTCAAAAAGATTTTCACATTTTGACCCATACATGACAAACCATAAGTAGCGCCATCAATGATAAAACACAATCTAGATTTTCATAGTCTTGATGTCCTGAAAGGAGTATGGAGCTATCTTGAAAACTGTGGACTGTATGCATTCACAAGTGAAAGATTACAGACAGCTTGGAGAGATGGTAGAAGTTGAGCAGAACTAAAAAAAAGCATTAAAATGATCAGCTATGGTGGCTTGTTCGATGTGGAACTCATCGCCTTGCCTACATCACAGACCTTGGGCCCATGACTGTTGGACTGGGATCCTTACATGCCACTGGCCATATACAGAAATGGTGTGACAATCAGCCAAGAAGTCTTGGTTGCCAAGGACTCTTTTGCCTGCAAAGCAGACACAAGCTGCATATTCTGTCTACTCCGCTCGGTCTGCTTTGCAGGCAAAGGTCTTTTCAGGAATGGAATATTGCTGTGACATTCACATCTAGAGTGGAACATCTGAGGAGTCCGAACCTTCACTTTAGTATTAATATCAAAACATTTACTTCGAAGCGAGTATTGCCACAAGAAAAGAGAGCAACTCTTTGAAAATTTTAATGACATTTAATATCTTACATTTCATGTTACAAAATAAAAAGTTGTTGACTGAAAGGAATGCCATCATCACAAGACACAAAATACCTGTAAGTTGCACACACTTAGTATTCCCTTCGTAACATACAATATTTATACAATATACCTTTTGTAAACTTACAATATTTATAGACCTTATGAACATCCACATTTCAGCGCAGGATCACCCAGTATTTCAGTGACATACTTGGGTTCAATTCTTAGCCCCAATGGGACCCCACACTAGGATGGCACCATCGTTTAAATCTAAATTTGTATATACTAAGTACTTTCTGCCCCTATCTATTAACACTATGACCCCCTCCCTGCATACAAAATTATAAAGCTTAATATACATAACATGTCCTGAGGTTCTGAAGGGCAAGTAATCTGTTCAAACTATTCTGGTTGCATCCTTTGCTGTTTTGACAACCCATGACCCACTTCAGTCTCATTAGTTCTATCTTTAAGGGGAAATGTGCCAGTCACAGAGATAGATCTCACTCCAGCCTGTCTTAAAGGGCAAATGTGCCAGTTACAGAGTCAGATCTCACTCCAGCCTGTCTTAAAGGGGAAATATGCCAGTCACAGAGACAAATCTCACTCCAGCCTGGCTTAAAGGGGAAATGTACCTGGCGCAGAGTCAGATCTCACTCCAGCCTGGCTTAAAAGGCAAATGTACCAGTCGCAGAGTCAGATCTCACTCCAGCCTGGCTTAAAGGGCAAGTGTACCAGTCAGAGTCAGATCTCACTCCTGGCTGTCTTAAAGGGGAGATGTGCTAGTCACAGACTCCGATCTCAATCAAGCCAATGTCTTTCACATAATTTACTGCAAATAATTCACATCAATAATATACTTGCAGATAACCTCAGTCAGCGTACTTGTCACGATACAAAACCACTCCTACTATATTCCATTTTTATGACAACCATGTATAATGGCCATTTTTGTTTGTTGTTGTTGTTGTTGTTGTTGTTTTAATTTTTCCACAAAATGAAATCTAAGTCAGAAGAGGCTTCCATTTTGAGCAAGAATAACCCTAAATTTGGCATTTCTGTTTTTTAAATATTCCATTAACTCATTCCATACTATAGTCACAGGCCTTGGTCAGTGGTTCTGGCACTGCCTGGCAAGTCATGCTGCAGCTGCAGTGCCAGAACCACTGACTTAAGACTACAGGCATGTTGGTACTTGAATGAAAGCTCTTTTCATGAAAAATTTAAATATGCAATTGTCATGTTAAATCTAGAGAAATATACCACAAAATCAGGGACTGGTATGGAATGAGTTAAAAGAGTATAACACTATAGCTGGAAAATTTATGCTTATATTCAATCCATTACACACAAGTTCATATTTATGGCTCTATTATGGACAAGAGAACAATAAAATACAAATTCAAAGATATGGTCTAAAACACCACCATTATAAAAGCATGAACAACATGCCACCTGTCTGTTTGTTGCATAGTCCTCATCATGTAAAAGGTGCACATGAGCTAAAGTGTTTACGCTTCTCGTGGAAGGGTGGCTTGCAGATACTGTGGGCTTGTTTTCTGCAGTATAAGTGCTAACATTAACATTCAGTGGTGTGCAAACCAACAATTTTCCTGTCTTCATGAAATAAAGCCATCCTTCACGTCATGTTGCCACCCTGAAGATTATCAGAATTCCAGCCAGAACCTTGGCTGGGGCACCCCAATGAATGTTTCAATAAATCATTTTGGTTTGTGACTTTGACCCCGAGCCTCCATACTAGCTTATGTTAAAAGTGGGAGCCCTCCCTCCTGCAGTTTCTGAAAAGCAGGAGGGCAAGTGCTGAAGGCTCCAAGCATAGTTAGGGGGAGGGAAAAATTGAAATTTGCACCTTCATTTCCTGCATTTTGAACCATTTTAGGCACTATCATTGACATATTCTGCACACATTTAGTACAACATTGCAAAACCATAGAGCTTTACTGCCACCGATGAAATAATGTTACTTTTTTTTCATTTTGCAAAAAAAGGAAGACATTTATAAAAAGCGGGAGACTGTAAAAAGTGTGGATAAATGGAGATTTCCTTCTGTGGCGGGAGACTTGGAGGCTCTGTTTGACCATAATGTCAAATTCATTAATGGCTTTCAAAGTCTAAAGAAAAAGTAGATTTTGCTCTCAGCTTCCATTCTATTTATCCAACTTCGATGCAACTGGTCATATTAGATGCACTTTTCTGCCTGGTGCAGCTCCTGCTTCATGTCTCCGGGCATTTTGAAGCAATGAATGAAGCAGGTTTTGTTTATCCCCCAGGTGTCTCCACCTGCAACAAGTGGATTTCAGCAAGAAGTTACCTGTGCTGCCACCTACAGGCAACTTGTTCCAGTGTGTTCTGTATGTACAGCACATCTTGGGAAGGTAAGTTACACTTGACACATCTTAGGTCCTTTATACCTGAAGGTCAATGTTGTAAAAGTGTTTTGTCCCTGCTAAACAAGTTTTCCATTGAACAAAATGTTACGTTTTGCGTTACACTCAACACAAACTATAGGCAACAATACCAACAAAATGCTGCAAATGAACAGTAAATGACAGAGCTTTAATTTTAAGAAAAATCGGTTACTGAATTACATTTCCCCACTTCAAATTACTAAATCCTGATCTGATAAGAATTTGATGACAGGATATAAATGTGGCCTCTCATTTTCCCATGATATCAAATTTTTTTTCCATTTAGGCAAACAGCCAATTCACTTTATTTCTTTTTAATTACTGTGGTTTTTCACAGTCTAAATTTGAATACAAATCATCAAGATGATATCTCCTCTTGTGTTGCAGTATTATGAATAGTTTGTTGTACATTAACTCATTCCATACTATGGTCACAGGCCTTGGTCAGTGGTTCTGGCACTGCCTGGCAAGTCATGCTGCAGCTGCCCTTGTGGCAGCTGCAGCATGACTTGCCAGGCAGTGCCAGAACCACTGACTTAAGACTACAGGCATGTTGGTACTTGAAGGAAAGATCTTTTCATGAAGAATTTAAAGCTGCAATTGTCATCTTAAATCTAAGTAAATATATGAAAAACCACGGACTGGTATGGAATGAGTTAAACATGAGACAGAAGTACATAAGAATATTGCAACACTACTCTGTCAGTTTAGACAACTTGACAGTACTGAAAAGGAAACCACTACAGTGGTTCCCCTCTTATAAGACCCCTCTCACCAGAGGTCACCCTGCTTGAAAGGCCAGCGTTCTTGTGCAGAAATTATAGCATTTCCATTATATTCTCCCCCTCAAGAGAGGCCACCCCTCTTATAAGGCCACTTTTTGGCTGCACATGGGGTGGCCTTATAAGAGAGGGACCATTGTATGATGGAAAAGAGCCTGACTGGTACTAAACACCAGCGTCCAAATATACCAGACCAGTTAGGACTTGGTTGGTTACACAACAGGATCTCAGCATTTACAGATTTATTGCAAGATTGGTCATTCTAAGTATCCAGACTTGGAGGCAAAGACAGATGTAATCAGGCTCCACAGGTGACAGTTGGAGCAACCTGGTCCCCTGAAGTACAGCAAGACACTATTGTGGCTCTTTGGACAAAATGTGTAGAGCCACAGCTGGTGTGCCTCCATGCATTTTAGACCTATGCAAATTTTTTGGCTGAGCACTTTGATAATTAAGAACCTTTGGTCAGCATTGACCCAAAATTGGTCAATTTATTATATGGCAAACTTGTCCTACATTCTGAGATGTTCCAACATTACAAGTTTTATGCTCATAGCTCTATTTCTTAAAAAGTTATTGTGTTTGCAATGGTAAAAATATGACGACCCCTGGTGAACTTGAAAGATGTCAAGTCATTTAATTTTGAACTCAGCTAAGCATCCAATTAGATGCTTCCATACTACAAGTTTCATGAGAACAGCTCAATTTGTTAAAACGTAAATGTGTCCACAAAGGAGTTGCCTTAACGCATGGATGGATGGACAGACACATGCAGAGATATGATGAGGACAATACCTCCTTAGAGGATACAGGGAAGAGAGATTGACTTTCTTTGAAATTGGTCCATTCCATTTCACATGGGAATTTTGTATCAGACAGACATTTCCGCTAATTCTACTTCATGTCCAATAGCAATGGAAAATAAGAGGCTCCAGAAATGAACCACTAGTTCACTGGTCTTGGTATATGATTGAGGTGTACATATATATGTATATGGCTTTAGGTAAGACCTCTAGTTTCAGACATACATGTAGGTTGCTCATGACTCTGAACGCTACGATAGAGATCTATGATCAAAAGTTGAGCCTAAAATTGCACAGGTGGCAGCACCGAGCTCACCGTACAATCTACCCAATGCAAGCCCAGGGCTGTACATGTACATTTTACCTCATATTTACACATATACATCACAAAATATTTTCTTATGCCTACAATGATCCCTCCCTGCACACTAACTGCTCCCTTGTAAACCTTGCTCAAATACATGTATCTCTAAAAGCTGGTAGTCACACCTGAATGTACAAAACATCAAACTTACTTTAAAATGCTCTTAAATATTTTTAAATATTTTAAAAAGTTATTTCCCTTCAAAATTGTATGATATCCAGTAAATATTTACATTGCACCTATACAGACTTCTCTTGCTTGTACATGGATGGTGCCCCCTTCCTTATTCCTCACCATAAGCGGCACTTCACACTAAAAGCTTTTCATTCAGCCACTTTGTTGGCGTGACCTTACATCAGTGACATCTAACACAAGCTATTCTGTTCCTTTATCACCTTAAATGCTACATTTAAAATACACTTTGTCAGATACAGAAAGTGTGAATTTGGCTGATTTATGTACAAGGGTCTCTTTAACAGCTGGGGCTATCTGCCTCCTAAACAGCCAGGACTTGTTTATTGCCGGAGACCTCACTGATTAAATTTGCCAATTAACTTTCCACAGTGTAACGGGCCGCCATGAAGGCAAGACAAATGGCTGGTACTTGGTGACAATTTCTGAGAACATCCCCATCAATAGATGTGTTGCAGATGGCACCACTGGTAATATGGGCTTGGTGTCAGCATCTTACAAGTAGAGCCACCTGGTGGGAAGCCAATCCAGTCCCACTAATTGACTTCTGGTTGTCCATCAAAAGTGTTGTCGCATGCAATTTACCTCCTCAAGCATCCTTTAATGAAAATGTCACTGTATTCTACTATTGTCTTGTGAACTCTTTTAGTTCTCATTAGAAGTACATGTACTCTTAAAATTCTGAATACCAACTCCACACAAAAAGACGTTTCATTCAACTCCCTGCATGCCTGTAGTTGAGGACAATATAAACAGCACAGGTCAACAGCTTTCCTTGCCATGCTTTGTGCACACTGTTCCAAAAGTCTTGGTAGGAAACCTGTTGACTGAGTAGGAATAAAACATCACATATTACAGGTTTCGTTAAAAAAATCCACCTTTCAAATACATTTTAACCCTTCCAACTGCTTTTTTAACATACCGCCAGAGGGTTCCAGTCTCGTTGCTTTACATCAACACAACTGTTCATATCTACAGATCTCATATCAACAGTGAGAACTGCATTCATCATGGGTTCTTCATGTATGTGGCATATCTCAACTGACTGTCAGGTCTAAGTAAGCGTCCCATGTAAGTGATCACAAACCCATCTGTAGGTCATTGGTCTGACCTGCTTATACCAACATTATCATGAAATCACATGATCAATCTGTATGAATATGTTATCATGTAATCAGTCTATATTATTATGAAATTACATACATGTAATCAGATCATATGTCGTCACATCACCAAATCACATATTTCCATATGTCTACATAATCATGAAATCACATTATCAGTCCATATGTCATCATGAAATCACAATCAGTCCATGTCTATATCATCATGAAATCACATCATCAGACCATGTCTAGAATATCATGAAATCACATTATCTGTCCATGTCTATATTATTGTGAAATCAAATAATCAGTCCATGTTTACATTATCATGAAATCACATATAATCAGTCCATATGTCCAAATTATCATGAAAACACATAATCAGCCCATATGTCCACATTATCATGAAATCACACAATCAGTCCACATGTCCACATTATCATGAAATCACATAATCAGTCCATATGTTCACATTAAGCATGAAATCACAATGCTCATTTCATCGAAGGAACAAAATTGAAAAAATATAAATACAATGAAATAATGTCTTAATATTTCATAGATATAACACAAATTATGGCTGACAACAAATTGTGAATTAAATGCCTTCTGGAAATGCTTAAAATGCAAAGCTGTGGAATTGTAAACACTCTGCCTGAAAATAAATACATTCACCGGAATCCTCGTAATCACTTGTATGTGCAAGTATTGTGCTTCTTTCTAATTGAACAAATGCAATAGAAGTACATGTACCTGCTGGATATTATACTGATCTAATCACAAAACATTGTCTTGTTTCAGTGTGGCCATAATCTTGACACACAGAGGCACACTGATTTGAAATGACCCTGGTGCTATTCATACTCATAGTTACAAACTGTAGTTCTAGTCTGGAAAATTAACCGTATATTGATGCTTTTGTGAACGCAATATGTGAACACAGTTTTACACCAGAGTGATTCAGTCACAAAATGCTACTTTGACAATGTCATTAGGATCTCTGAAGTTGTGTGCCGACACTATCGTGAATAATCTATAAAATGGTATACACTGATGAACTTGTAAGGACACCTGTCTTTCATTGGTGTGCTCAAATCTAAATACTAATTCATATATACAGTACAATCTCCAATAATGATCACCTCTATAAAGAGACCATTTCTATATTTAGACTACCAATTTAGTGTCATTTTTTGTTATCTTTATTAAATTCTATTCCCTATTAAGACCATTCCATACTAAGACCACATTTTCCAGTCCCTTAGGTGGTCTTAATAGGGATAGTCCACTGTACTGATAATCTATATGTATCCTGATAAGATAATGAACTGAACCTGGCATCTTACACTAATGTAATCATATCTGCAAGATAATCCAGATTTACATGATCACTGCCCTGTCATGAAGGTTTTACAATGTCCATTAAACAGGCTGTGTAACCATGGTAACAGCTAAATCCTTTTATACAAGCAAAAGTGTAGGTTTCATTGGCTTCATGGGCTAATTTCAGGCTTTAACCCTTTCCCCTTGAATTAAGACTGAGTCAACAGCTTTTCCTCGGCATGGGTTGGGCACCCAACCCATGCTGAGGAAAGCTGTTGACCTAGGTCATGTTGTCTTGACAGGTCTCATCTTCAATTCTCAGTCAAATTGTTTTTCATTGCTGTTGAAATCAGTTGAAAACGATGAAGCAAACAACATTTAACCACCAGCCGGTTTTGGCCGGTTTTGGCTGGTTTAAGGGGGAAAGGGTTAATAGGCTAAATTTTTCACTGTAGGTTCTATGAGCTTCACTGGGAGGCCTTTGTGTATAATACTGAAATCCCCCCTTAACCATGTCAACATTCTGATGTCACCGTGGTCATAATTCTGCACTGTTTCACAGCCTGGTCTGATGCTGAAAAACTTTTGGCACAACCTCATTTTACAGGCACAATAGCGCCCAGTATTTTCACAACAGAAGAGTTGAGGAATAAAGCCGTAAAAGTCTACACTTTATTCCACCACGCATGCATAGATAAGCCCAGTGCTTGCACCCATATACGTGTAATGGTGGTTCACCACACTCTCTCGTTCCGACATGATATTGTATGGAAACACAGCATGTCTGTCACTGGTGTGCTCATATCAAAATACAAATTCATACATACAGTAGAACCTTCAATAATGATCACCTCTATAAAGAGACCATTTCTATATTTAGACCACAGAATTATTATATGCATATGTAGCAACCCTTGCATACTCAAAAGGTCACACCATGCCCAGATGTGAAAATGTCTTAAGCTTTAATACCCTTTTGTACATGGGTTTTCAAATTTGAAATTTAATTTGTTCTATTAACATGTTGTATGATGTTTGTGTGAAGTGTTCTACAGAATCATATGCCCTTCCTTATGTGGTGAGATGATCTCCAAATGTTCTGTACTCAAGAGATCGCCGACCCCAAAGTCTAATACTGATGTCATCATAATCCAAAAATACTGCCTCAGATTGATGTCAAAATCCTGACCCCTTTCTGTGATGGAAGTGATATAATCTCTTATTTCAAATGATGTCATTATGATCTGTAGACCTGTTTTATATTGCCATGCACATGACTCTGACATTGGCTTATACTCATCATCTTGAAAGACAGGCAAGAATTTCACCAGAAATAAATTTCAAGATCTGCAAGGAACTCTTTCAGTGCCAAGCACGACTAAAGTCAATCTATTTAAGTCAAACTAGTCTGAATTATCATAAAATCCCCAGATTCGTATTCCTCGTGAAAAGACCGTTCATTCAAGTACCAGTATGCCTATAGTTCCAGAGACAATATCCCAGGTCAACAGCTTTTCTCTGTGCTCATTGGGCATAATGCGTCCAATGAGCACAGAGAAAAGCTGTTGACTCAGTCCAAAATTTGGCACTGAAAGAGCTGAGAATACATTACTAGAAAGTTTGACGAGGGATTTGGACACCATCCCAATGCAAATTTTTAGTGTCATGTCCTGTGAAGCAACAGTTATAGGGCACACAAGCAGACCTCACAAAGATTTCCAGGTACAAAATTTTATCCATTTTACCAGCTAGCGGAGAGCCCACAGACCTACACAGTATACTAATACAGTAGTCCCTCCTTGGAGAGACCGCCCCTAGTGCCACCCAAAGGGCAGTCACATAAAGCAGGTGGTCCCTCAAAGGAGATATAAATAACATGAAAAGTACTACAGAAAGACCTGACAACTGTGGTCTCTCAAAGGAGGTGGTCTCCCAAAGGAGTGGTTTTTTAAAGGAGGGACTACTGTATGATCGTATTCTTGCAACAATGACCTATACAATATATACTGATATGATCACATTTTTGCAGTGACCAATACAATGTACATGTATACTGATAAGATCTTATTCTTGCAACAGTGGCCTATACAATATACATGTGTATTGATACAATCATATTCTTGCAACAATGATCTATAAAGTAAATACTAATATGATTGTATTCTTGCAAAAATGACCAATACAATATATATTGATGTGTTTGACCTCGTGCAAGAATGACCTATACAGTTTACATTGAGGTGACAGTAATCTTGCACGAATGACGTATACAATATATGTTGACCTGATTGTACTCTTGCAACACTAACCCCAATGGCATATACTGATTTGATCATATTCTTGCAAGAATGACCCTTATAATATACTCTAAATTGCTTTAATGTCGTGGTAATCTTATTTCCCTTATTTCGCTGATGGCACAAAACCATGAAAATAACAACACAGTGACACAGTATTTTGAGATTGTTTGAATGGGAATCTTGTCCAAAATGGTCAAATTAAAACTACAGTGAAATATAAAAAAAAATGGGAAAATTTAAACACGCAAAAATAAAGCAATTTCCAATGTATTGATTGTAATCTTGCACGACAGTCTATACAATACATACCAACATGATTGTGATCTTGAAGCAATGTCTTACACTTAATTGATGATGACTGTCTTGCATTTACATGTCGATAAACACAATCCTGGATCAGTCTCTTGTATTCATGTGATGATGCACCTTGGAAATGAGTACATTGAGTATTCCATGTCCCCTGCCATGTGGCAGTTTATATCAATACAACCAAAGGTACATTAGCCATACTTGGTGCCCAAGGCACTTTTTAAATTTATGGTCCAATGATCTGCAATGAAGTACCTGCACTTTAACATGTTTAAGTCTATAAATGACGGAGTTGAAGTGTCTAGAATTTACCAATATATTTCACCAGAATGGCTAATGCGTATGGTATTTGGCACTGTGCCAGCTCATCAAGGCGAGGGCACTTCAACTCTTGCCATACCAGACTCCAGTCTCCTGTATATCTTATCTCTTAGCTTACGACGAAGATTACAAGTTCAAATACTGCATAAATTAGTTTTCTTTCCAGTCTCAATGTGCCTTATCTGGAAGGCAATGAAAAACCCACTGACTAAGACCTTACTGTGTTTACATCATGGTATGAAGTGAACAAAGGGCAGTGGTATGGATTAGGGATAGGACCTGGAGCAGGGCAGGGCTTCATATTAACCCTTAAAGTGCTAATCACTGCTCTAGTTGTTTTCCCATTATCCTTAAACATATAATGGTTAACAGATTCAAATTGCTCATGAAGATACCTTTCATTCAAATATCATCAAGCCTGGTCAAAAGCAAAGAGTAGTTTTAGTCAACAGCTTTCCTGGGGACACTTTGCGTGCATTGCACGCAGTGTCCTGAGGAAAGCTGTGGACTCAATCTTAAATCAGCACTTGATAGGTTAAGGCAAGTCCCTTTGTCTTGAACAATGTATCCCCATATTCTGAGCTATATGGACATCAAGTCCATAACATCATTTGTCCTGAATAGTTGCTGCGTTGCTGTTGTGTAAGTAACAATATACTTTGATGTCAAGCCATGTACATGGGTTATACTTCTTTGTACATTTGAAATATTGCAAGCTGACAAGATTTAATTTACATGTGAAACGTCAACTCCTGAATGGTCTTATGTCACTGCATTATTAGCGTAAGTAGCTGCTCTTTATAACAAACATCCACAATACTATTAAGTTACACGGATAGTGAAAATTCAATACACATGAAAATGCGACATGCCACAAAAACCTGAAAATGTATAATGCCATAAAAACTGAAGACACAACCTTCCCATGACAGCATCCCTGGAAGTATGACCTACAAAGCATGCCTCTTGTGCTCTGCACAACATCACTATCTTACACATGGTCATGACAGCTTCTCTGTAGCTCTATTATACAGTCTCTGACACACGGTGATCAGCTAGTCACGAGTAAAAGTCATCAAGTCTCAGTTTGTTGGTCAGCTGTAAAAACTCTTCCTTGAGGAAATTGTTGTCTTCATGGTTTCTAGTTGTGGTCTGCCCTGAGCCCTCGGTGAGGTCTGTGATGGGTCCCAAGGCCCCTGATGCTTCGTCTTCGCCAGACCCCTCCCCCTCACCACTAGCCGCCTTCGTCAGTCCCTGGGAAAAGCCGTCTGCAACAATATACACACATGGTTAAAACATTTGCACTGCACATGACCAAATGTAACTTTGGCACATGTTACATTTACAAAGTTGCTATCTGCAACCAGCAGAGCTACAATCTCCATATTTGGTACTGGTATAGCTACAATCTCCATATTTGGTACTGGTATAGCTACAATCTCCATATTTGGTACTGGTATAGCTACAATCTCCATATTTGGAACTGGTATAGCCTTACTAGTGAAGTTTATTATCCTCCGTTATTGATAGTTATGAAATTCAAGTTATTAAATTCAAACTTATGCAAATAAGGGCCTTTTTGTAAAAACTTTGGTTAGCATAGTGCCAATGAAAGTGCAAATATGTAGTTTCTATTTTAATACCAGATGGGTGCTGCCATCTAGAAACTGCTCAGCACATCAGTGTACAAACAGCCAAATACAAATCCATGGATGTATGACAGTACATTTGAATCATAGTAATATTGACTTTATGCCATGTGACCCCACCTTCATGTCATGTGACTCTATCTACAGGTCATGTTACTGTGCCACACACAATACAGGTTATAATCACTGCAAACTGTAAGGTCATTACCTGAAATATTTGTAAAAGTGGCAACTGGAAAGTCATAGCACACAATAGCTAACAGACCAAGCAATGCAAAGCCTTGACCATTTTTATTGCCTTCAGCTTACCATTAGCAACAATTATTGAAGTTTTGCAAGCACATAATTGTGAAGAAGGAATCTTGCTTCTTCAGCTGGCTAAAGGCACTAAAGAGAGCAACGCTTGAATGACATAATCCCATCAGTTGCCCTCAAAGGTATGTTAGAGCCATTCAGCTCCACACGAACCCAGTGGGCACTGAGTCAACAGCTTAAACTGTGGGCACTGGGTCAACAGCTTAACCTGTGGACACCGAGTCGACAGCTTAACCTGTGGGCACTGAGTGGACAGCTTAAGCTGTGGGCACTGATTTGACAGCTTAACCTGTGGGCACTGAGTCAACAGCTTAACCTGTGGGCACTGAGTCAACAGTTTAACCTGTGGACACCGAGTTGACAGCTTAACCTGTGAGCACTGAGTCAACAGCTTAACCTGTGGGCACTGAGTCGACAGCTTAACCTGTGGGCACTGAGTCAACAGCTTAACCCTGTGGGACTGAGTCAACAGCTTTCCTTCCTACTCACAGTACACCAAGGAAAGCTCTGCACAGCTAGTATCCCACATATATATTCTTGATGCAAACAGCAGCAGATGGCACATTTTAGATATTAAACCATTTCTGGACACATTAATGGGAAAAGTTGCATATCAATAAATCTGTGTTAGGTCCTTCAGGGTTAAATCAGCAACAGATCAGCCAAAAGATCTACCAGGCAAATAAAAGGTCAGCAGACACAAGGTCATGAACACAAAGAAAACAATAAGCATACATGTTATAAACAGAAGCCTGCACAGTTCAGTCTGAAACAAAGTAAAACCTGACCAGGTTAGAATTTAGCAAATGTAAAAGCCACATGTCTAAAATAGAACAGAAGGAACATATAAAAGCCATATGTCTAGAAAAGAACAAAGCAAATACAAAAGCCATACGTTTAGAATAGAACAGAGCAAATATAGAAAACATATGTCTAGAGAATAACAGAACAAATACAGAAGCCAAATGTCTAGATTTGAACAGAACAAATATAGAAGCCATATGTCTAGAAAAGAACAGAGTATATACAAATGTCATAAGTCCAGAACAGAACAAATACAGAAGCCATAAGTCTAGAGTAGAACAGAACAAATACAGAAGCCATATGTTTAGAGTAGAACAGAACAAATATAGAAGCCATATGTCCATATAAGAACAGAAAAAATATAGAAGACATATATCTAGTGTAGAACATAGTATATACAGAAGCCACATGTCTAGAACAGAACAAATCTAGAAGCCACATGTCTAGAGTACAGCAGAACAAATATAGAAGCCATATGTCTAGATTAGAACAGAACAAATATAGAGGCCAAATGTCTAGATTAGAACAGAACAAATATAGAAGCCAAATGTCTAGATTAGAACAGTCCTGACAAATATAGAAGCCAAATGTCTAGATTAGAACAGGACAAATATAGAAGCCATATGTACATTGTAAATAGGCCAGGTTGATGCAGGAATTATAACACTCTTAAATGTTTTGGTTTTGTGTTCACTGCTCTCAACACAAAACTTATACAGTGGCCCCCTTTTTACAAGAACGAGACCACTGCACCAAGATCTCCTCGACCACGGTAAAAATATGATGCCCCTGCTGATCTTGAAAATAGGTCAAGTTCGCTGAATGTCCAAACTCAGCTAAATTTCCTATGAGATGCTTCCACAGTACAAGTTTAATGAAAGTTTATCAATTTGTTTCAAAGTTATTGCACCTGCAAGTGTAAAAAAATATGACCCCAGTGACCTTCAAAATAGGTCAAGGCTGCTGAGCTTCCAATAAGATGCTTCTACACTTCAAGTTTCATGATGATAACTCAATTTGTCCAACAGTTAAAGTTATTGCATCTGCAAGGGTAAAAATATGACCCATGATGACCTTGAAAACAGGCCAAGGTCACCAAATGTGACATTTAACTAAGCTCCCAATGAGAGGCTTCTGCAGAGTATGTTTCATGACAGTAGCTCAATTTGTTCAAGTTATTGCATTTTCAAGGGGATGGATGGATGGATGAATGGAAGACAGGATGAATGGATACATGGACAGACAGATGGAGAGATGGACAGATGCATGCACAAACAGACATGACAACGACAATACCCCGTGAGCTGAAAGGCGACGGGGGTCAACACATGCACACTGATACTTCAGCATGAGACCCCAAAAAGTTAATGTGGATCTAATCACTCGTAACAGAGACCAATACTTGCAGAACCAGACATAAAGTCACACACCCACAGTCAAGTTACTTAGCACCTTGTGTCAGTCTACTGGTACATGTACATACACCTCTATGACGGCAGCCATCTTGGCAGTCAGCTACATGTAACCATGGTAACATGCCTGGTGCTATAGTCTGAATGCACCTTTTATCTTACAAAGGTATTAAAATTTTTGTGGTTTTTACATTCTTTCAATTTTCAGGTTTTAAACTTCAGTATTTTGACATTAATTCCAAATATACTTTTCGTGCAGAAAGTGATCATAATTTTTAAAGTATAGAAAAATTAAGTTAATTTAAAACATATTTAACAGAATATTTTCTTTCCTTGAATGTCCAAATCAGTGGAACATTTTCTGGCCAGAAGCTGATTTCTTGCATTCCACGTGCCAGACTTTGTACATCAGATAAATTACCATCTTGTCGTTTACAGCCACTCCAGCAGCTGTCACTTCCACTTGTTAAATTCTATTAAGGTGTCGCCAGACAAAGCAAGCTAAGAGAGAAAGAAAAGTCAGCATAAATTCACCAAGGCATAGAATTAAAAGATAACTAAGCTGAAGGACTCAAATTACATGCCTTTTTTTTCCCCGTGCCACAAATTCAAGGTAATCTAACTTTTTCATCTTTTGCCCTAATGTATTCAAAACATGATTGTTACTTTGTATTGTACACTTCTTTTACCTTATTCAAGCTATTGTAAATTTGTTACTTTTGACTGATTAAAACTATTGTAAATCTGTATTGTTTCCTTCTGATTGATTCTAAATATTGTAAATTTCATCTTTGGCTTTGAACTGGTTCAAGCTATGATAAAATTATATCTTTTGATTTTAAATAATTCAGACAATAGTAACTTTGAATCTTTTATTTTTTAACTTGATAAAAGTGCACATTGTTGAAGAAAAATTTTGTTGTAGATGTGGAGTTAACTCTCTAAGATCAAAGATATTGACACACGCTGATTTACTTTTTTTAAATTTCTCAACACCATTCAATGAAAAACGTCATGAAACCACTGTTTTGTTTTAAACACTGTAAACTTTATAAACATCCACATCATGTTCTCTATTATGAAATGCGCATTTTAATGTTCAAAATAACTGCTTCACACAATTTTGAAACTTGAACAAAATTCTCAAATATTCAAAACTATATATATGAACAGGGCTCACCAATTTTTTTTGTCCACTTGTCCTCAGGGCAAGTGCCCCTGACATTTCACTTTCCCCCACTCAAAATTACTTGTCCACCCACCGAAATCCTAGTCGTAAAAGCAGACATTTTGGTTGTCCCCAGGACAAGTGCTTTGATATTTTTACTTGCCCTAACTGGGATTTTACATGTCCTGGACAATAGGACATGCAAATTGGTGAGCCCTGACATAAGAAGAAACAAAAAACTTTAACTGCTCTTAAGGTTCATAGCCTTATGAAGACATAAAAGCCTTCTACTCCTTGTTTTTCCACTGTTTCTGCATTCGTAAATGAATAATAATCCAAAATGCAAAGTTACTTTAAGCTGTGCCCCACTTTTTATGTGTGTTTATGGTAATACATGTAACTACAAAATAGTTTTTAATATTTATATTGATCTATACTTATGGGATGTTTTAATGTTACAATGTACATTTTGCCACAATGTTATCTATATTTAAGGGCTGTACTAATGTTACAATGTTGAGTTTGCCATACTGGAAGATCAGATATAAAGTCAGAATGTTCTCATGTTGTACCCAGCTGGCTGGGATCTGCTGTATCTGAAATCTCTAATCTGTGGTAAGATTTCACTGCGCCAGTTCAGTCAACCATATAACGCAATTTACCTGACACAACACTCATTTTTTTGGAATCATTATTTCATAAATTTGTTTCAGATTTAATTTAGCCAAAATGATGAGCAGACATACCACTGACTGACACAATGTATCAAAATATCTGTGACATATTTTGAATCAGAAAGGTCAGTTTAGGGTATATTTGCACAAAATGAAGTCCTCCAGCATAGTGATCATACACTGACCTTGACCTTTCTAAAAGAGACTGAGTTGATAAGATTTTGACAAAACAAGATGTGAGGGATTCTTTCATACCATTGTGTTTTCAAATGTTTGCAACTGATTTAAAAACATTTTTGTGAATTACCAGATTATTGTTTGATTCCTGCCCTCAATCTACACTACAAGGGTCAAAGGTCAATGCAAACAGAAGTAGGTCACAAGAACATGGATGGCCAAGGGTTAGACATATAACACACAGACAATGAAACAACACACAGTGGCACTTGTCAGGCATTATACATTGCCATAGCAACTGCAAACAAACTTATAAAAACATACTTTCGACTTCTCTCTTGAAGCGAGTGCTGTTGACGATCTTTGGAATGCAGACCACGAGGTTTTCTGTTGTCACTATGTCGTCGGCCTCGAGGCCGTCGCATTTTAAATGCTGAAATCAATTTTTATATAACAATCATGCTAATGTGCACCACATTTCTTGTTTCACTTCTTTCAAATTGGAAATACTGACCTAACTGTAAAATGTATAACAATCTCTTTCAATTCAGCTGCCAGTTTCTGAAAAACGTGTTTTATTTTCTCTTACTTCGCTGCCATGATTAAAATATATTCTGCAACCAAATGCTGCATATATTGTCTTAACCACCTCAATTGTAAACACGATGTCCTCCAATTTTGGGCAATAATCACATTTATTTACAATTTTGAATACATTCCACCGCAACTGGAACACAACAATTTGCAAACAGTTAAGACGAGGACAGTGTCCTTGTTGTGGTACAAAATACCTCGTAACAAACATATGACATATTAACATCTCTAAACATGATGGGGTCGTGTTCAGCAGTGTGATCATGTGATGAACAATTGCATCATGGATCCATTGTGATTCCTGGACCAATGAATGCTTGTTTTATTCCTCTGCTGGTAATGGTAAAATATTACCCACATTGCGGTAGCTTACCTTCTGGTGATCGTGAACGCACAGTACACTCCCGTGAGCCCTTGCAGCCTTTCATGCGCTCCAGTAAGTGATGAAACTGCTGTAGAATATTGTAGTTGAGGTCATGCACCGCATTACGTAACTGTAAATACAACAACAAAGTTTCAATCTACGAGTAAGCTATTCATAGCTACTGTCACGCTAACACAACATGGAACACAACCAACTTTTTCAGGCTGGCAACAAATGAACGCATGTGACCACCTACAGGCCAGACCCCCCCCCCCCCCCGCCACCCAAATCAACCTCACAGATCAGATTATCATCCACAAGGTAATACATTGAAACCTGTTTTGAAAGACTGCCCCTACGGCAGGCCAAAAAAAGTGGTCACATAAGGCAGGTGGTCTCTCAAAAGAGGTGCAATAACATGGAAAAGATAGCAAAAGGGACATGGTAAACATGGTCTGAAAAGGCAGGTGGCCTTTCATCAAAATGGTCTCTCAGAACAGGTTTCACTGTATGCCCATTTAACACTTAGTGTGGCACCCAGTGTCATATGAATGACTTCAATGCTCAATTACTACCTCAGTCCACAAGCACCAGCTGAGACAGGCATACAATCCTAAGAGACACTGGCATTGTGCTATATATAGATCTGCTGTCAGCATAATTTGTAGCATGGCACTTGATGCCATGTGAATGACTTTCCACTCTTGGTCACGCAAGCATTCACCAAGGCTGCAAAGTGCTGCCACCTAGTGATCACGGGCATGGTTGTACATATACAAGATTCTCTGCTTATGGCGATGCAGATAATATAACTTGTGTCCTGCTTTTGCAATATAACAAAAAAAATATATGTATATCTATTGGCTGGCTAAAGCTATGACGAAGGCCTCTGGATTATGTCATTCTCTGTTGGCCTGGTCTTTATATCTATCCACATGCAAAACCATCTATTTGCCTACATCTATCACTTGTCCCCACTGTATATTAACAAGGCACTTTCCACACATCTGGGGCATTTGTATCTATACCAGGTGAGATATACATATATATTTACACCTATAGTTGCTATACATACCTGATACGGATCTTTTTTCATGTTGTAGTAACTGAGAAATCCAGTGATAAACTCACAATAGAGCAGGTTATGTGTCTCGTTGAGTATTCGCAGACACCAG
Organism: Hermodice carunculata; assembly: GCA_964020975.1. NCBI lineage: Eukaryota > Metazoa > Annelida > Polychaeta > Eunicida > Amphinomidae > Hermodice > Hermodice carunculata. Next base: position 66,775,422 of record OZ026623.1, read on the forward strand.
TACGTGTTGTTGTTTGAGTTTGGACAAAAGCAGAATGGCCCCACTGCAAGCACCAAAGAAAAAGAACATGAAGAGGAACACACACTGAACCTCCACTGCCACATCATTCTGTGTTTCCGCAAGTCATTCCATACCGAGATGTTTTCCTGAACACTCTCCTGCATCTGCACCTAAAAATTGAGAATGCACATTGTTTAGGTCTTCATTTTCAACTTCAATAAATGTTGGTGTGCTCTTAATTGACAACACAATACTAGATTCATCTTCATTGTAAACTTCCCTACCCTTCTTTCAAGTACCAGGGAACCTACAGTTACAGAAACCATCAAGCCCAGGTCAACAACTTTACTCCGTGCACTCAGGACAGCTTGCTGTTTCCTCCATGTAATACCCACACTGCACTCAGGACAGCTGTTTCCTCCACGTAATACAGTAGTCCCTCCTTTGAAAGACCACTCCTTTGGGAGACCACCTCCTTTGAGAGACCACAGTTGTCAGGTCTTTCTGTAGTACTTTTCATGTTATTTATCCCTCCTTTGAGGGACCACCTGCTTTGTGTGACCGCCTTTTGGGTGGCACTAGGGGCGATCTCTCAAAGGAGGGACAACTGTACCCACATTGTACTCAGGACAGCTGTTTTCTCCGTGTAATACCCACATTGTGCTCAGGACAGCTGTTTCCTCCATGTAATACCCACATTGTGCTCAGGACAGCTGTTTCCTCCATGTAATACCCACATTGTACTCAGGACAGCTGTTTTCTCCGTGTAATACCCACATTGTGCTCAGGACAGCTGTTTCCTCCATGTAATACCCACATTGTACTCAGGACAGCTGTTTTCTCCGTGTAATACCCACATTGTGCTCAGGACAGCTGTTTCCTCCATGTAATACCCACGTCGCACTCAGGACAGCTGTTTCGTCTATGTAACACCCACACTGCACTCAGGACAGCTGTTGACTATGTCTCTGCAGAGAGACATTTCTGATCATCAAAAAAATGGGACGTCCAAAATGCTTATGGTCTAAAGCTGGTGCACTGTCCTACAGAACTTAAAAATTCACTCAGATGGCAGTTTGACACATTAAGCCTCCCCCCCCCCTGGTGCTAAGAATGATTCAGTAACTTTCCTTCACATATTATTGACATATTTCATCTAAAATTTTCATCCAAATTGTTTTTCTTTAGGGTTAAAATAATTCATACACAGTATTTGACAATCTGCCTGTTGTGGCCAGTACCAGGAGACGAGGGTTCAGGACTAGCAAACCAATTGCTGGTGTCTCTTTAACATCACCAATGTGGACCCACCTTCACCGGCAGCTAAGACCATTGGCATATATTTCACATACACACACAGTACAGGACACATAGAGTACAAGTTATATGAGTTCGCAATGTATGAATTTGTCCTCCCCATCACACAAGTCGTAACTGAATCAATCCAACCTTGCAAACCAAAAGCAGGGAACTAATTGTTTTCCCTTATATTATGAGCCTAAAGCAGGAAATAAAGTGGCCGCTACACAGAAAAAAATACTTTCAGATTTATGTTACACTCACTTTTTTTTAAACTCCCGAGCACTACAGGTATTTATAAGGGATAATGTGTATATGTCAAGCCCCTGACCCAGAGGAAATGGACACGTAACAGATTTAACCATATGCTGTCTTATACACAGCCACCCTGTTTCCAGTAATGACCTCCACACATGATGGCAGAACATGCCACTTGCCCTGTCTTCCTATCTCCTATTGGGTAAGTTTGACCGTTGTGAATGCTGGGTCATTATGTCCTGTGGTGACACTTATATGTAGGCTGTGTGTTAAGCATTTCTCTTGGTTTCTTGGTAATGTATGCACAGATTCCAACATGGACCAAAAATCAACAAGTTGTGTCAGACAGATCCTCTTTGCACATTGCAAAGCTATGTTAATCAGAGGAGGCTCAAGTTAGTGGTGCCATCTGGTGGCTCTCTATCTAGTCAATGGTGCCATCTGGTGGCTCTGTATCTAGACAACAATGCCATCTGGTGGCAGATATGCTTGTAGGCTTGCCCTGCTCTCTGCATTCAAACATTGTTGTAACAACTTTGACAAAACACAAAACTAAATGTACGTGACTCCATCGACTCTGGACTCAATTCAATATTTTTAGTCCTTGTTTTAGATTCTTATACTTTACCCTATGCGTGAAGGCATTGCCCCCAGAGCAGTTTTACAGGTAAAGAGTGCTGCTAGTGCATGCATGTCACACTAAGGACAGTCGAATACATGCACTGGGATGACCTGAGTCAGTAATGGGGTCAGATAGATAGGATACTGGGCCGGGGGGGGGGGGGGGGGAGGGGGAGGGAGAGGAGGAGGCATACGAGAGTCAGCCCCATGGCTCTCGACAGGTGGTTCTAAATGACTGTACACAAAGTGTTACCACGGTTACACTGTCCACATGTACACACACACACAGAATCTAGTCTGGCCACTGAGACAACAGTAATTTTGTAACATTTAACTCTTTTCTGCAGACTCTATGAAACAGGAGAATGATACATGGTGGAAGGCTGGGGGACAGTTCTTGACCACTGTTTGCATTCTGTAAAGGGCATATTAGCACATCCAACAAATTACAACACAGAAAGAGGAAGGGGGGGGGGGGGCTTTTGATCTTAATATATAAACATTCCATTTGTGAGCACGTTTATCACTATATATACCTTACATATTAAAACAAAATTCATACTAATTGATACAAAAATTATCAGACTAAACTTCAATGAAGCACCACCAATATAATTTTCTTGTTTTTGCTGTATTTGTCCACACATTATGTCATCATACATGTATTAATTTAGCATGGAAAAGCAACAACTCTGAAAAAAAAATTGTGAAAAGCTGAAAAAACACCTGAATATTTCAACCCAAACCTTCTTTTCCAAGACATTGTTTGCATTTGGACAACAAAGCATGAATGAGCTTATTAGAACAAAAAAAAAAAAAAAAAAAGAAAAGAGGGCACAATCTTACCTCTGTCTGTGCCGAGACATATGTAGTACATTTCAGAAAAAGAAAATTCACTTGTGCTCTTTTGCATAAATTTAGACAAATAGTGCTATTAGCAGTGTTCAAGTGTCGATAGCTCCACTTGTAATATGATCTGTTACAGGTGGTGCCCCCTGGAGGTCTTTCTCATGGGTCAACAAATATCAAACAAAACAAAAAACGGCAAATATGAGTGGTATCATCATGAACATAAGTACAACTAATATATATTTTTACCACAGTTCTCAAGCTATGGATGTACAAAATACAAACAAATTACTAACATAAAGAGCAAAATTATTTTTATCTGGAGAGACTTCAATTCAAATTCTGCAATATTTGTTACTATTTTTCCATACAAAATTACATTCAAACTGAGTAATTATAGCACTAGAATAAAAGTTCCATGTTAAATTTTATTAAAATCAAGTAATATAAATTACATGATAGTACTTGAAAAACTTTCCGGATAAGGTTCAAATATCAGTCACAGTAATACATGTACCATATTGAAACCTTTGTCCAAATGTACTTTCATGTACTGTACAGTATATATTTTTTTCTACAAACATTAAAATGTGTAACGATACTTATGTGAGTTCTGTGATACTTTTAGATGTTAATACACTCAGAACATATACAGGATAATATCAGTAATTTTTGTTTTCCACTTTATTTGAAGAGTCAAGCACTTCAGATGCTACAGCATTACATGTCAGTCACTGCAGCAGTACAGGCCAATCACTGCAGTCAGTCAATACAGGAGTACGCTCAGACTAAGTAAGGAAAGATGCAGGAGCTTTTTGCCTTTTACTTCAAGAGGAAAAGCACTTTAGACACTGCAATAGCACACATAAGTCACTGCAACAGCACATCAGAGATAGCAGTAGCATATCAGAAACTGCAGTAGCATATCAGATACTGCAATAGGATATCAGATACTGCAGTAGCACATTAAATACTGCAATTGCATATCAGATACTACAGCAGCATATCAGATACTGCAGCACATCAGATACTGCTGCAGCATATCAGATACTGCAGTAGCACATTAAATATTGCAATTGCATATCAGATACTACAGCAGCATATCAGATACTGCAGTAGTACATCAGATACTGCTGCAGCATATCAGATACTGCAGTAGCACATTAGAATCTGCAACTACAATAGCACATTAGATACTGCAATAGCACATCAGATACTGCAGCAGCATATAATGCAGCAACACATTAGATACTGCAGCATCAAATGTCAGCCGCTATGGCAACAAAAACCAGTCACTGTGGTCAGAAAAAAGCACAAAGATTTGGAAATATTTGAAAACACTTTTTGCATTATTGCTGATCTTGCATCTCCCAGGAAATGCACAATGTCAACATTACATTTGGATCTTTGTCTTTTGATTCATTCTTCTGGATGATGCTGATGTTTTTCCTTCTTTTTTTTTTTACATTTAGGTTCGATATTTGACAGTCAGATATTTGGTATTTTGATAAAACTATGCTCCCAAATGAATGTGTGTCTGTGAAAATATTTTGTACTAATGTATATTTAATCCATAATTTTCTTAAGATATGCACAAGACTTGTGACAATTGCCTGCCTTCCTGATGTGATGTTTCTCAGTTTTATAATCCTTGTTTCTGGCAAGTTACTATGCTCTATCTGTTACTAAAAGCTCCCAACCTTCACACGAAATATTTCACCTTCAAATGACTTTCATCATGTTGCCTGCCAATCCAAAGAGAGTCACCTCAATCTGACTCTTGATTATTGCTTCCACTCAAAGCCCCACATTAACATTTACCACAGATGAAGACATCTATTTCAGTGTCTCTTTGGCAAAATGAAAAAGGAGGCGAGATTATATGTTTAAAGGTACTAAACCATTCATGAATCACCAATGTTGCTCACAAATTTATTATTTGAAGTGTACTTTTGTGTTTACCTTTGTTTCAATCATGCAACAGAAGATTCGAAGCAAGAGGGTTGAGAGGTCAGAGCTCTAGGGGTGAGAGGTCAAAGCCTTTAGTAGGGTCCATAGCTATGCAAACTAGCAAATATAGATCAAACTGTTTACAGGGTTATTGAAGCAAGAGAAGTGTTTGTTAAAGAACAAAGTCAAACTAATTTGAAACAAACCAAAAGGATGCCTTAACCTGCTGGACTCATGGTAATTCACGGGTTAATCACAATTTTGGTGATTTTTTCCCTCCGTGCATGGCACACTGCATCCAAAATAAAGTCGCTGATCTAGATTTGGAGCCCACTTAAAATTCTCCAAATACTTGTGCCTTTCTTTTCTTCTCTCTTCCTTCCACAGATAATGCCAAAGAAACTAAAACAAATGGTGCTAACACTTGTTTTGAGTTCGTATTGATAGATCGTCACCAATGAGGAGTCAGAAAAACCTATGCCCCCAGGTGGCACCACCTGCAATAAGTCACAAGTGATGCCATCTGTGGTCTGCCATTCTAGATCTCAGCAGGACAAGGGAGAAGAATGAGAGACAAATGAAAATAAAACTATGTTTGTGTCTTACATGTCCAGCGGGGCGAAACCCTCCAATGGTCGTTATCCATCACCGCACATTCTAGTCCTTCTTTACGGCAGGAAGGGTTGCGTCGCCGCGACACACGCCCCCACTTGTTTTTGAAGTTGGTGGCTACATAATTATATAGGGATATAAAAGGGCAGTGTATTAACTGACCAAACTGTCTACATTCTATTTAACACTCTGCTAGGGTTATTCTGGAGAAATCTCCTAAATATTATACATCTATCGCTTGAATGATCAATGTATTTCACATCAATGCTTCCCTGTGTTACCCCTTTACCAGTCTGTACAAAAAATAAATACATCTATCCCGCACGGCTTGGTATACAATTAAACATATCAACATGTAGTTCTGTACTAACTAACAGAGGTTTAATGGAACAAATTCTAATATATAAATCTAACATTTGCTCCAATTGTGCTGATTTGTTACACTTTTGATTTAGTCTGAACTTTAACATTTTAATTTATTGAGTGAAGATTTTGTCACTTAGATTCGCTAATTTTCAAATGTGTGAAAACCCTTTGCTCACTTAACTAAGTCTGAAAGTTCTCCAAAAATACATTTATTTATGTTTAACTAGTTGTTTTTCGCTATAGGGATCTCAGGCTGATCGTTTTGGTAAACCCAGTTTTAGTACATCCTATACATTTGGGTGCAAGATCACTTGAATACATGTAGGTGTCTACTTGTACACAAAGACAAATCCTCTGAGACATTATATTCATATTTAAAGTATTCCAAAACATCACAATTATTTCAATATCCAGTCAGATGTCTCCCTATCAGTTTACTCTTTTTATTTGCCTGTTATGTTTCCTTCTTCATGCGATGGACAGCAAAATGAAAAAAAAAATCATCATGTTTTTAATTTTTAATGATTTTTTGAGACAACAATTTCTGCGCACAAGAGCAGAGCTCATGATGAGTGGCTGAGTGTCTGTGTAAGATTACCCCCCTATGACATTGGTCTACTTAAATACATGTACCTGTATTTTCAGACCACCTATAATAAGAACACTGCTGGTAGCAAGGGTGGTCTTAACAGCAGATCATGTTCCTATGCATTCTCTGTTGCACTGGGACAACACAGTGAGGTTTGTTTAGCAAGCAGTGAATATAGTACTTCAAAGTAAACAACAGACAATAGGGCTATCAAATCTGTATTTACTTGCAGCTAAGTAATTATCCTGACAACTGGAAGTGAGGGGTCTCTAATGATAAAATCAACCATAAACACAACGTGTCATAAACTTTTACAAATCTGGTTCCTTTTCAAAATACCATGCAGTATTTAACGGTGAAGACCAAAGCAAAACACAGAGAAGGATGCATCAAAATGGTTTATTTTTCTGCATTTCATAATTGATTAAATAGGTAGACAGACGGATGGATGGAGATAGATAGATAGATAGATAGATAGATAGATAGATAGATAGATAGATAGATAGATTGATATATATAGATAGATAAACAGACACAAAGATGGCATAAGAGACACAGATAGATAGATAGACATATCCATAAGTAAATAAATAAATAATTAAATAAATAAATAGATAGATAGATAGATAGATAGATAGATAGATAGATAGATAGATAGATAGATAGATAGATAGATAGATAAATACATAGGTAATAAATAAATAGATAGATAGATAGATAGATAGATAGATAGATAGATAGATAGATAGATAGATAGATAGATAGATAGATAGATAGATAGATAGATAGATAAATTAATTAATTCAATAAATAAATAAATAAATAAATAAATAAATAAATAAATAAATAAATAAATAAAAAACACAAAAAACCCATATCTTAAGTACAAAAATAAGCACATAAGAGAAGACACACTTTAAAAAAAACCGAAAGGCCCATGGGCCAACTGCTCTGCTGACCACTATCCTCAAAAATCATTTTCTGAAATTTATTCAGTCCATGAACTTGAAATATTAATGAAGATTAGCCATATTATGCAATATCAAACTTTTACATGATACCTGTTTGTGATACATTTGGCATCATTCTTATCTTAATCAAGATATTGAATTAAATGTCCTTTTCTTAAAGGCTTAATGACCTTGAAAAGCAAATCAATGTCACAATCGGGTCATGGCGACCCAAAAAGTAGGTCACCAAGTACAGTTTTATATACAATGTACTCAAATGCTATTTCAATCTGGAGGCTCAATTTTCTTTGCCATAGATGTCCAAACTACACCCTACCATTACAAAATAATCTTTCTCAACTAAAGAGGTCTGGTAACCTTACAAAAATAGGCTAAGGTCACTGATCTTATATAAGGTATTAGCATTGGACATGATCCATACATCCTAAAAATTTGGCATGCCTAATTCATTTATTTTTGGAGATATGGAATTTTGCATGTAGCCAAACATTTTAATTTATAATTTTCATAAAATTATAGGCGGGGCAACTAGTATCATAAGCCATTAGGATTTTGACCTCTCTTACAATCCCAGTAAATTTAATGAAAACACATAAAAAAATAAGGATGCTGGACTAGCCACAGGATTTTCACATTTTGACCTGTATATTACCTAATACTATTGGTGGCGCCACCAACATTGATGTCGACATAGATTTTCATTCACTTCATTCGTTGTAAAAGTTATATGGGCCTTAATAAAAAACTGGGGGGGGGGGGGGGCTACAGAGCATTCACAAGATGACCCCTATATTCCAACTGCCCATTTGACCTTGACCTTTAACTCAGCTTAAAAAACTGTTAGCTTCAAAATGTGTGCCCTGCATCCAGCTTTCCATACATGGTCTGTTTGTTCAAATTGGGTAATAACTGTTCAAGTTATTGAAAAAAAAACAATCAATAAACTTGGACAAGTGCCAGACTCTGTAATTATTAGGTCTTGGTGACCCAAAATACAGGTCACCAAGTACAGTTTTATGTACAATGAATCAAGTACAATTTTGATCCGAAGGCTCATTTCTATTTGCCATTGAAGTGCAAGCTACATCCTGCCATTACCAATTCTCTTCTTTCAACTTTAGAGGCCTGGTGACCTAAAAAAAATTAGGTCAAGGTCACTGATGTTAAATAAAATGCTAGCATTGGATATGGTCTATACACACCAGACATTTGGCATGTCTAATCCAATTATTTTTTGAGATATGGAATTGCATATCTTAAAACACATTTTGGCTCATAATTTCTGTCAAATTATAGGTGACGCCACTAGTATCATAAGCAAACTAGACACGAGTTTTTCGCTGTGCGAAAACAAATATGCATCCCCCACCCATGACATTGAATATCGTTGTCAGCACGTATGGCTTACCATGTGACACAGGGTATGTTTTTATATGTTGAATGAATTCAGAGTGTTCCCTCTTTATGTTCAATAGTAACCATGGTCTTGCAATCAACCGTAACAAAGATATATAAGGAAAATAAAATTTTGACCTCAGTTTGACCTTTCAAGGTCACTCGAAGTCAAATTTAACAATACCAAAAGAAAGCCCATAGGTACTTTCCTATTTATGTTCAATAGTATCCATGGGTCTGCGATCAACTGTAACAAAGATATATAAGGAAAACAAGGTCACTCGAGGTCAAATTTAACAACACCAAAAGAAAGCCCATAGGTGATTTCCTATTAATGTTCAATAGTAACCATGGGCCTGTGATCAACCATAAGCAAGATATATACGGAAAAAACAATTTTGCCTGATTTTGCTGAGTCAGCAAAAAACGAAAAAACCTTAATAAAAAATCCAAAAATCAATGGATTTTGACAAACAGTATATCAGAAGAATTCCCCATATCAAACTCGACCAAGATTTTCATCCACATGATAAATCCTGGAAGTTACATATGGCTGTCTTAAAAACTGTGGACTGTATCGCACTCATAAGCAAAATGTTTATGGAGGGATGGACAGAAGGACGGACAGACAGGTGATTGTATAAGCTCTGTGACCTTTGGTCAGCAGAGCCAATGATACATGAAAGCTACAAAGCTGCTATTTGCCCCATTTTAATGAAAATACTCAAACACCTGGGATCTATACTGTGCATATGGAAATTAAAAATATAAAACTTAGTTTCCAGAGGGTCCCAATCACTTACAATTGAAAAAAGAATCACTCTACACTTTATAATGTCTGTAACACTGCAGACAGGTCGCTGCTAATTCCTATGGGCTAGAACCATGTGTCAGATGGGGTACCGCACTATACACCTACATGCTGAAAACTCAAACTTTACGGCAGGAGAATGTAAAATTTTAGCTTATGGGAATTCAAGATAGGTGTTTATTGGCGTATGTCCATGGCCAGTGAACTTGTTTCTCCATCACAGTATTTTTTAAGGGCCTCATGTTAGAACTTCTAAAAACTGGGGTAATCAAAAGATGTTAATTAGACCCCATTTCTGCAGCAAACAGAAAAAAAGAATTCCTCACAAGAAAAAAAAATGAAAAAAACCCCTCATATTTCAGCAGTACAACTACAAAACGAAGGATAAAGAAATTAGGCGCTCTGTAGGTTCCAAAGAAACAAATGATTCCTCATCTGGTTACAAGCATAGGCACTTACAAAGCACAGGGCCCTTCAAATTATTAATGTAGTTTTGGGGTAATGTACTGTGCATTGGCCAAAGGATACTGTTATCCTCCCAGAACAGTTAACTTAGCAAAAGCTTGGTGAATGTTTATTTAGTTCAAAGCTTGGTGAATGTTTATATAGTTCAAAGCTTGGTGAAGGCTCACATGGCTCAAAGCTGGAATGTTTTACATGTTTCAAGCCTTTGTGAATGTTTTCATGATTCAGCTGCTTCTGACTGCATGGTGCCTGGCCATCCAAATGGTGCCTACAACTGCGTGGACAGTGCCTTGATGGTGCCTGGCAGGATCATGCCTGTTAGGTGCAAGAGGACAAACAAGCAGTGTCCATGGCAACCATAACATGGCAACAACTTTTCAATATTCGCCTTCCCACAATTCCCCAGTTTTCCTATATGCACACTTCGCTTAACCTTGAGTGACCCAACATCAATCCATTGGCATGCATTCTTTTCCAACTGAAAATTAACACACATGGTCCAGTCTAATAAAAGTTTTCTGCTTCTTGTTCGCATCCAGAATAGTATTGGTGAGAAGTCGTCAGCCTTCCTCAGAGCACTGGCTGCAGAGTCCAGAGGACACTAAAGAACGCCCTTGGTGCTGTCTTACAAGGGTTATGTGCAACATAACCCTGGGCAAAAGACTGAAAAATCTTCACCATCACTTTCTGCTGACTAGTCTCACTGGGCTCCTTTGTTAGAAACACCCACAAATCAATGAATATGATGCTGTCAAAAACAACAACAAAGACCGGGGGGGGGGGGGGGGGGGTTAGGTGGTTCAGTAAAAAATACCATTCAAAGAACACAGTACCCTTCGGCCGCCTTCAATCTCTTTTGCTGTAAGTGAATAGGAATAGTGTCCCATAGTATCAGGTTTAGTTACTTACACAAATACTACTATTGTACACTTGACCTTTGACCAACAAAATTAGGTCAAATATAGAGGTATGACCTTGACTTTCAATAGCCTTCTAGATCACCCTGTGTTGCTTCTTTTGTTTTAAGATTTAGATTTCTAGATGCACGTCACTCAGCAAACTTGTGACCCCTGTTTGACCATGAAAATTAGGTCAAGGTCAATTATGCTTGCAGTGGTGTACTATCATATGCAATTTGAAAGTCCTGTCTCAAAACCTTCTGAAGTTACAGTGGTTATACAAATTTCAATGAATAGGTCACTGTGACCCAGATACTTGACCTAGTGACCTACTTTTGATTCATGACACATTTTTTGGTTATGATACATGTGTGTAAAAATTTCATGCAGCTGACTTAAATACTTCTTTACTTATACATGTACCAATACCACCATTGTGCACTTGACCTTTGACCTCAAAAAGTAGGTCAAATATAGAGCTATGACCTCCATTTTCAATAGGCTTCTAGATCACTCTATGAAGCTTCTTGTGTGTAAGCTCTAGATTGCTAGATGCAGGCTTCCAATAGTTAGAGTAGTCACATCGCTCAGCACGTGACCATTGTGTGACCTTGAGAATTAGGTCAAGGTTAACTATGCTTGCACACAAAGTAGGCCATGTAGGAGTGTACTATCATGTGCAATTTGAAAGTCCTGTCTCAAAAATTTCTGAAGTTATAGTGGTCAACAAAATTTCAATGAATAGGTCACTGTGACCCAGATACTTGACCTAGTGACCTACTTTTGATTCATGACACATTCTTTGGTTGTGATACATGTGTGTATAAAATTTCATATAACTGACTTAAAAACTTCCTAACTTATACCAATATCACCATTGTGCACTTGAACTTTGACCTCAAAAAGTAGGTCAATTATAAAGCTATGACCTTGATTTTCGATAGGCTTCTAGATCACTCTATGAAGCTTCTTGTGTGTAAGATTTAGATTGCTAGATGCAGGCTTTCAATAGTTAGAGCGGTAACGTTGCTTAGCACATGTGACCACTCTGTGACCTTGAGAATTATGTCAAGGTCAACTATGCTTGCACATAAAGTAGGCCATATAGGAGTGTACTATCAGGTGCAATTTGAAAGTCCTGTCTCAAAAATTTGTGAAGTTATGGTGGTAAAATCACGGGACGGACGGACGGACGGACAGACAGACGGACGACCCCGGGTACGACAATACCCATCGGCCTCATAAGGCCGAAGGGTCAAAAACCAAAAATCTGAATCAGCGACTTTGAAAATTCGTATGCACAGAAAGTGCAAAATGTCTGACTATCATTTCTTGTAAGTATATGTAAATGGGTATGTGCTACAATTTCTTAACTAAAAGTATCTTGTTTAACCTTTCCCCTTCCAAAATCAACTGTACGTCAAATATTTGATGCTTGCCTCTTATTGCTGACACACACTAACGCTTTGAATGTCAATCACACAAAACATAATTGTCTATTTAGCTAAAGGTATATTTTCACCATATAGTGCAAACAAATTTGATGAACTGTTCTGTAAATTACCCCAAACAGCAGAAACATATGGATCTCCATATATTATTTCCATAGTGCAAACAGCCATGATAGAATACAGTCAAATGTCCCTCTGTTACTTGCTTCAAAGCAAACCAAGCTATATGTATTATCTCTGCTACACTTGTGGAGTGGAGAAAACCTGGGGATTGGTTTGTGAATCAGGCAACTGTGTGGCTAAAGTAACATAAATACAGTATTTCAATGTGATATAGAAATACATTGTCTCCATGTACAGACAGACAGAGAAGTACTATTCGTATCTGGCTGAATTCACTTACTTTCTCAATGTGACCCCAGTCAGGGAGTCACTGTCTTGACTGACCACCCACAACAACCTGTTGTCCCCATAGAAAATGACAGAGATACATTGTTTCAAGTTGCCACAGTCAGAGATACTGTGTCTCAAAGTGACTGGGTCACAGAGATACAATGTCTCAAAGTGACCAGGACACTTGCTGTTTAAGAGGAAACATTTAGAAGGACTGTGCATTGAATGAAGTGACAGTGACACGCAGGTTAAGTGGCTGAGACAACTTACATGTAGGCTGGTCAACTGACAGACATACCCTCTCTCTAACACACTTATAGTATCAGGTGAGAAAACAACTGCAGTTGAAGTAAGAAAGGCCAATTAGTGATAAAATAAATTTGCATCAAACTAGACCACTAAAGTGCCTTGTATAGAATAAATGCCAACAGCAAATAAAATTTACAATGTGTTCCACCAGGTTCAGCACGTAAAAGTAAAATATTCCATTTTATCAATGTAGCTCAAAGCTGCATTGTATCAATATTGCTAAAAGATAAATTATATTAAAATAGCTAAGAGCTGCATCATACTAATGTTCCTAAAGGATACATTATATCAATGTGCCTAAATAATACATTGTATCAATGTGACTAAACAATACATTGTATCAAAGTGCCTAAACAATACATTGTATCAATATGTGACTATAAAATACATTGTATCAATATGTGACTAAACAATACATTGTATCAAAGTGCCTAAACAATACATTGTATCAATATGTGACTAAACAATCAATACATTGATCAATGTTGCTGACATAAGGATATGCAAAGATCCTTGTGTCACAATCTTGTATCTATATAGCTACATGAGGTGACACATCTGTGTAGTTTATGCTGAAAAAAAATGTTGGGCTTTAATGACACCACAGTACATTTTAAACAAAACTAAGACATGTAGAAGGACAAACAATGAACTTGAAATGGCCAAGGCACAAAAATACAAACAGCTGTTCTGGTATGGTAGACAGGCCAATTAACATCTTAAGCTGGCGAACTGGAGTACAATGTATGTCTAGGCCTGCAGTTAAACACCAAAAGACTTTGACACTTTTTTCTCTCATTTTAACACAGCTGCAGCAGCTGGGAAACTTCAGTCAGGTACTACATTGTACATGTGATAGGAAGTCACTACGAAAGTTCAGTCAGGTACTACATTGTACATGTGATAGGGAGTCACTACGAAAGTTCAGTCAGGTACTACATTGTACATGTGATAGGAAGTCACTACGAAAGTTCAGTCAGGTACTACATTGTACATGTGATAGGAAGTCACTACGAAAGTTCAGTCAGGTACTACATTGTACATGTAATAGGAAGTCACTACGAAAGTTCAGTCAGGTACTACATTGTACATGTGATAGGAAGTCACTACGAAAGTTCAGTCAGGTACTACATTGTACATGTGATAGGAAGTCACTACGAAAGTTCAGTCAGGTACTACATTGTACATGTGATAGGGAGTCACTACGAAATTTCAGTCAGGTACTACATTGTACATGTGGTAGGCAGTCGCTAGGAAACCTCAGTCTGTACCACTTTGTACATGTGGTACACACAACACAGGAAAAGAAGAGCTTGGCACCCGTAAATATGTATCTAGTGATGTATGTAGGCATTTGACAAACTGGATGAAACTACCATGAACTACTGGACGAGCCACTTACAGTTCCACTTGGGAGCAGTTTTCCAGTGGTTGTTGTCATGAATGAAGCACTTCATGCTGGCGGCGTTACAGTCCTTGGTCACATCCTTCCTGCGACTGCGTCGTTTGTTCTTTCGTCCTGCGTTGTGTTTGTTTGCTATCCTCTCTTGGCGACGCAGCTCCCGTTTGCGTTGGCGTTCTAGGCGCAAAGCTTCCCGATCTTTCTTCTTTTGCCTGCTGAACATACAGAACTACATACTTATAAAGTGACAACACTCACTCTGCATCTGTCATATTTGTCTTGTGTCTTACACAATCCATACCATTGACGTTTTCCTACACAGTATATCTGTGAGCCACCCAAGTATACATGTATTTTCACTGGGTTCTCACTTCACCATAAAAGCTCCCTACTTGCCAAGTTGTCAAGCTCGACGTCCTACAGTTCAAATAATGTCAACCCTCAGGTTCCATTAATGTAATAATCCTACCTAGAGCTTGTAAATGATTCACGCCTTCACATACTGGAGAGTTTGGTCCTTATTGATTACAAACCATGCTGACTTTAGCTTGGAAATGCACCCATGTCCACTGGCAATTGTTGCTAAGTACTGTAAATTGCTTTAATTTCGCTGTATTTTTATTTGCATTTACTTCCCTGATAGCACAAAAACCATGAAAATAAAAACATAGTGAAATAGTATTTTAACATTGTTTGAATGGGAATTATGTTCAAAACAGCGAAATTAAAACTAGTGAAATGTCAAAAATACAAAAACCATGAAAATTTATAGACGTGAAAATAAAGCAATTTACAGTATTGCACCTCATATCTGAGCTATCTCCATATTACACCTGCTGAAATACAAATTTGCCACATGTGCTCAGTTATCCCAATGGCATAATGGAAAGTTGCCCTGGCATGCTTCGTAATGTTAAGGGGATCACAGACAACCTTCACAAATGTAAACACCACAGAAAATGACTTTTTCATTGGACATACTATTAGTTTGTGTTCAATGTTGGGTAAAGGTCAGTTATTCCTATTTACCTCCCACAGAGTGGTAATTTCATAAAACATATACTGGGTTAAAACATGGATACACTTAAATGTGCATTTTTCTATGCTTTAAATTGTGGAAGAATCTGTTAATTCTTTTGATGTTTATTCTCAGTTTTAATCATTCTTGTAATAGCAATCAATGGAAATCTTTCTTTTGAACATACACTGGGCACAAATGTTCCCTGCCCTCATTCAGCTCATAAATTGATTTTTTTTTACCCTGAATGGCAAGTTGACACAAGTCCAGGGACATTCATGCCTGCTTCTGAAATGTCTGGAACTTCATACATATGGATCCTGTATATGGTCTACTTACCCAGCTGTTCTCTTTATTTCAACTGACATAAACAGGAGACAGGGCATGATCAATCCACTTGCAAAGTGGCGCCACCTATGCCTCAAAACAAGTGGGCCATGAGGCAAATTTGTCACACCTTAATAGTGGGGTGCACCTGGCACATGAAAGGGTTAATTACCAAAAAAAACATCCTTTGTTTGCATGAACGATGTGGTTAAGAAGTTATTAACCGTCTTAAATTCACTGTTTACATTCATGTGATATTACAAATTCAATACAAAGAGAAATTTAAATGACAACCTGAGTTCTACAAATACAGCACTGGTACAGCTTATCATTCAAACAAAAGCAATAGCACCTTGTATAATTAATATACAGTGGCATCAGCAGTGGATTTAACCCTTTCCCCCTTGAATTAAGACTGAGTCAACAGCTTTCCTTGGCATGGGTTGGGCACAACCCATGCCAAGGAAAGCTGTTGACCTGGGGTATGTGATCTTGATAAGTCTCATGTACATTTCTCAGTCAAATTGTTTTCCATAACTGTTGAAATTAGTTGAAAACACTGAAGCAGACGACATTTGACCACCAGCCAGTTTTGCCCGGTTTGAGGGGGAAAGGGTTAATTTTTGGTTCTATATTTCATGTGACTACACTGTGCATATGCACAAGAAATTTCTTAACCTTCTTTGAAAGGGTGTACAGCCCTTTGGCTTGTCCACCAATCCAGTCACTGTTGTCAGCACAATACCTCACAAATGCTGCACAGATTTTCTTCACATTTCACACCAGTTACAGTGAAAACTCATTATAATGACACCATCTGTTCCCTTAGAAATGTGTCAGATAACTGAATAAGTCAGATAAATGAGTCAAACAACAAAGAAAGTAAACTTTTGCCCTTCAAAACTTGTGTCATTATAATGAATATGTTGGATATCTGAGTAACGTTATGAGGTGTCACTGTACCTTATTTAGTACACATTAAGTGCACACTATTCTGGGTCACTGTGACCTTGTGGATACAGGGGACAGACATTAATATCTTCATCAACTATTGCTCTTGCGTAAATAAAGGTATTAGTAACATATCAAAAATGTGTCAAAATGTTTCCCCAATGTACATATATTTGACAAACATTAAAATTGTGTGACCTGGTCAGAAGACTAAATAACTGTTGACTCCACCAAGATCATTGTCATGCCATTCAATTCTTGTTGACAGGTTCACCAATGTACACAGTATGTCTTACATGATATGGGGACTGACATGGAACTATAAAATATCTAGTGACAATATACTGTTCTCTCTGAGACAACTCTCTGAGACAACTCTCCGTGTTTGGGACCTAAAAAAATGCTAAAAGAATGTGGATATTCTGTACTCCATAAGTCACACAAACATGTATTATAAAGCTACTAAAAACAAAAATTAACTCATTCCATACTATGGTCCTAGGCCGTGGTCAGTGGTTCTGGCACTGACTTAAGACTATAGGCATGTTGGTACTTGAATGAAAGCTCTTTTCATGAAGAATTTAAATATGGAATTCTCATCTTAAATCTAGGTAAATATACGTAAATATTAGGGACTGGTATGGAATGAGTTAAACCATTTTACAAATTTCCTAAACACTCAGTGTGCTTGATTGGAACTAAACAGTATAAAAAAGAAAGTCACTGGCCACAATAACTTTCTTTGTCCACAAGGAGACATATGCCCATGATTAAACAGGAAACCACAATATATATATATATATATATATATATATATATATATATATATATATATATATATATACACACACATATATATACACATATATATATACATACATATATACATATATATATATATATATATATATATATATATATATATATATATATATATATATATATATATATATATATATATATATATATATATATATATATATATATATATATACATATATATATATATATGGGGTAGCAGTCAAAAATAGACAGCCCTATGGCAAAGCAATGTTCACAAGTGTACAGCCAGTGAGTGCTAGTCTGTGTAAGTTATCAAGCCTCTATACTGTCACCAAAATAAGAATGCTACATTAACTTGAAAAATTCTACGTTAATCTACTGCTCCCCCTTAAGCAATGAGAACATCATAACTATATTCTTGAACTGATTATGCTTATTTTTTCCCTATCGTTCTACCTATAAATTAAATAATAGTTGAACTACACCTTAAAAATTAAAGCCTTAGAACCTACAACTAGCTTAGTTAATAACAAAGGAGAATTCTTCCCAGATCCCTTTTGAACTAAGGTCTGACTTTGTATGTAATTTGAAACAAGGAAAGCAGACAATCTATTTCAATGCATAATTGGGTACAGTTAAGCAAGTATAAGGTGGGGTATAAAAACTCGCTTCAGAAGCAAGGCAGTCATTACAGACTTGTCCACCAGGTGGCATTAAGGTGCACTGTTCACCAGGTGGCACTGGTAAATAGTACAATCTGCCTAACACAAGGTAGTGCTGGCATATGGTACCTTCTGGGATACACCAGATGGCAGCACTTGGCAAGCCAAACCCATGAAGCGGTAATAAAGGATGCATACAAAGGTTATGCCCTTGGTTGCCAGGCTACAAAGCAGCAGTAAACGTAGATCTCTTAAATGCCAAACTACATTCTCTATGCTCTGTCAAATCAATGTTTTAGCTGCAAAAAGCAACATAGTTAACTAACTTGCAGCAGACATAATTCAAAGTTCAAAATGTTTGGGAAAAAAAATCTACTGCCAAAGAAGGACACACCTACGGGAGCGTTCCCGATAAAGCCGATTGTAGTATCTCAATTGGTTGCGAGTCCTTTTTCTCAACCATCTGGAAAATAATGATGATATGGATGTCAGGTGTGGGCTTGGCACAGTCGTCCTCATCCTCTACTCCTGGTTGAGACAGTGACCTCCTTTGTGTCAATATGACAATCCCGCCAAGCTCAGCTTACACTTTTACCATCTTCACCACTCTCTCACAATGTCCATCTTTCCTTTGTTGGATAGCTACAGTGGTGATTAGAACTAGCTTCCCTCCCGAGTGCATCATCCCGCGATTAAATTCACTCGAAGTGTGCTTCAGATGTGCTCTAATTGCGGTTAAAGCGAGTTCAAAGTGCAAGCCAAGGAGTGCATTTAACACATCGTTCAAATGTTCCCATTTAAACAGCACAAAATGGTGCACATGTAGAAACAAAACTGTGTCATATTTGTGCATAAAACACCAGATGCACTTATGTGAGATCATCATCCAGTTGCAATTTAACGAGAATATTAAACTACAGCGAAGGTTGATGTGCAACACAGATATACAGTGATGCAATAGGCTGGGGAAGTTTCGAAGTCAAGTAACGCTGTCAAATCTTTATTATCTTGCTTATTTTACAAGTTATTTACTATCAGCGGTTGGATTTATTGAAGGCAAAACTGACATGTTTGGCAAAAACAATGCTTCCGATGCGCTAATGGAGTCACACGACATTGCCTTTACATTATCCCCATCAGTACCAAACCTGGCAAATGTACAGTGAATATCCTTCCGCACGCCCGTGTCTTACAATCGATACAGAAAGCTTCAGAACTATTGGAGCCCTAATCCTACCGATATACTTTAACAGCATCCCAACAACCAGATTTTGTGCCTTTATCATGCTCAGCAAAAGGCCGGCATCCATGCTTTCACCAATGGCATGTTGTTGAGACCTGGGCGGAAGTCACGCGAAAAGTGATGGTCTGGGCCATCTTCACGCTCCTGTTGCCTTGGTCCACTTGACTAATCGTTCTAAGTCATTTACTAGATTTATAGTACAATCATGAAAACCACCAGCTGAAGTAGGCATTTTTGCATCATTCCCTTCATATCGCCATACCAATACTGTACTAAAAAGCATCATGGGTGTTTGTTCAGTGAAATTATTGATCGTGCGGAAGAAGACCATCAATCAACATTGCCCTGTTTACAGTTTACAATGGATATCCAGCACATACAATGAATTGGAGTCTTCCTGGGGCTCATGTCCACGTGCTTTGTTCACTATGCACCATTCCCCTTTCGTAAAATTTATGTGGAACATTTCTCCATCAAATTTTAATAATGGACAGCAAGAATAAACTTCTTGTGTCACATTTATTGTGCCCGTTTTCAGCAGTTCATCTGAGAATGGCATCCACGTTTGTTCTTTTCAATGCAGTTATCGGCAACAAAGTAATTTTTCGGCTATCGTCGGCAGCCTGTGGTGCTTTTCTGAAGTATTCCGGAACCATATTTGGATCCATAACCTCAAATGAGTTCCCACATATGGATATTATCGTCAAATCTGACTGATTTTTACGGCGGGAAATATCAACATATATCAAATTTACCCAATCCGAGGACATTATTCCAAAATACAACAGGCTTTTGACTTTGCCACGGCAGCTAACATTCCAGACATTTGTAAACAAACATGTCCCTATGGGGAACACAAACTTGTGGAAACTTGCATCTTGTTCTGCAAATTTCAACACTTTTACTTGCTGTAAACTACTGTTAATGATTATTTATACTGCATGGAAAAATAAATGAAATGTCACTGCCGAAAACTACGAGGCTGAATCAGTCATACTACCCACACCGTATAAGCCAACATCTGTTCCTACTCCTAGTACAGTACCGGCTGCAATACTGGAACAGACACCGACTGTTTATGTGTGTTCATTGCACATTTTTTTCATGAAGAATTAATTCGAACCGCACAGTGGACTGACAGGCATTGTTACGGTAAATAGGCAAACTAATAGTAGTTATGTCTGTGGTAGGCCTAAGCCTGGTGCCCATTGATTGTTTGCACCATTTTCATTTTGTCACGTTTTAACTTAATGAGGATCCGACGTGTACTAGACATGAAAGCGCTTGGACTTATGACAAATGCCAAACCGTGAACAGAACAGGAGCAAGCATCATAATGGAATTGATTGATATGCATATAAGTGCGCTGGAAAAGAAATAGAACAAAAGCACAGAAAATTGACATTTTGAAATTAAGCAATATTTACACTCGAAGCGCATTTCAAGCACATTTGAAGCGCGACATTCAATCATGTTTTTTTGTGTTGGGCAGGGAAATTATTTCTAATTACCACTGTAAATGTATCTTCAACGCAAGAGTTGATTGAAGGGTCCATCATTTGTAAAATCTGATCAATTCATCGTGGCAAGCTAGATAACCATACTGCCAAATTTGAGCAAAATACACTGGAGCACTCTGTACATACTGCATCAACGAGCATGTAATTAAGCTGCCATTTGTTCCAATTAGGTCATGGTGACACCAAAATCTAATCACTTCATCTTGCCAGGTAAGGTAAACATATTGCCAAATTTGAGCAAAATACATGGAGGCATATCATGGTAACGAGAATGTGCACATCCGGACGGACATCTAGACAGACAACACGAAAACAGAAAGGTTCCCCCTCATTGGGTGGGCCCTCAAAAAATTTTTTTTCTTCTTTTCTGCAATCAATTGCTTAACCGTTTTTGGTATAAATAATGTGAGCATTCATACATGATATACCTTGAAAAAAAATAAGTATATATCTTTGCAGTCATCCTGAGATACCCCTGCAACAAGAATGAGGAGCCTCCCCTTGACAGACTATTTCCATGTACTTAAAAGGACACGTATATCTTTTTTGTTATCACCACTCAATGTTTATCTACGAAGGTTTTTCACGACTGGTAGTCAGTATTTCCAAAGGTTTCTTCATGAGGAGTTATTTTCCAGTAGTAAAGGTATAAGGCTGGACTTTTAGACAATAAATGCTGGGTACTGTTGAGGCATCCTCTCAATCTGTTTTATGAGAGATTGGTTTGTTAAACTTCTTTGTACAAAGCAAGCAAAAAAGTACCCAGAGAATATTCTATAACGGCAATTTTGTTCTCAGTATACATAACTCATCTAATTATAACCTGTGTTGCCAACCCTCCCAGATTACCTACGAGGCTCCTGAAAATTTGTGCTAAAAACTCTTCAAAAATTGTCAATTTCCAACAATTTTAGCCACTTCCCTGAATTTCATCAATGATTTCCTTCTATACTTTTTATTAATTTATCAATCTTCCAGCATTTTACTTTCCATCTCCCGGATTTTAAGTTTGGTGGGTTGGCAAACACTAGATAACATTTCCCCATGCCTTAAATAAAGTCTATATATTAACTATTAAAATGCAGAATGCTACAATTTCGGTTCCCATGTAAAATGCAGGTCACCACTTTAAGGCATGTAATCATTTTATGCCCCATTCTGAACTGGCTTAATTTTCCAAGTGATCGTCTCAATAGTTACTTATGTTTACAGATCATGACACACAGTTTACAACAACAAACACATTACTTTCGCCAACAGAAGACACCTCACGTAACATATTTGTAAAAGCTTTCAGGGTTAATGTTGCACACCTTTCTTCCTTGCCATCATTCCTGATAGGAAGAGGGTCACACTCGCAGTCCTCTTGAGGTTCAAGGAGCTGTCTCTCGGTGGCCGTTTCTTCTGTGGTCATGGGAGTCGTCGTTGGGGTCTCCTCTGTGGTCACTGCTCTGTCGGATGATTCTGTCACAGGTTTCTTTGATTTTAGGTGTTTTCTCAAGTCCTACAACAAAGATGATGAAGTGGCAATTTTAACCCTTTCACTTATACAACTTGATTTCCAGTAATTGACTATCACAAAATAAACCTGTTTTACTTGAAAGCAACGGTCCTTAAGTGCATTTATCTGGTCTTCATCTTAACCCAATCTAAAAGATATCTTTCTCCCAGATAGTACTCTGAAAAATATTCATGCAAGCATTTTTTAAAATTTCTGTAAGTACAGCAAGGTATTGCCTCACAAGCAAAAACTTCCCCCCATTTTTCATGCTTGCCCATTTGCCTATGAGGATTACTCTAATTGTGAGTGATGGCCTTAAGTTCAAAGATCCAATGTGCCAAGTAGGCCACATGCCCCAGAAGTCTGCCAAGTAGGCAATACATGTCCTTGATTTCTGCCAAGTAGGCAACTTTTCTCGCTGGTCTATGTAACACAAGATCATAGCAACTTGGTGGCCCAATCAATCTGTTTTGCTCTTCCCAGGAAGTAAGCTTTTCTTTTAAAACAGAGAATACTCCCCAAACTCACTTCAGCACAGATATGCATAATCTATACTCAGCTGTCTATTGGTTGATAATGCAGGTGCTGGGAGGTGTGTGATTTTCACAGTTGGGTGACGCTTGCCAATTGAAAACCACAAAAATCACATGTGTGACACCAATATTATATTCAACGGAGAAACTAGTCTCAATTTTCTTTGTCCCATGCTGAAATTGGCTATTCTGATAAAGACTGTTTTAATGAAGTATTAATCAATTCAGTCAAAGAACATGTCATCCTGAACCTTGACATAATTATTGAAATGTGAAGTTTTCTGCACTTCCATTAACTCATTCCATACCAGTTCCTGATTTTTCCGCATATTTACCTAGATTTAAGACGACAATTGCATATTAAAATTCTTCATGAGAAGAACTATCGTGCAAGTACCAACATGCACATAGTCTTAAGTCAGTGGTTCTGGCATTGGCTGGCAAGTCATGCTGCAGCTGCCGCAAGGGCAGCTGCAGCATGACTTGCCAGGCAGTGCCAGAAACACTGACTAAGGCCTGTTACCATATAGTATGGAATGAGTTAATGTCACAATACAAATGACCAATGTCACATTTTTCGATCAGTACATTGTTATATTAAATCTACTGAAAGATCTAAGGATTACTCAACCTCAGTAAAGCTTTCAAGCAGGTACTTCTCATTGCAATTTAAATTTATACAGATCGCGTTGCCAGTTTAAGATATAGGCAATCAAATCAACACACACTCGCCCAATAGCGTCTCCTCCTTCTCACTTTCACTTTTTGTTGTCTGTAACGTACTGTACGTGTAACTATGTGTTATCTGGCGGTCCAACATTGTATGTATGTATGTATGTATGGTCACTTTATATACAAAAGGTCTTAATATGGGCATTGAACCTGCTGATCGATTGTTTTTTCTGATAAAATATGTTAAAACCAAACCATTCAATACCAGTATGTAACCAACAAGCTTATCATCACTGGGTAATGGATGATAACTCAGCGACCATAAGATCTGGACATGGAAGAAATGTGGCCACTAAGCACTTGTATCTTGAATAAACACATTGTGCACCTTTCAGAGGCTGGCTTGTAAACTGTGAGAGCAGATGCTTCACTACTCAATCAGTAAAACCTGTCACCAAAGACCATACCAGCGGAAGATCAAAATGTGGTCTTGTAAGAGAGGGGGTCTTTCAGGCCAGGCACAGATAACAAAAAAGTCCTACGTAAAGCATCTTTAAAAGTGGTCTTAACCCTTAAAGCACTGATTTAAGACTCAGCAAACAGTTTTCCTCAGGGCACTTTGCACACAATGTACCCAGAGGAAAGCTGTTGACTAAGACTACTTTTTGCTTTAGACTAGGCTTGCTGCTATTTGAATGAAAAGTATCGTTATGAGGAATTTGAATCTTTTACCCATAATATGTTGAACGATAATGAGAAAACAGCTATAGCTGTGATTATTACTTAAAGGGTTAAAAAGCAGTCTGAAAATGCAGGTGGTCTCTGGTCAGAGTGGTCTCCTGTAACAGGGACTACCACATCAAGTACCCATGACATACCTTGAGACGGTCCAGTCTCACTTTGTAATCCTGAATCAGTTTATCGAGGCGATCTTTCTGTGTCTTCCACAAGTCTAGGGTGCGATACAGCTCCTTGTCACATACCACTGTGTTGTTGGCCAAAACACGACAGCGGGATCCCACATGAACCTCGTCACCTGTGGAGCATAAGCAGATGTATCAATAAGGCGTAGATTTGAACTCAGGGCACCCTGGGCTCTCAACTCCTCTGAGGGTCTATCAGCCTTGGACCTTTGGGATGAACACTGAACTTACATGTACATACCACCACATTACTGCTGTGTGCAGCCAGTAAAGGCTGTGTCCATATTGTTAACCAAACCAGTCATAACCTGCTATTAATGGTGGGCATTCAATGAGCCAATATGAAAGCTTCTATTTACCATGAAAAATACAGCTTTTTATTGGTTGTTGCTACAAATGTATTTACTGCACAAAATAAACACTGCTTTATGATTGGTTGATTTAATGGCTCATTGAATGATTTAATGAGCACAATCAAGAGAAGGTTATGACCCCTTTGACTGACCAAATGTCTAGTGGTTTTGGCAGTGCCTGGCAAGTCGTGCCCCAGTGGTCCTGCCACAGTTACAGCAGGAGTTGCCAGTCACTGCAAAAACCAATGATATTGTAACCAAACATGCTGCAAATAAAATAGAGAAATTTCAACAAAAAATCTGTCACAGGTATCAGGGTATGGACACATTGCGCCCTTATTAAAACTTCATGTGGTCATTTTTCGTCTTACAGCCAGCTTTCCGGTTCAATGTCTTACCAGTACACATTTGTATGTTTTCTAAGTGATGGCCATGTAAGGTTTAACTCATTCCATACCAGTCCCTCATTTTTACGTTTATTTACCTAGATTTAAGACGACAATTGCATATTTAAATTCTCCATGCTTTAGCCTTCGTTCAAGTACCAACATGCCTATTAGTCTTAAGTCAGTGGTTCTGGCACTGCCTGGCAAGTCATGCTGCAGCTGCCACAAGGTCAGCTGCAGCATGACTTGCCAGGCAGTGCCAGAACCACCGACCAAGGCCTGTCATCGTAGTATGGAAAAAGTTAAGGAGTTGATGGCTTCCAAGTCCTTCCTGGCTGCGATGTTCAATCAGACACACAGGTGAATGGAAAACAAAATGATGGTGGGTATGTGGGTGAACTGCCTCCTTGTGAGAAGTGGTGCTCATCATATACATTCATACCAGGTGACTGTTTTGACAAGTAGTGCTGGGCTTATTTTGCTTCTCTTTGAGAAGTTGTGTTGACCAAACACAAATTTTACAGAAACCACCAGTGATTGTCTGCAATACAGTAAAACTGAACATACTATAACACAAAACCACACTTTGATATTCTCTTTGTTTATAAGAAAAATTTACAGAAACCAGAAGTCATTGTCAGAGTAGCATACTTTAGCACAAGATATCGTGAATGCACTTAATACCCTTTGGCCAACACGGTTTTGTATGTTCAGTGACCTAAGTTTGACCCTTAAAGGACACTCAACGTAAAAGTTAAGAACACAAAAAGAAAGCACATAGATTAAATGATTCATTGCAAAAAATTAAATCAACTGAAACCTCCAGAGATCCAAATAACTAATGAGGAATTGATCAGTTTATTTTGAAAAAATGCATGAAATCAGGTAACCACAGCAAAAGTTGTGTCCTTCATTTCCAAGTAACCTCTATTTTGTTTGGTGTCATAACTAAAGTATAAATTTGACAACCAAGATTACTACATAAGGTGAGAGGAAAAGCATGCCATGCATACTAAGGTTTGACCTTTAAGGTCACACAAGGTCAAATTGATTGACACCAAGAGAAATCCCATACATACTTTCCTATTGATGTTAAATAGTAACTACAGGTCTATGGTCAAGCATACCCAAAATATACCAGAAAATAAGTTTTGACCCAAGTTTGACCTTTTAAAGTCATCTAAGGTCAAATTTAAAACACCAGAGGAAAGCCCAAAGGTACTTTTCTACCCATGTTCACTAGTAACCATGGGCATACAATCGACCATACCGAAGAAAAACAAGAAAAATACGATTTACTAAACCAAAAGTAGGTCAAAAATAGGTCAAAGATCATCCACTTTTAACAGACTTCTGACATTTTGTAAGATGCACCGCTGGTATACATTTGGTGAACTTGGTTTGAATCTTGGCCATGAATACCATTTTACACTAGGGTACCGGTATGCAACATATAGGACCTTAAAAGTAGGTCCAAAAACAGGTCAAAGTTATCCACTTTCAATAGCCTTCTGAAACATCCAAAGGTGCACAGCTGGTTGTAAATTTGGTAAAATTGGCTTGAATCTGTCAAGAGTTAGAGTGGTAACACTCTGTCTTGTACATCATCCTGAGCAGTACAGCTAAGCCCGCATTAAACTTAACAGTCACCAAACGCATTGACCTTTTGCAACCTTTTTCCAACCTTTTGAGTGAAAGGCAAACCTTTATCAAACCCATTTCTAACACTTTCCAAACCATTTCCTCTAAATGCATTAAAACCCTTTTAAACACTTTTAAACCTTTCTCTAATGGTTAACAACCATTTCACATACTTTCTCACCCTTATTCATTAAAATGTTGAAATGGTTTGAAAATGGTTTGTAACCATTTCAACCATTTGAAACCTTTGTCAACCATTTACAAACCCTTTGTCAACCTTTTGCAACCTTTACAAACCCCAGTACAACACTTTGCAACACCAAAAATGCATTTGGCTGTTAAGTTTAAGACGGGCTTAACTGTAGGTCAAGGCTATCCCCTTTCAATGTGTTTCTAAAGCCCCTACAGGAGCATGGCTGGTATAAATTTGGTGAACGAGACTTCAATTTGGCAAGAGGTAGCGTGGTAACAATGTATGAACGGACAGAGGGACAGAAAGGATGGAAAGACGAACAGATGGCAAAGGTAATGACAACACCGCTTCGACCATAGAGGCGAGGGGTAACAAAGACAAAGCCAGTACTTTTCTTCAATAAAACAAAATTTACAGAAAAACAACATGATTCTCCTGCAGAAGCAATGCTGTGAGTACATCAAGATGAAATATACAGAGTAATTCTCTGCGGAAAGTGATTTGGGGCATACACTTACAGATTTGCTAGGCGATACTGAATATATGTACAAGTACAAGAATCCACACTGGGTGATTCTCTTTGCAATATGCGTGATGTTATAAGGATGCATGACAGAAAGTCAGGCAATCCAAGTGATTCTTAGAGCACTGTAGTGCAAAGTGTACCTGTACATAGGGCCATTCAGTGACTCTCTGTGCAATGTGGCATTGGGCATACTTTAAGATATCCATATACAGGTACAAGGTTTCTCGATGCACAGTTCTGGGCACACACTTAAAAAATGGTGAGCTGAGTGATTTTCCTGTTAAGCAGTGCTGTGTGTTCATTAAAAGACAGCCTTCTGAGGTGATTCTTGGAGCAAATCAGTGCTGTTCATGGAGATCTATTTACAGAAATCGGAGTTCAGTGTTTCTCTATACTACTGTAAATTGCTTTTTTTCATGTGTATAAATTTGCACGGTTTTTGTATTTTTGACATTTCACTGTAGTTTTAATTTCACTGTTTTGGACATAATTCCCATTCAAACAATGTCAAAATACCATTTCATAGTGTTTTTTTATTTTCACGGCTTTGTGCCATCAGCGAAATAAGCGAAAATAACAAAATTAAAGCAATTTACAGTAATCAGTAGATACTACGCATATTTACAGCAAGCCATTCTCACAGGCTCTCTATGCACAATTCTCCCGTCAATAATTTTATGGAAAGCGTGCTGAGCACATCTCAATGAAGAATGTTTCTTTTCATGCATGTTTTTTCCACAGAGTGCAGCTGACATCACCTGACTCCCTGTAAGGGTGGAGGCAAGCACTATATGTACATGGTGATGTTTGGAGAAAGCCATGCTGTATGAGTGTACAAGTACAGTGGTCCCTCTCTTATAAGACCCCTCTCACCACAGGCCACCCTTCTTGAAGGGCCAGCATTCTTGTGCAGAAAGTATGGTATTTCCATTATATTCTCCCCCAAGAGAGGCCATCCCTCTTATAATGGCACTTTTTGGCTGTGTTTACTGTGGCCTTATAATATGGGGACCACTGTACCGCTGCCTAGATCACTCCTGGCAGGCAACAAGGAGTTGTTGTGCGCAAGGCCTGGGAACACATCATGCATATCTTGCTTCTGTAAAGTGGTTTATATTTACATTTTTCCAGTAAAATTAAATTAACAAACATAAAAGTACACTGGAATTCAAGGATAATGAGATTATTTCAATTCCCCCCCTAAAGTCAGAAGGTGGTAAGACCTGTCAAGTCATGGATGCAGCTGGTTCCTCCATATCAGTATAATGCACTGCAGAGTTTACTTTGGCATGCTGTGTCACTATGAAAAGGGTATTTCTGATGATCTTGTGGGACCTTTGGGAGTCTGCAGCTACAAACTTTTTCACTGTATGCAGTTTCTGGGCCCTGTATCTGAAATTGTTTGTATCTTATGAACATGGGTTGTGCTCGGACCTATTTTCACCCAAGTTAGTACATGTGAAAGAAGGGTGTGTGTTTCTGGAATGTATCTGAGACCTCGTGAATTCATCAACTTTTGGAAAACAGAAAAAATGCAGCAATTCAGATTTCCCAAAGTGTTTATTAACTAGATGTGGTGTTAATACATGCCTACGTCAAAAATCTTCTTGGGAAAATGTTAAAACATACTGGTTCCCTGTCTCAAGTAATCCTATGCAATCTCGACCAACCATGTATTCATCCCCTAATGTACACAGGAGTCATCTCTTCTAAAATTCATACTTTTTCAGCTGGGTACCTACTTATTAACACCTGTTGGCCATGTTTGTTTCTGTGAAAGCCAATTGCCAGGTTTGGGCAACCAATCTTGTGATAAAATCAGTTCTGTGCACATGGCCAGACTTTAGAAACCAATCCTGTGACAAAATCACTTCTTTGCAAATGGCAAGCCTTGAGTAACCAGTCCTGTAATATAATAAATTCTTGCAAAGGACCAGACTTGGGTAACCAATTCTTTGATACAACTGGTGGTTGTAAATGGCCAGGCTTTGATAACCAATCCAGTTATAAAACAGGTTTTTTTGCAAATGGCCACACTTCGGTAAACAATCTTGTGATCAGGTTTGTTCTTCACGAATGAAAAGAGTTGTAAAACAATTGGTTCTTTGAAAGTTGCATGGTCTTAGTAACCAGTTGTGTCATAAAATTTGCTCTTTGCAAATGGCCAGGATTGGGTAACTGATCATGTGGTAATATCAATACTTGAAACTGTAAATCCACTGTTGACTTCTTGCAATACGATCAGTTATCTAATGGAGCATTTGTATTGACCTATGTTGGTTTCCTCACAAAGGGTTTTCCACCGAAAATCTTTACTGTGTAGTGGGATTTCCAAATTTATCCTAATTTGACAAAAAAAAATCAAGAATTACAGCCCTATACTCCTATATGTTATAATGGGAAGCCCAAGTCGCAGCCCTAATTTTACGAACACAGCTCTACAATTTATAGGGCAGTAGGGCTCTAGGGAGGACCCTATTCGCACACACAGCAGCCACTTTTACCAGTTGACTGTCTCCCCTGCTTTAACCCTCTCCCCTTTGAGTCAACACTGATTACATAGCTTTGCTTGCTGTAATTTGGTGTGCTGTGCACCCAACCCATGCCAGAAAAGTTTTGGACCTGGAGAACGTAAACTTGATATGTCTGGTTCACAAGTCTCACTCATCTTGTTTTTCATGACTGTTGAAATTAGTCAAAAATATTGACCTTGAAGCAGGTGACCTTTGATAACTAGCTCGTTTTCATGAGTTTACAGCAGAAACGGTGAAGTCTGACATGATGTACAACAGGGACCTGAACCAACTAAAAATGATTGCTAAAGGACAGACATTGACAAAAAGTATCCACAGTGTTTCTGTTAACCCCCAAATGGGGGTATATTACCCTTCAATGCCTGGATGCCTCATAATCCACATTCAACCTACCCATGCAGCTGCTCTTTAATAATTCGCCTCTGCAGGTAATCGCATATATTTTATTTGGGGGGGGGGGGGGGACACACAAAAAAACGACTGTTATAGTCAGGTTGAAGTTCTTATTGTTTACTGAATTACTGAGGTCAAGCTGATACTGAGCTCTATGGGTCACAAAGTGGACTTAAGAACACAGCCACCACAACAACTGAACTTGGTAACTATTGCCATGTAGACATAGTAGATGTCACAATGGGCTGGCAGCGCCTGGACATAATACAGATTAACAAATACGGGGACTTCTTGCTAAGTTCCATTCCCTCATGACACTGGGCCAACTTACATAACATGATCCATTCATTCTATCAGTTGTTATTCTCCTAAGACGGAAGACTCATATTTTATTATTTTTGCTCAGATGTTTCTTTCTGTCATTTTGCAATTGGGTTTCTGTCAATTTGAGACCCTTAGGAATGCTAATCAAGTGTATGCCAGCTAGGCTTTGGTTCCCCATTGTCTATGGATCCCATGTTGTGGTTAACTGTCTCTAGAAAAAGACGGAATTTTTACAAAAAGACAAAAAGTATTACTTAATACTTGCCCCCTGGAATTGGGACCGAGTCAACAGCTTTCCTTGGTATCAGTTGGGTGCTGAGGGCCCAATCCACACAAAGGAAAGCTCTTGACATGCAGCCAGTTTTTTCGGCAAGTGTAATCTACAATTCTCATTCAAACTGTTTTTCATTATTGTTGAGGTTAGTGTAAGAACTGAAGCAAATGACATTTGAGCAGCAGGCGATTTAAGGGGAAAAACATGAAAGTGAGCAAATGTGACATCAATAGGACAATTTCAAACATCATCATAGACAATGGAGAGTTTTGTCTTTTGGGGGTACACCACATACCTGGCTATTGAAAGATTTGGTGCTAGCCTGAACAGAGATACCAACCTGGAAACATTATGTCAGCATACGCTGACTGAAGGGCAGTCAACTGACCGGAGATCAAGCTTTCATTCGGACTGGAGATCAATCTGCTTGACCAGGGTACCAGTCTACCTGATCCTGCTCGACTGGGAACCAGTGTACTTTTCAACTGCTGGTCAATGAAATTAATCACAGACCAGTCTTGTGTTTTTGACTAGAGATTATTCTGCCACCCGTACCAAATGGACCTGGGGACCATACTGCATGAGGGAGGAACAGGGTACCACATTACCTGGGGACTAGTCTACCATGATGCATTGCTCAGTCTTACCTTGGCCATTTGGCTGCGGCCATATTGCACGGTAGCTCTTGCTGCTGGCCCTCAGAGCTATACCATCTAGGCAAAAGTAGATTGCAAGGAGCTATAGCTAGCCCACAGTCATTATGCCCTCGGGGCAGAGCAGCCCAACACTACCACACAAAAATAGGTGACACAATCAGGGGACAGCGGGATCCACACATTTTTGGCTTCGGTTCATTGCAAACATTTATGCTTAAAATAAACAGGTAGAGGGAATTGCCACTGATTATTTTGTTGAAACACAAGGCCAAGTACTGAATGTGTCACAAATTTTTGCGAGCTGATATTATTTGGCGACGTATCAATTTGCTTGCATCTAGGTGTGTGACTGCAGAATAGCAAATAATATTTAGATTTCATTGTATGTAAAGAAGCGCATCCCACAAAACCAAAAAGATTAGCAAACACCTTTAACACTTTGCCCTTCAATTAAGCCTGAGTTTACCAATGAGTCAGCATCTTTCCTTAGTCTGGTTTGCGGTCCAAGCTAAGGAAGACATTGACCTGGGAGAATACAGCTTGCTAGGTCTCACCTGCCATTCTCATTCAAACTGTTTTACAGTAATACTGTTAATATAGGTCAAAAACATTGAAACAGATGAGATTTGACCACCAGCTCATTTTGGCCAGTTTGAGGGGAGAAAAGCTTTTATTTTTTTTATTTAATTTTTTTTTTTCAAAGTGAAAACTCATTCCATATAAAGCTGGTAGGATAATAACCTCAGCCAGTTGTCCCTGCATGCCTGAAAATCATGGAAAACACAACGCACTTTAGGCTAAACATTGTTGCTCCTTTACTGAAGAATTTGATCGTTTTTACTGAATTTTAACTGCATAAAGCAAGCGCAAATGAGGAATTGTTGGCAGTATGGAATAAATTAAGATTTCATGTAGTATTATGAACTGAATTCCTTTTGCCCCACTTTTCTAGTATATTAACAAAAACATAAGTACCCTGGTCCTTGAAGAACGGATCTTCAACATTACGCTTGTTCCTGATGTGTCCCCTCACTGCAGGCATTCCAATGTCTACCAAGTCATACTTGGCCACCTGACCTTTGTGTTTCTTGCGACCTCCAGCAGCTCCCTCTGGGGGTACCATTTTAGAACTCTTGACAGCACTATCTGCTGGCCCAGATTGCTGTCTTTGTCCATCACTTGGTCCCATCAGTGGCATTATATTTGACTTATAAAAAGTGCCCTCTGGTGGTTGTTTGTCATCTTCCTCTCCTGCCTCCTGACTACTGGCATCTGCAGTGCCACCGTCAGATATGAAACGACGAGAACGAATGAACCGAGGCTTCAACATTTGTGCTGATAGAAAAAAAAAACAAAAAACAACCAGTATATACAGTTCCGCCCGTCTAAAAGTTAACAGCCAAATGCGTTTGTGACATTATGCTGGTGTTTGGTTTGCGTTTAAAAACGTTTGATAGTGTTTGGTTTGCGTTTGAAATTCATTTGAGAAGCGTTTCAAACACTTTCTACATTGCGTTTCAAACACTTTGAGCAACGCGTTTGGGACACATGCGTTTCAAATGCTTACAGATGCATTTACAAAGTTTAGGTGTTATATTGTATTTTCCCCTTGTTGCTTAAGTTAGAGATACACAAAATGAGTGTTTACATTACTTTTCTTCCACACACAAGTGGACATAAAATTGTTCACAAGAATACGAGTTGATAAAGATTCCAGTGGGAATCGAAATATAAAAAAATAAAGAAAAAATATTTTAATGTAAATAAAAACCCCAAGTGAATGAATGTATTTGAACTAGGATGCGTCTTGAAGGAACGACGAAAAGAAATAAGCAAACTTGGAACTCTGTACAATGTAACGCTATATGCCCCACATGTAGTATGAAGAAAAATACTTGGTTGGTGCTGTAATGCAGACGCTTTTTATTCCGTCAATTTTGTTTTTCCTTTGTATAAAAGTTGTACTGCTTAGGTACAATATATATATTTGATTTTCTTATTATCTACGCCGCCGTTTTAAGAATCTCCTACAGTAGTTTTTTTTTTTTAAATAGCATTCAGAGAACAGATTACCCTCTGCGCCAGCAATCTTTTTTTCCTCAATTCTGCATTTCTTGACATATTATGGTAACAAGATTGTCCCCTTGTGTTCCACTCAGACGGCCTTCAAATGAAAACTTCAAAAGTTTCTTAAGTTTAAAGATAATAAGAAGCTAGTTTTCAATAAGAACGTGGTCCGTTTAATATAATTTGTATCTCTGATAAAAATTTGTGAAGCTGCGATGCATCCTTGTTGAGATATTATGATAACGTGGTCCCCTTGTGTGCCGCTCAGAAGGCCTTCAAATAAATACTTTAAAATTTCATTAAAAAAAGTTATAAATGCAAAAAGGAAGCTGGTTTAAATAGGTACCTGTTCCATCATAAGGTGCACCTCTGAAAAATAATTGGTAAAGTTGCGGTCAGCATTTTTTGAGATATCACGGTAATGTCGTCAGGGTTAAGGCCACTCAGACGGCCTTCAAATCAGTGCATGAAAAGTTTCATTAAAAAAAATGTAAAAATAACCAGAGGAGGCTGATTTCAGTAGTAACCTGGTCCATTATAAGACGCATTCCTGGTAAAAATTTGGTAGAGCGACCTTGAATAGTTTTTGAGATATCGCGGTAACATCCTCATGGTTGACGCCAATAAATACATTAATAAAACGTTTCGTGAAAAGTTTATAATTAATCAGAGGAAGTTGCTTTTCAATGGGAACCTGATCCATTATAAGGTACATCTCTGATAAAAATTTGGTAAAGCTATGGTGAAAATTCAGATATCGCACGCGGCAGTAACGTCGACAAGATGGACGGACGACAATATCATCCGGCACTTCATGTGCAGAGGGTAAAAAATGGGAATAGAACACTTACAAGGGCATATGAGACTCCAATGATTATACATGAATAAAACAATGCTCTTTCAAGTTTGATTTCATGTTGTTTTTTTTTTTTTGTAATGAGTAAACAAAACTGAAAAGCTTAAAGATCCAGGTATTATGTGTGTGCAATCACGCCCCAGGGCTTACAATGCATGAATTATTTCCTGATTATCTTTATTTATTTCTCCCCAATGGTTGCACTTATCTGCATGAGTTGTGTGTCAATTTTCTTTTCGTTTCTTTCTTCTTCAACCCCCTCGGCCCCCAAATGCTAATGAGACCACTCCGTGCATGTGAAATAAGGTAATGCTAACTATGTAGTCGTGTGCCCAGGACTGACTATACCATTTTTGTATTAGGGGTGTTGGCTGCAATACATTTGACTTTGTGTTGTTGTGTCACAGGCTTCCATGGGGCTTGGGCTTACATTATCAAATGTGCCAGCGGTATTATATACACACATGCCAGCGGTATTATATACACACATATATATATATATATATATATATATATATATATATATATATATATATATATATATATATATATATATATATATATATATCTATATCTATATATATATATATGTGTGTATATATATATATATATATATATATTTACATATATGTATATATATTTACATAGATTTGATTTCTTGCACATAGGGACCATGGACTTTCACTTGTCTGCTCAACACTCTAGAGACGAGAGAGTGCAACGGATTATAATATATACCACACCAGGCAGCATTTGAATATAAGTGGTGTGGACATCGCCTACATTCTTCTTTCATTATGATTCAATTTTGCGGATTTGATGAAATCTATAATAGATTTCGACAAAAAACTCAAATAAGAATGTGTATTTGCATCATGAAAACATGAATACAGAAAGGAACAATTTCCCAAATTAGTCTTTTATTTTTAATTAATGATCCAAATGAGTATGCTAATGATTATGGTCACAAGGTGTTGCTGTGGGTGACACCTTGTGGCTAATCATAGCAGTAACACATGTGCGGCAAGCAAAATGGAAACGGGTCGGCTTGACTCCTGTGAGGATTGCAAGCTTGTGACAGTCGGCAACGATATATATCCAAATAGATACGTATATGTATTTCCAAGTGTTTCAAGTAGGCCTTGTTAAATTTACTGGTGAATCTAGTAGGTATGTACTTTTGTTGACCAACACGCAAAGGGATCCAATCTGATGGTGGATTAGAAATCGCATCAGCTCTCTTGTTTTGTTGTGTTGTTTTTCTGCAGCTTAGATCACTGATCAGTGCCGATGATCCACATGTGAAGGATATGTGGGAAAGACTTCACACAATTGAAATGGCAGTTGTCAACTCGGCCCTCTGTCTTAATTTTTATATTTGTGTTTATCTTCACTCATTAATTAGACACTTTGGAAAAGGGCTAAAATGCGTAGATCACAAGTGCGTAAAAAAAAAGACGTTTAAGTCGTTTATTTGTATAGGACGTTTTCCTTTGAGCGTCGCATTTTGAATATTTATTTGGATTACCCCCCCCCCCCAAAAAAAAGAAACAAAGAAACAAAAACTGTACGATTGATTTGCAAAATATCCAAGAATCATATTTTTTTTGTGATAAAATCCAAATAAATAGCGGTAATTAACGTCCGGTACAAACAGGATTCATGTTCAAATTTCAAAAATGGTTTTCAACATATCACTAGGCCTACATGTATTTATAGCTGCTATAAATTGGGAGTTGTTTTTTTTTTTTTTTTTTTTTTTGTTTATTTGGTCACCGAAAAATAATTTAGGTATGGAGGCTACCTGTGCATATGATGTCAAAATAATAAGCGTGTCCGTTGTTAAATCTGATTCCCTTCGCTGTATTTTCTTGTGTGCCTGTATTCAAAATGAAATTAAACTATAATTTTTTCAAATGTTGACATGAAGTAGCGTAATCAAATGGCCAGATCATTAATTTTGTCAGTGCAAAGCCCGCAACTATTGCCAATTTTGCTCTGGTCAACATCATTGAAAACTTGCATTCACAAACTGGTCCAAATTAAAAACAATTCACTGAATCTATTTAATTTGTCATTACGTTGTTGGGACGTATCGGCATACAATTCCTTCATTGGCGGCTCCTTGCTCATAATTTGTGGAAAGCGTCGGTAAAAAGGTAGGTCCTAATTGCAGAAAACCATTAGCTTCAATATCATCGTGCACCGAAAGATTTACAAATGTTGACCACCATTTTGACCGTGGGCGAGGTCACATGATCTCTGCATGGACCACATGACCCCCATGCCTGGACTTTTGCACACATGGGGAACAGCGGTTTCGACTTTCTTTCATTTTTGTGAAAATGTAAATAATTGAAATTGATGGAGACCTACTACAACTCTCTAGACTTTGTTGAATGACAGTATTGGTTTGTTTACTGACAATGAAGAAATGGAGACAGGGAACAGAGCAAATACTTATTGCAATTAAAAATTAAAAATGACATGGTTGTTAAAAGTGGTTGTGGATGCCAGAGATTCAAACACTGAAGCAGGTTCGAGAACCGGCCATTTCATGTTGAGACTGACACAGCAAACGATAGACTATCATGTTTGGACGGAGACAAACTTCAAAAGTGTTGTTGTAGTTACGCCGGTCATTTTTTCCCCTGAATACGAAAAATAAAAAATAAAAAACATCGATGTTCATTATGTTTGATAGTGTTTTTACGAGAACAGTGGCAGCTGCGGATGGTGCTGTGCCTCGTGGGCCGTTCCTTCCGAAACTGGTCATTCGTCTTGGTCAAACAATTCAGTACAGATGGGGCGATCAAAACGATGTGGCCCCTAAAGTCTTCTGCCCGCTTTACATTGCATTTAAGTGTATATACATGTCCAAATAAATTTATTCAACCTGCAACTAAAGCTTTATTTCTGTGTTAGGTTCAAGTAACTGAACGCATAGCTTGTTGAAGTGGGACATTTTGCCACTATCAAATATTTGGGAAATGCTTTAGTTTGTAACAACTATGCGATGAAAAGTCATTGACCTGTTTGGATGTGTTTGAAACGCAATTGTGAAAGTGTTTGAAATGCGTTTGGTGAAGCGTTTGAAACGTTTTTATTATCAGAGCGTTTGAAACGCGTTTGTAACAAAGAGTTTGCAACGCATTTGCAACGCGTTTGCTTCGCGTTTGAGTTTTCTCGCTTGCATTTGAGGATCGTTTGGGAAGCGTTGGTGCGTTTGGCGTTTCATAACTTGAACGCGGGCGGAACTGTAATTTATGTAATTGCCAACTAATGATGTTCAAACATGGTCCACCCATTAATCTTTGCATCACCTTTTGTACTGTTTAAAAGAGAAGGCCCCATCAAAATGGTCACTAATGAGTTCCAAATACTAGCTGTATAAAGTATATGTGTAAGGACACAGACTCCATGGCTAATTTATATTGACTTTAAGTTCCAGACAATGAAAAATTCTCCAGTAAAAGTAAAATAAAATTTCTATTTATGACAAAAGTTGTGCAAGAAACAAAGCAAGTAAAGTACAGACATATGGCGACAGTACATCCTGGTACCTAGGACTGCTCAAATTTGTTTTTGCGCATGAACTTGATACACTGGTGCTGCCTGCCTCAAGCACAACTTTATTAATCTGTCTGTCAGGTTAAAGTTGATACACTCTGCCACATTTCAGGATTATTAAGTCCTGGCAAAACAGCACATTTCAGATCAAAACAACATACGCTGATTGACGTGGTTCTTGAGAAACTGGCGCTGTTTTCGTTTTTCTTTCTTCCTCATGCCACTCGTACCCTTGGGGGGACATATGCACTTCGGTATTGCATCATTCTGTTTCTTCTTCATGTTGTGTCGACACTTGTACATCCGTAATTTGCCTACCTCATCTCTCTTACACTCCCATTCCTAATTTAAAAAATAAATGTGAATATTTTCCATCCTTTATCATGCCACGTAGCCAATATAAAAAAATTAACTGCAGTGCCTACTGTATGTGGCCACCCCTTCCACCAAGAAAAAGTGGCCACATACAGCAGGTGACCTGTCACTGCACAGGGATTAATTTACCATTGTTTCAGGGGCCCTTTTATTTGTTCAAAATTGAAGAAAAGGTCCCAAATTTGTTTCCAATCCTCTGAAATTATCTAACATCATGCAGGATTCCCAAAAATGTGCAAAATTCTACCCAAATTTTATCCAAAAAGGCCCCTTTCCCCAAATCCTAGATTGACCCCTGCTGCAGGTAAATTTACAAAGAAACAGACTGCTATATGTATGTCCAAGCCTAGTGGCAACCAAAGCACTGTGGCTGTTTAAAGCATGGATACCCAGGTATCACTGTATCATTATTTGATTGATTGATTAATCTATATTTATTTTTGGCTTGATGTTTATTTTCAGTTAAAACCTTGTGATTAAATGTTCCAGAGCTGGCATCCTGTAACAGGAAATCATTATGACCCAGGAGGAATTTATGCCCCCAGGCAACAAGATACAATGCGATTCGTTTGCTCCTTTGTGGAGATTTTATTCTTTACAAAGGGTAAGGCAGTAAGCTGATTTTCATGGGGGGAGATGGCCCAAAATAGACAAAATTTCTGCTGAAAAGTCCTAAATTTATGACCAAAAAGAGGGAAACTCCCGCCAAATGGGGAGATGTGACAGGGATAGGCTTAAAGATTTCCTGGCACCTGGATCATTATGAGGAACGTGGATTTGTCAAAAATAGAGCATTCTGATTAATTCTTAACTAATTATTGATGAATCTTGAACAATTATCTGCAAAACCTCATCCCTTCTATAGACTTCATTAAGGCAGTGTTCCTTACCTGAGGTCCTTTGCATGGAGGGCGATACTCCGCACGTTCGCACTCCAGTTGCAAACGCATCTCCTTTGTCAGCATATTGTTCTTCTCAGCTTCTAAGCGATCCCGAGACTTCAACTTCTTTTCTGTTATTTTGCTGAAAAGGTAGTTAAGATATTTATAATTACAACAGAAAAGGTGGGACTCTTTATGATTTCCGGCAAAGGAACCTTAGTTTTTATTTTAAAATATCTTGCATACCAAAATCATTGGCTACAGGCTTGCAAATACGTTCATAAATCGCATTGAATTTATGATCAAATTTCTTTTCAGGATGAAGTTGGACTTGGTAAATAGATACACTATAACAGAATATACTACCACTGTGTCCTAGACTGAAGGATATCCATATGCCCTAATGTGTGCAGAGAAAATGCAGCACCTAATTGAGACAAATATTTAAGGACTGCAAACTGGACAGGTTTTGCCAGTCATGGGGCACACAGTAATAATCTTATCGTCACTATTTTTTTCCACATGTATTTGATGTAAGAATTATCAGGAATTCCATGCAGAGATCATTCATAAACAAGAGGCTCACGGTTTTAATGCTCTGCTGTCCACCATCACCAAAAAATCATTTTCTGAAATGCATTCAATCTAAATTGGCCAAGGTCTATATATTCTATAAATCTGGCAAGTCCAATCCAACTGTTTTTCGAGATATGGAATTTCATATCTTAAAATACATTTTGCACCATAATTTTCGTCAAATTATAGGCAGCACCACTAGTACCATAAGCAACTTAAGACTTTGACCTTTTCCACAATCTCACTAAATTTCACGAAGATCTATCAAATATTAAGGATGCTAGAGCAGTCACATGATTTTCACATTTTGACCCATATATTACAAAATACTGCAAGTGGCTCCACCAATATTAAACTTGACCCAGATTTTCATACACTTTGGTCAGCAGAGCTAAAAACTGGGGGTCTCTTAAAAGTTGTGAATCAAATTTTTTACCAAAGACTGTGCTCATTACACATGCCCAAAAGTTTTTACTTATGAACACAAAAGCCTTCATTTAGTCTAAAACACTGCCACCAGGGGGATGCACATCTTACCCACGCTGCACCAGGAAGGTATCCCTCCACGCTTTCTTTGGCTTCCAGGCCCCATCACTCATCATGCTGTAAGCAGGAATAAAAGCTAAACAGACAGATCCAAAGTGTTCATCCTTCCCATCCATTAACTAATTATATATCACTAACAGACTGGTAACATCGGGGCTAGCCAAAATTATTGAAAATTTTCATAAATTGCACTGAGGACTTATTCACAATCAAGTCAATTTGAGAGCAACACATTGACAGTTTTTGCATTTAATCCTTTCCCACTTAAACCAGCCAAAACCGGATGGTGGTCAAACGTCGTCTGCTTCAGTGTTTTCAACTAATTTCAACAGTTATGAAAAACAATTTGACTGAGAAATGTACGTGAGACTTATCAAGATCATATGCCCCAGGTCAACAGCTTTCCTTGGCATAGGTTGGGTACTAAGTGCCCAACCCATGACAAGGAAAGCTGTTGACTCTGTCTTAATTCAAGGGGGAAAGGGTTAAAATAAAACGTAG
Organism: Hermodice carunculata; assembly: GCA_964020975.1. NCBI lineage: Eukaryota > Metazoa > Annelida > Polychaeta > Eunicida > Amphinomidae > Hermodice > Hermodice carunculata. The sequence continues at coordinate 66,816,847 of OZ026623.1, forward strand.
GCTTGCCCTTATACCCTGTGTCAGCTTGTGACAATGCTGATCATTTTGACTGGCCCCTTACAACACTAGAAAATGAAAATAGAGTGACTGGAACTGTTCATGGTAACAGTGCCACCTTAGACGTGCATCTCAATTTACTTTCATGTTGTATCTCATATCTGAACACTACAGAAAACAAAATATGGGCACTTAAAATGTGAAAGTTTCAAAAATACACTTAAAATAGATTTATAGTAACTATCCAACCGTATCTGTTGATACAAATATCACTCCAACCAAAATATTGTGGAGCAGTTTGACATTGTATAAAATATTACACGAAACCTGGTTTTGTCAACAAGTGGGATCATCAAACTGTGCTCTCTGCCGTCTGGTTGTGCATACCTGTATTTTGACATTCCCTGGCTTATTATAGCCTAATCACAGAACTAGATAACCCCAAAATGAAAAAAAAAAAAAAAAAATGTCTGTATCATTTACATCAATGGGTCTATAGATGCATACACTTACCTTTACCTTAAAACTCGCATACATGTAGATCGTAATCTGTATAGCTAAAATACCCCACTAAAAAGGGTGGACAAGTGATAGAAATAAATATCGTGTGATGGCACACACTTTATAAGATTTGACCATTTAACAATTTGGGCTTGACAGGTTGGTTTACAAAGAGTATGAATCTAGTTCTATTACTGTCATGTCAATTCAGAGCACATCAATTTCTGTCAACAATGGCAAAAGTGTTTATCAACAACAACAAGCAAAGATCTGTACTTACTTCTTACGATCACTGTACCAGTCAAACAACTTGACGATAGACTTGCCGTCCATGTGCTCTGGGGGGGTCACTCCGGCTATGTCTAGCATGGTTGGTGCCAGATCCAGGTTGAGGGCTATATTAGGAATTCTGTTATACAGAGTACAGAATATAGTCAACCCTCATTATAAGGACCCTCACTTATCTGACATACTCGCTTAGCAACATAAAGTTTGAAGGATTTTAGGTCAGATTTTATCTGTTATTTGACTCTTTTACCTGGCAAAATCAGATACTGGAAACACTTAGCAGGGAACAGCTGGGGTTGTTATAATGAGGTTTCATATAAATGCAAAAATTATAATCCAAGTTAAGAATTACTGTTAATAAAACATGTGATAAAAATCCTACTGAGGGTATACTGTACAAAGACAATGAAGCCTGCCTAAGCTGAAGGCCCCTGGTACCAATGAAAAAAAAGTGCGGCTTACGGTTTCATACACCATTCACACAATAATACAGCTGCGACTGAGAAATGGTCTTCAGCTAACGGAGGTGTTCAGTTGGGAAGGTTTTACAGCTTTTGATTTTTAAGCATTCAAGTGTAGTGTATATGTATTTCATTTTGTGAATGTGTATCAAAGACGAAATTAAACATCATGTGAAATTAAAAGCTATCATATGTTCCACATTTGTGATAAAAATGCATTCAACTGAATACTTATGAAAATTATAACAAGACAAATTTGTAAAATCAGGTTCCCACAAGACGTATAACTTTACAATAGCTCAATTCCGTCTATTGTTATAGTCTGCCAACACCATGTTAATCATATAATGCATGAAATTTTCCAGCCACTACCCTAGCAAATTAATTTGGCACAGAGGAAAGACTCATTTCTTTATTATTAATCTATTATTACCATTGGAGAACACAATTATTATTAGTGTTCTCCAATGAATGTGTCCAGTATCTGATTTGTCAGCTAAAAGAGTCAAATAGTACATAAAATATGTTATTTGTAATAACTATTATATCAAAATCTTCCTCATGTCATTTCCTATTTAAAAATTAACATCTTGTTGATAGCAAGTACATAATATGCAAGGGGTTGGGTGGTGTTTATTCCAGTCTCAAATTTTCAGAAATCACTCATGAAGATTTTTTTTGCCTCTAAAAATTCATTTCAACTTAATCTTGGCTGCTTCAGGTTTTATTTGATGTATATACGCATCAACACCTGTGTCGAAAGACCACCCCCAGCAATGACCAGATTTTGGTATCTCAAAACAGGTGGTCTGTCATTGTAGTTATAAATAAGATGGACAGTACAAACAAAGTATATGTGTCCTCAAAAGATGATGTTTAAAACCCGGGATCTCTTAATGGAATGATGTCTCAAGACAGTGACCACTGGATGTCCATCAATAAGTATGACTCAGTCCATATCACCCTGTAGTTGGTGTTTAATGTACAGAAACATGACTTAAAACACCTCATTCCCTGTGACACCTTACCTTACTCCTTGTGGCACTCGCGGCCCACGTACATATAAAGGTACTCGGACATCAAACTCATACGGCATAGCCTTGCCCTTAATCAGTCCATACTGGCCCAAATGATAGCCGTGGTCTGACGTGTAGAACATGTATGTATTGTCTAGCTCCCCTAGCTCCTTAAGTTCTCGGTAAACCTGTAATATCCACAATATCATGTAATATCTACAATATCATATAATATCTACAATATCATGTAATATCAACAATACCATGTAATATCCGTGATATCATGTAGTATCCACGATATCATGTAATATCCACGATATCAAGTAATATCCACGATATCATGTAATATCCACGATATCATGTAATATCTACAATATCATGTTATATCCATGATATGTAATATCCACAATATCATGTAATATCCACAATATCATGTAAACAGAGAATCATTATCCTGTAACTGGATACAGGGTCATAGATGTGATGAGCAAGTTCCGTATAAGCGATACGTTATGATGCTGAAGGTGGAGTGATGTGTTGCTCTGGACAACGGAACTTGCAAGTCTCTTAACCTGTATTCATTTACCAGATGGTGATTCCATTTATTGCAAGTTTAAATGCAGAATAGGCATGAATTTTTTAAAGTGTTTGTGAAATAAAACAGGGTTAGTTGGTCTTGTACACAGCACTGGGGGAATTGAAGTTAAGTAAAAGTGATTCAGCATCACAGTTTGAAAATGGAGCTTCAACACTGGTGCCAAGAGAAACAAGAAACAACCCAGAGGATTTTAAGGAATAACTTAAATGATGTGTAACTTCACTCACAAAAGGCGAAAGCAGTGACCAGGGTGGCAGGAATGTCAATGACTTTGTGTCTTGTTGCACAATAGAATAAGGAATCATGGTCATGGAAGACTGTGGACTGGGCGAGAACATGCAATTTTTACTGGTGATTCAGTTATGTTGACATTGATTGTTACTGGGCCATTATAACATGCTCCGGAAAACATGCCAGGCACAAGCTTATTGGCACGGGACACCGATGCCACAGAGTTGACCTCTGGAATCACAGTGAATGTGGTGGTCGGTAGTGTTTCAGAGTTGACAGGCACTCTGGGAATGCAAGAAAGCCACGTTTTCAGCAGACATAACATGATAAAGCAGGACATGGTTTCCAACTTCAGCTAGCTCGAGGACATCCAGGATTGTCAAGATACTGCACATCATACGTTGTTGAATAATAAGGGAAACAGCAAAAGTTGTTGATGCTGGCAATATTACAATGAATGCAAAACTGCATAATGGTGGTTTTCTACACACAGGTGTAGATGATTAAATCAGCAACATTAAATAGTTCTGGTTCAGAATATGCAAAATTCCAGTGTCATTTGCCATATAAGGATATATGACCTGGGTCATAGCCATATAAGGAAAAACAACAATGCAAAGATTGGATACAGCCCAAAAGAAATTATAATTCGATATTGGTTCTGTTTTTGGGTTTGTGCAAACTTGGGATAAAATAATATTATATATAATCACATATGATCGGTGCTGAGTAAATTGTACTTTGAGTAAATTACAATTCAATAGAAATTGTCTTCTCATATTGCCAGTATAATTAATGCAACCTTAAAGAAAAAAATTAAAGGCTGTCTTTGAAAGCACCCTCTAGTGTTCAGACTGTAAATCTTGTGGCCCAGACACTTACTTTTTCCACAGCGTCGTCCACAGACTGTAACGTTTGTAGTCGCTTCTGGGCCAGCTGATCAGTGAACTTAATATGTATTGGCTCCATTTTGCCCGTGTACTGCAAAATCCACTGTTTCTCTGGATTTGGCGCATAATTCCAACTTGGAGTCCTACAAGAAGTTTTGAATTTGCACAGCAAATAACCTAATCACATACCTTTGATGCAAATGCAATGAGCATAGATATAATGGCATGGCCATTTTTCTTCAATGCAGCACATTGACCTAAATATGTGACCTAATGACCTAGTTTTCACTAGGTGTCTGAGCTGTCCTTGGGACCAACAATGAGCAATTTAATATTTGGAAATATCATGGTATGGCCATTTTTCCTCAATGCAGCATCGTGACCTAAATGTGTGACCTACTGAACTAGTTTTTGATAGGTGTGTGAGGCATCCTGAGGACCAACTGCCATAAATAATTAAAGCTACATTAAAAATGTTTTTAAGTATTGTGTTAATGCTTTTTTCCTCCAATGTAGTACTGTGACCTAATAATATGTGATGTACTTTTCGATAGGCACTTGAAACACCTCAATGGCTCCCTGTGATAAAAATTTGGTCTCTTTACAGTGAGTATTTTTGGAGATATGGCGCTTAAAAGGCATAGACAGAGAGAAGTCTCTAGTATGTTACACTTATGTACTAACAGGATGGTTTAAGTTAGACGGACGGATGGACGGGTAGGTGACGACAATGCCCCTGCCACCTATGTTGTGCAGTGTTATATACATGTACATATTAATTGAAGTTGGATTGGTTACCTGCACCTATAATAGTTTTGGAGATATTCACGATTTAAATTTTCAAATGGCCCTAATTTGCATACTTTTCAAAACTGATGAACCTCTTGATGAAAACTGAAGACTTCATGTGTGAAAGTAAAATCATGCCAAGTTTGGAGTTTCTTCACACAATACTATTCAAATGAAATGTTGGACAAATTGCCTGTAAAGAAAGAAAGAAGAAAGAAAGAATTCCAAGAAAAACAATATGTCTGTGTTGGCACACGGACATAATTTCATATACATTTTCTACAAAAAACAGCTTTGCAGAGAAAATGAACTTAAGTAGCACCTCCCATGTAAGACCATGAGTTTTCAGCCAAATGTAGTCCTATGTGACAGGTGGCTTTAATTACAAGTCAAGAGATAATACTGGTGGGACTAGGAGGTCTCCAAAAGCTACATGGTCTTTGCTAGGATGTGGTCTCTACAGCAGGTACCCAACACGCAGTTCTGCAAAATGGATTTTCGTGGGTTGATAGTTCATCAAAATGGTTTTAGATGTACTGTCGCAAACCCGTAGCTTATGACTGTGCACCCGTATTTATTATTTTCATCACCTTCCCTCAGCTCAGGCTGCATCCAGTTGGGGCTAAAGTGTCACTGAAAACACTAAAATGCCAGTATGAGGGAAATTACTTGACAGCTCCACTACCTCTCCATCTTAATCCCTTTAGATGTACTCAGAAGTTACAGGTAATTGTGGAAGGGGCCAAGTGAGGAGTAGATTTTGCACTATAAACCCAATTTAGTGCCATGGAAGCTTCTGGGCTTTTGACTTCATACTATGTAGTGGGCTTGGTACATGAACTGTGCCAGTTTTCATTTTCAAATAAGGTAGCAAAAGATGGAAATGTGCCTGGATGGTATTGACGAAAAGTTACTTCGAGAAATAGCCAAGAATACAAAGTGTATGGTTAAAAACGCTAAAAATTCATATGTAAAAGTTGTTACATTCTTTTCTTTCAAGAAACCTTGCTACCAGTGATTCCCAGGCCTGTAATACCCTATGATTCCCAAGCCTATAATACCGTGATCGCCAGGCCTGTAATACCCTATGATTGCCAGGCCTGTAATACCCTATGATTGCCAGGCCTGTAATACCCTATGATTGCCAGGCCTGTGACACTGTGATTCCCAGGCCTGTGATATTGTGATCTTCTTGGGGGTGCACGGTTGGCTGAGCGGTAAGACGCTCGCCTTTCACCTCTGCGACCCGGGTTCGATTCTCGTCCTGGGCAGTATGTGGAAAAAGTTCCTACCACTTTAACCGTGCCCGGTGGTTTTCTCCGAGTTCTTCGGTTTCCTCCACTAGGCAAGGTAGGAAGTATACGCCAACATCTGTGCCATGGAGAGTGACTCGATAAGTCAATGCTTGACTGCTTTCACAATCCATGTAAAACAAATGTGTCTATACTTTACTTTACTTTTTCAGGCCTATGATACTTTGTGATTTCCAGGCCTGTGATACTCTGTGATTTCCAGGCCTGTCATACTTTGTGATTGCCAGGCCTGTCATACTTTGTGATCTCCAGGCCTGTGATACTCTGTCCAACATGTCAGACATTTGCCACCAAATGTTAGCCATTTATTGCCTACATAACTGAGTTATATAGCACAAATATTTCTGATATGAGGAGGGTTTTTCTTTTTCTTTTTGTGTGTGTGTGTGTGTAAAGCTCTGATCTGAGGTGGAAAACATGGAAAAGTGCTGGTGTATAGTTCCACAAAAAAACTCTGAAATTCCACTGATCACCTTATAATTCCCATCCCTGATATTTGGATCCAGAGGTGAATAAATTATGAAATATCCTTAGCCAATTTGGCTAAAGCTTACAAGATGTTGTCAGCCAAATCATACATTTTAGCAACCAACTATTTGGCAAATGGATAGTGCCACCCACACCAGTATTTAAAAGCAAAATTGTATTCGATGAGGATCAGCAGTCAGACTTTGGATCAGTATATTTCACATTGCCTAACTTTGGTTCTGATCAGCAACGAAGGAGCCAAGTTATTAACTATTTTATTTTACATGTGTATAAACGTTGCTGACATAATTTTAACAAAGGATATATCGTAATTCAAATTACGATATATCCTTTAAATATCCAAATAATAAAAATTTGACCACGCAGGGACTTGAACCCTCAATCAAATAAAATTTCTTCCACATTGAAAAATTTGACCACGAAGGGACTCGAACCCTCAATCTTCTGATCCGAAGTCAGACGCCTTATCCATTAGGCCACGCGGCCACCTGATATAGGATCACTTTTATAAACGCAATAACCTTATGCTGTTAACACGTTACATTAAAACTAACTGGATTTGGGTATTTCGTCAATATCATTGAAACATACCACAAAGTATTCTTTCAACAAAACAATATTTTAGCTACCAAGTTAAATAAAATCATGAATCTAATGTGTGCAGACATTTTTTGAATGACAGCAAAATATATGAATTCTGGGAATTGACCGCCACTTGAATGTGACAGTACTGCATCCACTGTGGAACAGGTTGCATGCTATCAGTGGATGTGGTGCAGTGATGTCCATCACCCGTGTCACAATACAATGTATTTACTGTGTGAAAATATGCTATGCACATCATATCCTAACAGCTGCTCAGTTTTGTCAGGCATATGCAGGGATTCAATGTTGGCACCATAACCAACTCATTGTCATTTGTGCTTTAAACATTGCTGTAGTTTATTTCAAAATTCTTTCACTTTCCAAATTTTCCATACCGTAAATTTCTATGTTTACAATAATTGTCCGAGTTACTTTAACCTTTACAATTCTTGTCATTTCCATGTTATTCTTTTATCTTTTTGACCAATTTTCTTGTTTTCAAATTGTTAATGTATGTAAGATTGAATTGCATGAAAATTCAAAGTTGCAAATGAAGCATAATTTCTTAAGAGATGATATATACTACAAAATAACCATCTAGGTCAAATATGTAAAACAACAAAATGAAAACAAAAACTTGCATTATATTTATCTTAAATGCAAGGTGATAATCCCACTACAATATTTGAAATTTGGTATCTGCTTTTATATGTAAAAGGAAAAAAAAGAAACTCGGAGAGCAGAAAAATTTGACCACGAAGGGACTCGAACCCTCAATCTTCTGATCCGAAGTCAGACGCCTTATCCATTAGGCCACGCGGCCACCATGGACTGTTTTTTCAGAAATGGATCTACCAAATGGAACATGTGCAAGATCAACTGATGCCAGCCTTTTCCGCAGCAGACAGAAAAAGTCGAAGGGTTTTCCTGGCCTGTTTTGGAAGCTTTATACCAGGGACTCACATAGGAAAGTTTCTAACCTCCTGTATGGCAAATGTGGCTGCAAGTGCCCTCATCTACACTTTATACAAACATGTTTAAAATAGAGCAAAAATAACACAAAATATTCAGGCTGACAGTATTTTCAAAATCTATATACTTTAAGCATGAAAGAGTCAATATAACTAGCGTTACACACTGTTTGTTCAGAACAATTTCTCTCTGTATTATTTCTTTGACCCTTTAGCTCCAATTTTCCCAAGTAGTTTACTTTACCTCCACTGAGGTTTCCCTGTTCCAACAGTTCAAATTCTGTGTCCTACGTCCTGCTCTGACTGCCTTTGTACAAGCTTGGGCATGACATGCCGGACAAAGAGAAAGACAATTTTTAACTAAAATACACTTAAACCTTAAAGTGCTAATCACTGCTATAGTTGCTTTCTAATTACCATTAAACATATAATGGTTAAAAGAATCAAATTCTTCATGAAAATACCTTTCATTCAAATACAAGCAAATACAAATACAAGCAAGCCTTGTTTGAAGCAAAAAGTAGTCTCAGTCAACAGCTTTCCTCAGGACACTGTGCACAATTCGCACCAAGTGTCACGAGGAAAGCTGTTGACTCAATCTTAAACCAGCACTTTAAGGGTTAACTCAATGAAGGCTCATTTATGAGGAATTCAAGTAATCCATTCCCTCAAACTGGGAACTAACAGATAAGGTCAAGATCAGCTGGTTCATGTGGGTTCTAAGTAGAGTGCTCTGTAGGCAGGTGGGCTAGGTATGTGTATTTCCATTCCTTTCCATTGTAATATGAACCCACATAACTTCAAAACCACTCTTCATAGAAACACCAAATTTCTTGTGGTAAATGGTTATATGTCGTTAAAATACTCCTGTAAATTTGGTAATTTTTGCTGCAAAACTATTTAATGAGTTGAATGTTACTTAAACAAAGAATCTAATGGGATTACACTCCTCTAGCCCACAAGAGTGTGTATTGGATTGTATATTCAGCCAAATACACATGTGCACAATTGCTAATTGTGACTTCTCCTACTTGTTCATTTGTTAGCTGTTTGTCAGTAAAACCATTAATGGACAGTCCAGGAAATAAACAATTTACATTACAGTACAAAAATGTTCAAGCAAAAACAAAACAGATTTCAGATTACAATACAAATTTCTCCTGGGTACCTGAATAATTGCCCATTTATGAGGAATTTTTGTTTAAACTTACAGATCCACTTTTCTCAAACTGGGAACACGTTAATTCATTTATTGGCTGTATTTTTTTCTAAGTGTCCTCTCCACTCCCCATCCCCCCCCCCCCAAAAAAAAACAAATTGAAGCCAAGGCTGATAGTCATTGAAAATTTCCTTATCTCCTTTTCTGCATTCAATACATTGCCAATTGATTGACTTAAATTCATATTTATACAAGTGTTCTTCACCCATTCACGATATATATTTTTCACATGTTAATTGTCAACCATATTTTTTTTTTACTGCAACTAAATCAATACAACTGTATGCTCCCTCAATCAAACCACTATATTCAGTGAACACTGTACATCAATATCGCTTGAATTGTCTCTTGTGTTTGACCACGTGTTGATGAGTCTGTCAATATAGATTAAAATCCTCCTCTGAAAAAAAATCAGTAACCCTTTTCTGGTTAGACAAATACTAGGTCAATTAAACCTCCCTTGTTGTGGGATCTGTGCACCAAATCGACACCATGGAGAGTTGTTAGCCTAGGTCACCACATCTTGATATGGCTCATTAAAATACTGTAGTGACAAAGATTTCAAAAGCTCGTCTTAAATTGGGACATCAAAGCATGTTACATTATATTGCAGCACAGAAACTGCTAGACTGACCTGTTTGAAAGTTGAGCCCTTTAGACTGGCCTATCTGAAAGTTAACCCATTTAGATTGACTGATTTGAAAGTTAACCCTTTTAGACTGACCTATTTAAAAGTTAACCCATTTAGACTGACCTATTTGAAAGTTAACCCATTTAGACAGACCTGCTTGAAAGTTAACCCCTTTAGGCTGACCTATTTGAAAGTAATCCCTTTAGACAGACCTGCTTGAAAGTTAACCCCTTTAGACTGACCTATTTGAAAGTAATCCCTTTAGACTGACCCATTTAAAATTTAACCCCTTTAGACTGACCTGTTTGAAAGTTAACCCCTTTAGACTGGCCTATTTGAAAGTAACCACTTTAGACTGACCTACTTGAAAGTTAGCCCCTTTAGACTGACCCATTTGAAAGTAAGCCCCTTAGACTGACCTATTTAAAAATAACCCCTCTACACTGACCTATTTGAAAGTTAACCCCTTTGTCTCAACTGTAAAAAGTTTACCGTTGTCTCACTCACATTGGTAAATTTGAAAGAGAGAGGGTTCTATTTTGAAGCAGATACAGTGATTCTATAATGAATGAGAACTGACACAATGTATCAATATTCCAGTTTCCAGTTCTCTGGGACTTGCCCCTTGATTAACACCATCCAGCACATAACGTGTGATCGATTATGACACCACTGAAATTGTATCATTCTCTTTCACGGTTGCTACCAAACAGTCCAAGTTCACACTGGGCGGGCTCTTCTTAACTAGTCAGAGCTCCATATTGCCTGCTACACAATCACTGAGTGATGGGGAGCAGAAATTGGTCTGTTCAGCAGGCAACCACTGGAAAGAATATTGAGTGTTAACCCTTGAAGTGCTAATCACCGCTACAGTAGCTTTCTTATTACCATTAAACATATAATGGTTAAAAGGGTCAAATTCCTCATGAAGATACCTTTCATTCAAATACCAGCAAAGCCTTGTCTGAAGCAAAAAGTGGTCTTAGTCAACAGCTTTCCTTGGGACACTTTGTGCGCAAAGTGTCCTGAGGAAAGCTGTTGACTCAATCTTAAATCAGCACCTTAAGGGTTAAGATAGCAGTGAGTTGTATGATACAATGCACTGGTATTGTAGCAGTGTGGATATATAATTGTAAATCATATTTAAATTGTTAATCTCACTTCATTTTATATTCTGATCAGAATGGTGATATTTCTGACAGTTGGTTCAAATCAAATTTGCATATTCAGAAGCTAATCTGATAAGACTGTGAACATTTTATTTTTAAAATGTTTCTTGTACATTTTTCACACATTTACCAAATGATAAGCATAATTTCTGAGATTCTTTGGACGAAAGACCTCACAAATTTCTCAGTCAAGTGGGCCTATGTCTCAAACACTGCTTTCTGTTCCCGTCAGACCAAACAGGTTAGTACATCATGCAGTTTCAGCACATTATCAACAACAGTTTTGCAGAAGAAGCTGAAAATAGCCTTAACATACAAATTTCACAAAAAAAAAAAAAAATTGAAGCACCATTTCTTCAACAAATTAAGGTCAGGGGTCACCAGAAGTTTCTCTATGGAATTATGAAGCTTGGCCATCTTAGAAAAGAAAACTTTTAAAGATTTGGTCAAATAAATGAATAAAAGAATCTAAAATCCCTGAAGCATGATTATTTGAACAAATTTGGTAGAGACCAACCTCAGGTACCTTTCCATCAAATTTGACGTGAATGTGGCCAGTGGTTTTGAAGAAGTCTAAAATGTGAAAAGTGGATGACATTTGGACAGACGACAGTATCCAGTCATAACATAAGTTCAGCTAACTGACATATCAGCTGTGCTAAAAATACTCTGGCAATAAAACAACTTTCACAAGCTCAGTTAACTAACTTCCTCCTGGCCCAATTTAATAAATGATTAGTTTTCTCAAATTCTTGATGGTACATCAGTCATTCCTTTGATACGATTTGAAGCCAATAAAAAAAGAAAAAAATTTGACCACGAAGGGACTCGAACCCTCAATCTTCTGATCCGAAGTCAGACGCCTTATCCATTAGGCCACGCGGCCACTACACATCTAACCCAAACAAAACCAATCCTCTACACTACAGCTGTGCAATTAAAGTCATTAATATCACCTGTTCTTGTTTGCTCAGGACCATACCTACATATTAGCTCTCACAGATATTTACCAATTCATATCAGCAAAATTCATTACTTGTGTTTTAAACAATATCAATTTAGCATAACCTAATATTTCTCACCTTTATTTCATATTTCAATCCCAAATAATCTGTCAATCAATGCAATCCAACAACTGGCAATTTTTAGGGGATGTTTAATGAAAACTTCCAGACACTTAAAACATTTTATAACAAAAAAAAATATGTGTACATTTTCAGTACTAGTCCACTGCCGTGACTTTTCACCTTATCTTGTGCATTCAGATGTTCATCATTGTTGAGAGTGTCATACCGAGGTACCATTGTCATGGCATGGAGGAGATTCTACCTCCATCATCATGGGTTCAGTTTATTTCCATACAGGTACTGTGCAGCATGGAAAAACACGTCATGCTCAACACAATCGTATCTCGCCTTCTGCTGCAGGTTGTGCACATGGCTTGCACACAACAAGGGCAGTACCGGAACTCGTTTTCACAGAAATACCAGGTTATATGCGTATTTTACTAAAACAGAGTTCACATTCCTATGCAATTGGCCGCGTGGCCCAATGGATAAGGCGTCTGACTACGGATCAGAAGACTGGGGGTTCGAGTCCCCTCGTGGTCAATAACTTCTTTTTCTTCATATCATTCCTTGATATAAAACAAGAACTAACATTGCTTGCTTTTTGTTCAAATGATTAATTCTATTGCAAGCGGCTCAAATTTTCAACATAATTATTATTCTCTTCAAATTTTTCATCATTTTTAAGTGTAACTGTGCAGGTTGGGAGCTAAGACCTACGCACTGTTTACAGTGAAGCCTCATTATACCAGTGCTTAGATGTCCAACATATTCACTTAAGGACACAAGTTGTGAGAGATTTTAAGGGACCATCGATGTAAAAATACGACTGCTGGTGACCTTGAAAATTGGTCAAGGTCACTGAATGTCAAACTCAGCCACGCACGCAATGAGATGTTTCTACAGTACAAGTTTCATGGCAGCAACTCAATTTGTTTAAGATTACTGCAGTCACAACAGTAAAAATTTGATGACCTCTGGTGACTTGGAAAATAGATGAACATTAATGATTGTCAACCTCAGGCATGCTTTGAATGAGATGCTGCTACAGTACAAGCTTTATTATAGTAGCTCAACTGGTTGCAAAGTTATTGTGTCTTGAAGGATGAAAAATAATGATCCCATGGTGACCTTGAAAATGTCAAGGTCACCAAATGTTGGACTCTGGCAAACTTACAACAGATGCTTCATGACAGTAGCTCAATTTGTCAGAAGTTGATGTATCAACAAACTAGAAATATGATGACCTCAGATGAGCGTAAAAATACATCAAGGTCACTGAATGTCTAACCCAGCAAAGCACCGAATGAGATGCCTCTATGGTACACGTTTCTTGACAGTAGCTCAATTTGTTCAAAACTTATTGCAAATGCAAGGGTGAGGGAAGGATGCATGCACAGACCTGACTTTATTCTATGTTTGACAGGGAATTCCAGAATCCCAAAGGGAAATCCCCAAAGTGTTTCTACCCCTAAATAACGTGGTTGGTTCATTGTTAAACCAACCAATCAGACCCGCTGTTACAAACTTTTTTTCAGGCTCCTCATTCAACCCACGTGTCATGCCTCTGCATCGCAGAAGAGTTGTTCTCATTTTCGAATGTGACACTGACAGTTCCCAGGATTATTGACTGTTGATAATGGCCTGCTTGCATCATATTTTGAAGTTTTATTTTCATGAATTTGTTGCGCCATTCGCAGATCAATGTTTCTTGCTGATAAAAGTGTGTGCATCAGGTGACAACTTTGAACTATTTTCACCGTGATCATCTTCTGATTTCCCCACAGTTGACTGATCTGACAGGTCCTGTGTTGACAACTAAACCACTTCCATGTCATACACAAACAGAACAAAAATGTCTGTGTAGATATCGCCATTCAAGAAATACAGGTCTCCAGTTTTTCCTGTAGTTATTCCTCAGCTGTTTTAGGCGATCAAGTTTTATTCTTTGACGTTGATAAATTGACAATTCACCTTTCTGGCCAATATAAAGTATAGCGGCCATAAACAAATATTTGATATCCACCGGAAAAACTTTGTAAAACTTAAGAGGCAATGCACCAGTGCCTGGACTTTCATTGTTTTTACAGGTTCTAATTACATTGTGTATTTCTTCCATAAAAATCAGACATTCAAAACTCTTTTTCTTCCCCTGTCAATTCTGTGACGCCACCAGTATCTGATATAGCCTCTCCCATGTTTAGTTCAGGTGGTTTCCGCTGGCACATAACTTTTGTAAAAGCAAGCTTCCTCTTTTAGAATTTGTTCTTTATCATTTGTTTAGTAACTTATTGCTATCCTCACCTACCCAACATATTTACAATCGTTATTTTCTTAGCTAAAAATATTTGCCACATTTTTCCACTTTCCCATACCATTTTACTTTACATCTTATACCTGTGCCACAATTTTCGTGTTCAATCACTTTAAACTGTTTTTGATGTCTTTGGTTTTCTGATTTAAATCGTTTCCAGTTAAAACATACTTCCTCGTGTTTAATTTTCTATGACATACAGTTTTTGTTATAATTATTCTATTCTATTTCATTAAATTTTGGGTAGTAGATCTTTGATATGATGGTTTAATGCTATCATGTGACGAGCCTTTAGAAATGGACTACTGCCTGCTTCAAATTGATGTGCAGGAAAAAGTCTATAGAACATTGCCCAGGCAAATTTAATGTTTTCAGTTTCAAATTCAGGTTGTTTCATCTAATTGTTGAGGTGTTGCTCGTTTTAAATTACAATAGTGTAGCCTAACTCAAGTGATGGCAACACCACTCTTACTGCTATTGTTACTCTTTTTCAAGCCACTAGATACGGTTAATTAAAGTGTGTCTTCAAAATGCTGAAATGTATGTCTCCATATGTTTGTTGAATTTTAGTCAAAATTTAATACAGCCTGTTTTACCCTCCAGGTGGTGGTATCCCAGCTTAACTATTGCCCCCGACCTTTGGTCTCGGGTAATTGTCAAGCTGGGACACCACCACATCGAGGGTACATGGATTTGGACTATCGCCCAGTAAAACAGGCAATGTTTGTATACTATGAAGCATATTTGCATACAATTTTGTCGTACCCACTTCTAAATTTTATTGTTTCCCACAAAAGAAACAAGACATGATTATATTTGTGTTAATACATTGTATATTCTTATTGCAATTTTTTCACAGCTTTGTTACAAGCTAATTGAGACACACTTAAACATACACAGAGTCTCTTCTGACCACTTATCAATTAAGCAAAGTAAGAAACTTTGAAGGTTTTCACTAATTTCTTAATGAATCAATGAGCAAATTACACTGACTGGTTTGGTGCAAAAGAAAACAATTAAGAACTTTTTGGTAAATATTTTGGAATATCACAATCCTGTTTTGTAAACTTTCACGATTTCCTCAGGTCAATGTATTTCATATTGGCTAATTGAATCTTATTGTCATCTTGTTGACTAATTTAATCTTATTTTCAAATAAGAAAGATTGGCAGATACTAAAACATGAATTCATGCAGGGAAAAAAATTCTGACCACGAAGGGACTCGAACCCTCAATCTTCTGATCCGAAGTCAGACGCCTTATCCATTAGGCCACGCGGCCACTATACATCTCATGCAAACAAAACCAATCCTCTACAGTACAGCTGTGCAATTAAAGTCATTAATATCACCTGGTCTTCCTTGTTTGCCCAGAACCATACCTTCATATTAGCTCTCTCAGATATTTAATGATTCATATCAACAACATTCATTACTTGTGAATTAAACAATACTAATTTGGCATAACATAATATTTCTCAATTTATTTCACATTTAAATCACAAATAATCTGTCAATCAATGCAATCCAACAACTGGGAAAACACGTCATGCTCAACACAATCTTATCTCCCCTTCTGCTGCAGGTTGTACACATGGCTTACACACAACAAGGGCAGTACCGGAACTCAATTCCACAGTAACACCAGGTTAAATGCATATTTTACTAAAACAGAGTTCATTCTCCTCTGCAATTGGCCTTGTGGCCCAATGGACTGACTTCGGATCAGAAGACTGGGGGTTCGAGTCCCCTTGTGGTCAATAATTCCTTTTTCTTCATGTCATTCTACAGTATTAGAAAACAACAAACTTGGCTTGCCTTTTTCAAATGATTAATTCTATTGCAACGGGCACAAAATTTCAACATAATTATTATTCTCTTCAAATTTTCATCATTTTTTACAAATGTAACTGTGCAGGTTGGGAGCTAAGACCTACGCACTATATACAGTGAAGCCTCATTATACCAGTGCTAAGATATCCAACATATTCGCTTAAGGACACAAGTTGCGAGGGCCCTGAAGGGACCATCGATGTAAAAATATGACTGCTTGCAACCTTGAAAATTAGTCAAGGTCACTGAATGTTAAATTCAGCCAAGCAAGCAATGAGATGTTTCTACAGTACAAGTTTCATGGCAGTAACTCAATAGGCAAATTTGAAACTTTTCATTAATTTCCTAACAAATCAATGAGCAAGTTACACCCAGAGGTTTGGTGCAAAAGAAAACAAGCATTTTTCCGTAAAATACTTTGGAACATTACAATGCTATATAATAAATTTTCCTGATTTCCTCAAGTGAATGTAACTCTAATTCTAAGTTTAATCTTATTGTCAAATTTCTCCAACATAAACTTTCCTGACTTTAATTCTATTCCTATAGTCAAATTTCAAAACATCAATTCAGGAAGGGAAAAAATTTGACCACGAAGGGACTCGAACCCTCAATCTTCTGATCCGAAGTCAGACGCCTTATCCATTAGGCCACGCGGCCACCACGCATTTTATTCAAACAAAACCCAATCCTATACAGCTCTGCAATTGAAGTCATTAATATCACCTGGTCTTTCTTGTTTGGTTAGGACCATACCTACATATTAGCTCTCACAGATATGTAATGATTTATATCAAAATTTATCACTTGTGTATTAAACAATACCAGTTTAGAATATCCTGATATTTCTCATGTTCAAATCATCTGCCAATAATTGCACTAAACTGATATAATTTTTTGGCCAAATTTCACTAAAAAAAAATCCAGACAATGTCCTTTTTTAAACAAAAAAATAGTGAAACATGTCTACTCTATTTCAGTTTGAGTACTTCTGAGAGTTTTGTGTTAACTGCAATGACTTCTTCACATTAACCATAATGTGCATTCAGACACTAGTTATTATTAAGGGGGCAACACTAAGGTACCATACGATCTGTTTCCACACAGGTACTGTTCAATATGTGAAAACATAGTGTGCTGAACACAATTTTATCTCCTACACTGTTGCAGGTTGTGCACACAGTATATGACCAATAAGGGCATTACCGGAACTCAGTTTCCACAGATACACTGGGTTATGCACATATTTCACTTGAACAGGCTTCCTCCTCACATACAATTGGCCGCGTGGCCCAATGGATAAGGCGTCTGACTACGGATCAGAAGACTGGGGGTTCGAGTCCCCTCGTGGTCATTATTTTTTTTACATGAATTTTAAAGCTCTCTCCACACAAGAAAGATTTTTCCCTTTTTTTTCAAATATACAGTTTTATAGCAGAATAAATATCAGCCTCCCAACAATGTTAACCACAAGTGTAAATGCTGGGGTGGGGCAAAGACCTACGTACCATTTTCCAAAAATGCTGACCAACAGCTTAGACATGCTGGACATTGGAAAGTTATAAAGAGCTAAATCTAATGGAACAAGAGGAGAGCATTCAAAATTTCCTGCAAGATGTAAAATTTTTATAAGTATCCAGGTGAAAATTGACATTTCTAAAGCACTAAGTCTTAGGCAAGGGGTAGGGGTACACAAAAATTTTCTTTGAATATTAACCCTTAAAGTGCTAATCATGGCTCTAGTCATTTGCTCATTACTGTTAAACATATGAGGGTTAAATGATTCAAATTACTCATGAAGATAGCATTACCTTTCATTCAAATACCAGAAAACCTAGTCTAAAGCAAAAAGTAGTTTTAGTTAACAGCTTTCTTCCGGACGTAATGCATGCAAAGTGTCCCGAGGAGCGCTGTTGACTCAGTCTTTAATCAGCACTTTAAGGGTTAAAATGTTGACTGACCTGTGAGTGCTGACGTTGTAGAAGAGATGCTGATACTGCGGGGCTGCGTCCTCTGGGCCATGTGGGGCAGGCATACTTAATACCATGGCAACAGGCCTAACAGTAAACCAACAACACAATCAGCTGCAGCCCATTTTTTTTTTTTTTTTTTGCATTTCCAACAATGTTTATGCATTATATTGCAGAAGTGTTATTCCAAGCTTCCATGTTGATTACATCCAACATGGTTTTACTTTGCTCTGGGTCACTGAAGCAAATCTTGTGAATACCGCCACTTGCATGTGATTTGATAACCTCTGGTTATGAATAGAAGTTGTACCTAAATGATAAAATGTTACCAGAACAGGTGCTTTTCAAAGAGATATATTTTGTGAATACATGTTAATGCTTGGAATTTTCATCAATATCTCAAGCTGTGTGGCTTTCAATATGTTTTCAGTCAAAGTGAGCACTACTGCCACCTGCTGGCCATACAGTGAACTTATAAAAAACTTGCCAGTGTCAAGAATTAATCACTTTGCTCTCAAAGACAAATATTCCTTCTATATCATCACACATGAAATATTAAAATACAGACGTGAGAAAGATTTTTCTGGACAAGGAGTGACTGTGACATACCTGTTCGGGAAATACTGTTTGGATTGTTTAAGGAAGGTGACACTGTCATTAGCTATCAAGTCTGTGAGGTAATCCTTGTAATAATTGTCTGCATGCTTGATCTTTTTACCATTGAAGTTGAGAGTGTAGTTATAAAACCTGGTGTTGCGTATAAGTCCGACCCACTCGCTCCAGCCTGGAGGGATGTACGTTCCATTGTACTCATTCAAATACTTCCCAAAGAAGCCTGCAGATAGAAAGAAATAAAAGTCTGCTGTTCTCGCCAGTGATTAAGTGGTATTACATCATGTTTGTCTTGACCCTTTCAGTGCCAAATTTTAGACTGAGTCAACAGCTTTTCTTAGCATGAATTGCACCCAATGCACTGCAAGAAAAGCTCTTGACCTGGGATATTTTCTCTGGACCTAGAGGCATACTGGTACTTGGATGAAAGGTCTTTTTATGAGGAATAAGAATCTGGGATCCTTGTGATAATTCAGACAAGTCTGACTTAAGTAGATCAACTTAAGATGTGATTGGCACTGAAAACGTTAACTTATGGATTTAGTGACATCGATGGATGGTAAAACTTGATGAAGACAGAAGAAGCAACAATAGAAAGCTGAAGTACTATGTATCACTATCAATTGTGGAAGTCAACTGGGAGTAGGCATATACAGGGGATAGGGTTATATAGGGAGTAGGGTTATACAGGGTTTAGGGTTATACCGGGCTTAGGGTTATACAGGACAAAGGGTTATTCAGGGCATAGGGTTATACAGGGTGTAAGGTTATATAGGGCATACAGTTATACAGCCCATAGGGTTATACAGGGCTTAGGGTCATAAAGAGCTTAGGGTTATACAGGGCATAGGGTTATGCAGAGCTTAGGGTTACACAGGGCTTGGGGTTATGTATTAGAACTCCTGTATACAATGAAACCTGCCTTCACACACCATCACCAGCCATGATCTATTGAGGTCTATGAACCCTTTGACTGCAAACTGGAGACTAAAGTGGAACTACCTAAAATGAACTGCTCTGAATTATAATAAGTATGCTAGATTCATGGTACGTGTAAAAAGACCTTTCACACAAGTACAAGCAAGAATGTAGTTACACAGAATATAATTTAGTGTAGGTCAACAGTTTCCTCGGCACATTTTGAGTGCACTTTGCCAAAAGAGTGCCAAGGAAAGATGTGGACTCCGTTAAAAATATGGCACTGAAAGAGTTAAGATACGTGATCTGTATTGACCAGTTTAAAACTGCAGTTTTTCCTTACATACAGTACCTGTGGCTTTGAAAATATCAATATTCATAACTTGCATGTTACACCATCTGTAAAGTCTACCATGCAAAATGAAATAAATGTTTTGCCTTTCAAGATTCAGTTCCCACGATATAGATTGGAGCATTGCATTAAACATTGACCCCCCCACGCCCCCCCGTCTTTTGAAAGTAGGAATGTACTACAATTTTGGCATGTCTTACAAGCATGTGTAATACAGTTTTTTGCAACCAGCAGATTCATAACATGACAATTAAAAACATGTAAAAATGTGAAATATCCCATGAAAATATAGGTAAAAAGAAATGTTCATCCATTACAAACACAAATCTATAAAAGCACTTTATCAGTCCAGTTGAAATTTATTTTAACCCTTAAAATACCAAATTTTGACTGAGTCAACAGCTTTTCTCAGTGCCCATAAACTGAATGCCTTTTCTCAGTTCCACTTTTCTTTCAGAATACTCTATGAACATATTTAAGCTGAACATCTCTTTAGACCGAACATTTTTCAGTCTGAAGGGAGGTCAGCTGAGGGGAGGTTTTACCGTAATCGTGCCCTTTCCTCAATTTGCAAACTTAAATGCTTGGCAAGCATGCATGTTGCCCCCTGTTCACACTGTTAATACTTCGTACATAAAATGTGCCCAGTTTCATGAGAAATTGTAAATTCCTTCAATTTTGTGTTATTGTTTTTATTAATTTCCTTGGTATGACTAAAATAGTTACCCTTCGCCCCTGAATCATGACTGCATCAACGGTTGTCCTTCGGGACAGCTATTCTGTCAGGGCTCCCCAATAATTCCCCTTCACTTTGTTGTCTTTATAAATTAACTCATTCCATACCAGTCCCTGATTTTTCTGTATATTTTCCTAGATTTAAGACAAAAATTAGATATTTAAATTCTTCATGAAAAGAACTTTTGTTCAAGTACAAACATGCCCGTAGTCTTAAGTCAGTGGTTCTGGCACTGCCTGGCAAGTAATGCTGCAGCTGCCGCAAGGGCAGCTGCAGCATGACAGTGCCAGAATCACTGACCAAGGCCTGTGACCATAGTATGGAATGAGTTAACACTAAAATTAAGGAAAAACTCTGAAGCAGAGGACCTTAGTCTCCAGCCCATTTTGCCCCTTTAAAAGGGGAGAGAATGCAACCAATGAGAGTCTACAGACTGCACCAATAGCTTGTCTCTGCCCTCTTTGGGTATCCACCACAGGGCACTGAAGAGATGTCCACCAATGACATACTGGGTGAAAAAACAAAAAAACAAACAAACAAAAAGATGCTGAGGAAAAAAACAAACAAACAAACAAACAAACAAGAGACCCAAGGGCCTAATGCTCTGCTGACCACCATCATCAAAAAAGCAAATTCTAAAATGTATTCAATCCAAAAAACTTGAAAGATTAATCAAGGTTAGCCCCATTATGTATATCAAACTTCCACCATAACACATTTGTGGTACATTTGACATCATTTACCTTATTCTTTATCAAGATATTGAATTAAATTTCCTTTTCTTAAGTGCTTAATGACCTTAAAAAGAGGTCAAGGTCACACAATCATTGGGTGATGGTGACCAATAACATAGGTCACCAGGTAGTGTTTTACATACAATGTACTCAAGTGCAATTGTGATCTAGAGGCTCAATTCTCCTTGCCACTGATGTCCAAACTACACCCTATCATTACAAAATCAACTTATCTTACATAATATATTAGCACTGGACACGATCTAAACTAGGCAAAATTAATAACCCTCCACTAAAAGCAATTCTTATATAAAACACACACACACACACATATTTTGAATATATTCAATGTTTCTTTTATTCTGTATACATTTTAGAGCAGATCAGTACAGGAAACTCTGATCAAATGAAGTTACGCTTCATTGCACAGTGTCAATAAGCAGACAAAGTCTGCATCACAAGTTTGCAAGAGTACCTGTAGAGCGCTCAAACATGCATATGAACTGAGTGCAGAGTCCCATGAGAAGTTATCACAGATGGTGCTTGGTTGCATCAAAAGTTATCACAGACTGTACTTAAAGTTAAGGCATTTTCTGAGTTCAATAGAGCAGAAATTGACTCATCACTGTGTCACATAAAGCACCTTTAAATGTCCATTCAATAGGATGTGTAGCCACCATGGTTGTCAATGCACTGTTGGCAGCGTTTTCGCATGCTGTAGATGAGCTTTCTCACAAGTGCCTGAGGTATACTGTCCCACTCCTCCAGAAGATAACGCCGTAGATCTGCAAAGTGTGAGTTAGGACCCATCTTCTGGTACACATTTCTTTTCATATGGCTCCACAGGTGCTCAATCGGGTTGAGGTCAGGTGAGCATGCTGGCCATTCCATCACCTCAACACTCTCACTATCCAGATAATCACGAACTACAGCTGAAACATGTGGCCTGGCATTGTCGTGCATCAGCATGAAGTTGTCTCCAATGGCACCCGCATATGGAATAACATGGGGTTCCAGGACATCCGTTCTGTACCGTCTGCTTGTCATTGTTCCTTCCATGATGACGAGGTCTGTCTTGCCATTAGCAGAGATGCCCACCCACACCATGATGCTGCCCCCTCCGTATGCAGCTGTGGGCTGAACACAACAAGCAGCGTGTCTCTCCCCTCGCCGTCTCCATGCATGAACACGTCCATCACTTCTGTGGAGGGAAAAGCGACACTCATCAGTGAAGAGAACATTGCTCCATCCTGCATGTGTTGTACGGACATGTTCTCTTGTTCACTGCAACCGAGCAGCCATGTGACGTGGGGTAAGAAGCGGCTTTTTCACCATGCTCCGGGACCTTAAACCAGCAGCATGCAGTCTGTTACCAACGGTCTGGGTGGACATGCGTCTTTGGTGAGGATTGGCTCTCTCCAGCTGGCTCTGAATATCAGGACCTGTGCGGCTCCTACTCCTCAGTGCTGCATTGACGATGAAACTGTCTTGTTGCCTGGTGGTCAGCTTTGGCCTTCCCAGGTGTGGTAAATCTGCAACATCATTTGTGTTTCGGTATTTTCTCAACAACTCATTGATGGACTTGTGGTTCACACCCATTGCCCGTGCGACAGCTGTGCAACTTTCACCGGCTTCAGTGTGACCTATGGCTCTTGCCCTGTCCATTTTGGATAGCCTTGGCATGGTGATGTTCACAGTTTGACCAGTGATGGCGAATCCATAACTGACAGAAAAAACCCCATGCCTTTGTACCCATGATTGGCAAAGTTTCTGGCCACATTACACAAGTATGGTGAGAAAAATCAATGGTCAGGAGGGTCCTAACAGGGACAGGAATGACCACTCATGATCCTTTCTGCGAAGTGCACTTTTTGACTTTGTGTCACATTCAGCCCGTGTGCAGTCAAGCATGGGCTCCAACTCTGCTCATCTTTACACATGATGTAATCAAAGGATTATGCTACACATACATGTGCGTATCTTTAAATTACCTAAAAATGTATGGGTACACCATTAAATTATTTAAGCGGAGGGTTATTAATTTTGCCTAGTTTATATATTCTCTAAGTTTGGCTTATCTAATTCATTTAAATTTCGAGATATGGAATTTTGTATCTTTCAAGACATTTTAACTCGTAATTTCCGTCAAATTATAGGTGGCACCACTAGTATCATAACCGACCAAGATTTTGACCTCTTCTACAATCCCCTGAATTTCAGAGAGATCCATCAAAAATCAGAGATGCAGGACTGGTCACAAGATTTTCATATTTTGACCTGTGTATTACATAATACTATAGGTGGCACCACTAACATTGATGTCAACAAATAATTTCATATAATTTACAACTTCTAAATGTGATATGGGCCTAACTCTAAAATTTTGGGGTGCAGAGCATACAAAAGATCACCCCTATATTCAAACTGGCCATTTGACAATGACCTTCAACTGGGATTTAAAAGTTGTTGTGTTCAAAACATGCGCTTCACATCCAGCTTTCCATACATGGTCTGTTTGTTCAAGTTGGGTAAAAACTTTTCGAGTTACTGAAGAAAAACAAATTTGGACATGTGCCAAACTCCATAATTACTGGGTCACCGTGACCCAAAAAGTAGGTCACCAAGTACAGTTTTATGTACAATGTTTAACAGTACAGTAGTCCCTCTTTTGAGCGACCACCCCTTGTGCGGACGAAAAAGCGGTCGTATAATGCAGGTGGTCGCTCATTGGAGGAATTGCATATGCACCATCTCAAATCCATGGTGGACTTGTCCAGGTAGTTAGGTAGAGGTACACAAATTTCTGCCACCACCAGGTCATCATTATCGATTACATATGCTTTGAAAAGAAATTATCATTTACCAAATTTAACGATTACAACACTTAAAATCTTTATTTCAATAAAGAAATCTTGTCTGGGTGCTGAAAGATGTGTTTGGCAACTTGAAAATATTTGCCAGTCTTCAGCTTTGTCATTTTCCCATTGCGCTCAATGGGCCCGATACATCGCCGGGTACGGAGCCTTCGCTTGCGAAGTAACCAGCGTAAACTGTCATAAAATTGTTTTGACGGCATTACTCACTGTCTTAACTTTATTCTACACACGCGGTGGAGCCTAACTCGCTGTAATTCATAAGTTATGTATCAAAATAAGACTCGGCATTTTCCCATTGCCACCACGTGTGTTTTGGGTGCCATGTTGACCTCGTTCTGGACCGTGGGAAAAATGGATCTGGTATGCACTTCGTCAGTGTCGGCCGCACGTGCTCAAGCAGGCAAGCATGTGTTTGATTGGGGTTCCAAGTGATTTTGATCTAGCGAAAGTTTTCATCGTTCATTTTATAAAATATAGTATCATCAAACATGGTTCAATTGGAAATGAGAATACTGAATAATAATATTTCTGGGCTTTCCGCTTATTTGCCACAGTTAGGTTAGGTTTCGCATGCAAAAAAGTTATGACCACGTGGCTCCGGTAAACAACAAAGATTGTCCCGGACGCTTCCGCCAGCAATCTCCGTCGTGCATTCAGATTCCAAGCATTTCAAGATGGATGATGTGAACGAACAGGAGTTGAGTGGGAGCGATAAAGTTTCCATCACAAGTAAATTTCTGTGGATCATTATGAAGTTTAGCTCAGAAAACAATCCATAATGTCCCAGCATACAGAGAAAGAAAAAGAAATATGACAGTCGAAATCCTCGAGTCAAGATCCACTATGGAGAGGCCCGATACATGCGGAGTAAGCCACATTCACTGCCGTTGTAAAAATATTAATGAATGGAGAGATCCTACGCTCGTGAGGAGGAATAGATACTGATTGATCAAATTAAAAAGTTGTTTGAGCAAATATACCGTAGAAAGAAATCCTTTATGGCTTGCACTCAATAAATTTGACAAGAACCATGTAAATTTTATAACAATGGATGAGTGGCATGCATGTATTTCGCTGGCAGACTTGAGGCGTAGTGGCCGGATATGGCTTAAATTTGTGTTATGCGATCGCAAAATTGGTTCATTTTGCATGGTCGCTGGTCACGTTTAACAGGTGGTCGTTCATAAGAGGTACATTATTTAAGAAAAACAACTTTGGCGACCAAATGTGGTCGTTCAAAGCAGGTGGTCACTCATAGGAGGGGTCGTTCAAGACAGGGACTACTGTAATGAGAAAACAACCATAGTCATGATTAGCACTTTAAGGCTTAGTTAGAATTTCTAGCTGCAATCTATTCATGAACTCTGTAAATTAAAAAAATAGTTTTATCAAAATTTTACACTTAATAGTAACAAGTCATTACTACACCAATATTACCTGATAATATTTTAATGATGACAAGGCTCTTAATTTAAAACATGAACAGAATTTCCAGCAGATATAAGTTTTGAAGTTCTTTCAGCTTCTGTCAAATTTTGAATACTTTGTGACAAAGACTACAGTCTTTCTCAAAACTGACTTACATGCAAAGCTAAGATTCTCTTTCCTTCAAAATTGTGTGAAATCTTTCAAGTACCCGATTCCATTGACCAGATTTAATTTTCTAGCATCAATAGTCACGATAGGCTGTTGGCAAAACATCTTCTGCTGCTGTCTGCCAGTCAACAGTTTGTGATATTTATTTTATGCTGACATTACCTGTCACTGTCTCATCACTGTTACATATTTATTGGTCAGTCTAGCAGCTTAACCTGCCTAATGTGGGACACTTTGAAATTCCCCATACATCCCATCCCTGCTTGGGTGGCCTGTCTTTAACCCTCTGCAGACTGCTCATGGCCTGTCCTTAACCTTCTGCAGGCTGCTGGTGGCCTGTTCTTAACCCTCTGCAGGCTGCTGGTGGCCTGTCTTTAACCCTCTGCAGACTGCTGGTGGCCTATCTTTAACCCTCTGCAGACTGCTGGTGGCCTGTCCTTAACCCCCGGCAGGCTGCTGGTGGCCTGTCCTTAACCCTCTGCAGGCTGCTGGTGGCCTGTCTTTAACCCTCTGCAGGCTGCTGGGTGCCTGTCCTCAACCCTCTGCAAGCTGCTGGTGACCTGCCGTTAACCCTCTGCAGGCTGCTGGTGGCCTGTCTTTAACCCTCTGCGGGCTGCTGGTTACCTGTCTTCAACCCTCTGCAGGATGTACATCACTAATCTACATTCACAGACACCAATTTCTCACACTTTCTCTACATTGTATAGTTTCCTTCATGAAGCCAAAATTATATTTCTCACCAAAAAACAAAAAACAAAAAAAATCCTGTACAATTTAACCAAAATAAAATGGAAAAAATCTGCCACAATTTTTTCCTTGGGAAGGGTAATGTTTTAAATCATGACCCCACTGTTCTTCACAGAAACATTTTTTATTTAATTGTAAACTGTTGCTGCTTTTCCTCATAATCAGCTGCATGAAGAGGAAATGCAAAGATACATCTTCTACGTAATTAACACTTTCCCTCTCAAATCATAATATAGCCAGTATTGCTGTGTAAGAAGTACGGACAAGACCTATCATAGTCACATGTCTGGGGTGCACAGCTTTCTTTGTGACAGGTTACGAGTAATATAGCGCCACGGAAAGCTCCCAACTTAAATCTTACTCCAACCAGTACACAAAAACATTTTTTTTAATTTCCATATAAAATATGGTGCAAACAACATAAAAGTGGTTCCCATGATCGAATAAGTATCAATGACATGAATATGGGACCACTCAGCGACATCACATATCTTTACATTATACATAGAATATATGATGGTGAAACTTACTGCCACATCATAAATTAATGCACTTTTTTTCTTGATCAATAAATGACTATTTTTCCTTTCTGCCCCTCGTGGATTCTATCTGTCTTTCTAGCTGAGGCATAACAAAGACGCCGAATATTTATGAGGAAAACTGATAACCTCTAACCCCCTCTATTATTACATCTTATTTCTATGCTGTATTGACCATAGGCAAATCTCAACACATTGATGTGGCTGGGGCAGCGATAAGCAAGCATAATTATGTGAATTTATTTCCCCCTTTACCGGGAGAAAAATGTGATTTACAACAAAAGAGACCATAAATTATCTGAGGGGCCATCCACAGGGTCTCATCTTTGTCCTGATTGGCTGGTTAGTCTTTGATTTTTTTTCCTATTCATTCTTTTGATATTTCCTTTATTAATCTTCCATGGGTAATGTCCATGGCATTCTCTGGCTCCTGTTGTCTTATCATGACAGGCCTGCTGGAAATGGTAGACTTCTGATAAACAGCTGCATGAGGAGACTGTAGGATGGCAAAAGTCATCGTAATTAAAGGATGACTAACAAATTTCACCCATATTAATGGACAACTGAAAAAGGTCCATCTAAATTAATGGATCGCAAACAAAGGTCATCCAAATGTACAAATGATTAACAAATTGCTTCACCAAATTAATGAATAAGTAGCAATGGTTGTCCAAATTGACAAATGACTAGCCAAGCTCACCCAAATTAACAGACATCCTGCAGAGGTCATTTTAATCAAAGAATGACTGTCAAAGGTCATTGACCAAATGAAAGAATTACTAACAAAGGTCATCCAAATTAATGAATGATTCACAAGGGTCATCCAAACAAATGAATGACTATAAAAGTTAATCCAAATTAAAGAATGACTAACAATGGTCATCCAAAATAATGAATGACTAACAAAGGTCATCCAAATTAATGAATGACTAACAAAGGTCATCCAAATTAATGAATGATTCACAAGGGTCATCCAAATTAATGAATGGCTAAAAAAGTTACTCCAAATTAAAGAATGACTAAAAGTTTATCTAGATTAATAATACTGATGACTCACAAAGGCCATCCAAATTGATGAATGACTCACAAGAGTCATCCAAATAAATGAATGACTAAAAAGTTAATCAAAATTAAAGAATGACTACAAGTTTATCTAGATTAAAAATACTGATAACTCACAAACGTCATCCAAATTAATGAATGACTAACAAAGTTTATGCAGATTAATTGATGACTTACAAAGGTCATCAAAATAAATGAATGATTAACCCTTTCCCCCTTAAAACTGCCAAAACCGGCTGGTGGTCAAATGTCGTCTGCTTCAGTGTTTTTAACTAATTTCAACAGTTATGAAAAACAATTTGACTGAGAAATGTACATGAGACTTATCAAGATCACATGCCTCAGGTCACCAGCTTTCCTTGGCATTGGTTGGGCACTTCACTTAGTGCCCAACCCATGCCAAGGAAAGCTGTTGACTCAGTCTTAATTTCAAGGGGGAAAGGGTTAACAATGGTCATTCAATTTATTATAGGTGATATGGCCCTGTGATTTTATATACATTGATGTCATACATATTCTCTGCATCTGGCTGCAATAGACTGAGTGTAATGGTAGCAGCTATCAATATACCAGCAAGCTGCCTATGTAAATCTACTCTATAATCATTTATATTCCCGCGCACAAAATTTCCTGATCGAATACGCTCCAAATCAGAATATCACAACGTTTGTTTTCCCAATTTTATGCAGGCTTTCAGTCCACATTCAATCTGCTACAGTTTTCCCGAGTTAAATATTCCTGAACTGGGTTTCCTTGGGAAAGTTCGGGACTATTTATCCTTCGCAAAAAATTTATGATTATACAGTAATCTGTGATAAATATAGGTCTTTACACTTTTTTTGAATACTTTTCATTTTTTTTTCTTTACATATGGATGATTTGTGGGAATTTGAAGTGAACTCTGATGATTTGTAGTGGACTTTCTTACACATGAGATATCTCAAAATAGGACTAGATTATGTTTTTAAATCTTGCTACATCAATCATAGACCTTGGACCTTTGCCCTGTGTGCTGGTTCCATAGACATATGGTTTCTGGGCCTGGCAGCACCGGGCACCAAGGTACACACATTTCCTGTATTTATTTTTATATCATTTTAATATGAATAAAAAAATAATGTAAGGTCCACAGCCATCTTTGCCATGGGTTGGGTGCTCAACCCATGGCAAGGAAAGCTGTTGACCAAGTCAAGGAGGACAAAGTTTAACTTGAAAGAGGAAAAAGGAGAGAATACAGTTCAAGTTGGTGTTTACACCATGGTGTGGTTGGGAGAATTTAGTACAAGCTGGTGCTTACATGAGTACATCATGTTGCTGTTGGGAGAATTCGTCTTAGCTGGTGTTTACATGAATACTCCATAGTGTGTTTGGGAGAATTCAGTACAAGCTGGTGTTTTCATGAATACACCATGCTGCAGTTAGGAGAATTCAGTACAAGCTGGTGTTTACATGAATACACCATAGTGTGGTTGGGAGAATTCAGTAGAAGCCGGTGTTTACATGAATACACCATGACGGGTTGGGAGAATTCAGTACAAGCTAGTGTTTACACGAGTACACCATGATGTGGTAGGGAGAGTTCAGTAAAATCTTGTGTTCACATGAGCACACCATGATGTGGTTGGGAGAATTCAGCACAAGCTGGTGTTTACATGAATGATGTGGTTGCGAGAATTCAGTACATGCTGGTGTTTACATGAGTACACCACGAAGTGGTTGGGAGAATTCAGCACAAGCTGGTGTTTACATGGTGTGGCATACATAATTCACTACAAGCTGGTGTTTACATAAATAAACCATGAAGTGGTTGGGAAAATTCAGTACATGCTGGTGTTTAATGAGTACACCATGGTGTGGTATAGAGAATTCACAAAAAGCTGGTGTTAACATGAGTACACCATGGTGTGGCATACATAATTCACTGCAAGCTGGTGTTAACATGAGCACAACATGAAGCTGTTGGGAGAATTCAGTACAAGCTGGTGTTTACATGACTACACCATCATGAGGTTGGAAAAATTCAGTTAAAGCTTGTGTTTACATCAGCACATTATGGTGTGGTTGGGAGAGTTCAGTACACGCTGGTGTTTACATGAGTACACAATGATGTGGTTGAGAGAGTTCTGTACATGATGGTGTTTACATGAGCACACCATGACGTGGTTGGAAGAATTCAGTACAAATTGGTATTTACACGAGTACACCATCATGAGGCTGGGAGAATTCAGTACATCTGGTGTTTACATGAGTACACCATGGTGTGGTTGGGAGAATTCAGTACCAGCTGGTGCTTACATGAGCACACCATAAAGTGGTTGGGAGAATTTAGTATAAGCTTGTATTTACATGTATACACCATTATGAGGCTGGGAGAATTCAGTACATCTGGTGTTTACATGAGTACACCATGGTGTGGTTGGGAGAATTCAGTACAAGCTGGTGTTTATATGAGCAAACCATGAAGTGGTTGGGAGAATTTAGTACAAGCAGTGTACACCATGATGTGGTTAGACTGGAATGTCCCCTAAGCAGACACAAAACTAGAGGCCTGCTTTATCTGTACCCACCATCACCATTTTGACAGATATCTCAGTCATCTGTCCCTGGTATGTTTTTTTTTTTTCTGGTTTATCTATATCCACACAACTTGAACCCACTTATTTCACAATTAAATCTGTCTATTGCTGACAAGTTTTTCAGACCAAGTAATCAAAGGATTTGATCTGAACACAGGCTGATATCAGGTCTGGAACAGATGCACCCCATTACCTGGGTCAGTACACCCAGGCAAAAATGCCGCACCTCATGACCTGAAGCACTGCACGCAGGCAAAAGGGCATCCTCTACTTCCAATCTTTATAATCTTGACACAACAGGCAGCTGGCCGCTCCCTTTCCCCCACATTAAAAAAAAAAAAAAAAGTCTCAATTTTTTTTTCTTTTTTGATGCTTGGATGATATTGAGAAAACTCAGCCCATCCCAGAAGATTTAACCCTAGTTAAACATAACTCTAAACAGGCGACATGCAACAGGAATGAACTGCAACTCTAAATGCATGCATACAACTGTACATCGAGGTAATCAGAGTAAAATCTCGTTTGTTCGAGACAAATCGATGGGTTGATTTATGCCGGATACATTAACCCATGTGTTAAGATGGGTTCAATTCCTCTGTTCTGTTACATGAGCTCTGGTCTCAAAGGGCCATGCCATATGCTAGTCATGTCTCCCAGGCCCATACCATATAATAGTCTCATCTCACAGGGCCATACCATATGCTAGTCCTGTCTCCCAGGGCCATACCATATAATAGTCTCATCTCACAGGGCCATGCCATATGCTAGTCATGTCTCCCAGGGCCATACCATATAATAGTCTCATCTCAAAGGGCCATACCATATGCTAGTCCTGTCTCCCAGGGCCATACCATATAATAGTCTCGTCTCCCAGGGCCATACCATATAATAGTCTTGTCTCACAGGGCCTTGCTATATAAGACAATCTTTTCTCACAGGGCCTTGCTATATCAAATAGTTTTTTCTCACAGGGCCTTGCTATATAAGATAGTCTTTTCTCACAGGGCCATACCATATGATAGTCCCGTCTCCCAGGACCATACCATATAAGTCTTGTCTCACAAGTCTATACCATGATATTGAAAGTCCTGTGTCCTGGGGGCCACATCAAAAGACACTGGCCATCTTGGTAGGAAATCTTAACCCTTAAAGTGCTAATCCTGGCCATTGCTGTGGTGATCATTAATAATTAATTAACCACATTTTTTAGCCAACAAGAAAACATCTACCTGAGTAGCAGAAATCCAGAGCTTCCAGACAGTACCACACAGGACATGTTTTCACTCAGAGATGTCAGTCTGAGGCAGAGTCATAAGAGTGCAATTTTGCTGCATTTTTCAGCCAGTAAAGTACTCGTAACATGGTCAGAAGTAAATATGATGACATCTCAGCAAGTAAATTTGATATCTTTACATGACATTAATTGGTATGGACTGAAAAACAGCAGCATTCTGTCAACTATTTATGCCCAAATGACACCTGTTCCTTCAAGGCACTGGGTTTAATGTGGACTGCAAAACAACGCTAAATGACACAAATAGGAAAATCTTTCAGCATTGAGAGAACTCCACAACAGACTTATTGCAACTGTTTAAGGGTAAATAAGCCTGCTTTCCTCAATGTTTTCTACAATACAGTGACTCCCATCTTAACTCTTTCAATGCCAAATTTTAGGCTCAGTCAACAGCTTTTCTAAGCATGCATTGGGCGCAATGCACGCTGAGAAAAGCTGTTGACCTGTGATATTCTCTGTTGAACAATAGGCATGCTGGTACTTGAATGAAAGGTTTTTTTTTTTACAAGGAATACGAATCAAGGATCCTTATGATAATTAAGACTAGTTTGATTTAAGTAGACTTTAGTCACGCTTAGCACTGCAACAGTCAAAACACCATGCATAAGGATGATCAAACTGTAGGCCTTTCTTTTGGGTTTAAAGAACAAGAAAAGTACTTAGCAAATTTTGCTTAAAAGCTGGTCTTTCAAGGCAGGTGGTCTCTCATTGGAGTGGCCTCTCAAGGGAGGGACAAGTGTAATGTTACTCTTTTGAAAGGCTATCTATTTTGTTAGTCAAAATTGAAGGAATTAAACGAAAAGATTCCTACAAAATGTGAAAGTCCCTCTGAGAGGTACAGTGGTCCCTGTCTTACGAGACCACTCCTACGAGAGACCACCTGTCTTGGAAGACCACCTTTTCAACATACTTTGCTCAGTACTTTTCTTGTTATTTGTGCCTCATATGAGAGACCACAATTTGGTCATCCTTGGAGGTGGTCTTTGAAGATAGCTTTCTTAGTACCTCCATGTTAACACACCATTACACCCCACTAACTGCTGTTATTTCAATTTTATTGTTACTTTTTTTCTTAAAGACATTATTGCAACTTAAGAAAACCACTACAAAGACCAACCAGGTTTGTGGGATGGGCACAGTCTGTGGGTGGGTCACATAATGACCCCCCCCCCCCACATTACAGGTACTTTGTCACACATGATCTGACAGCAAACAAACCCATGGATGACCTCTGACCTCAAGCCACAAGGGGCCACTGTTTTCATCCTGGTTTCCTTGGACATCAGAAGGAGGCTGCTTCTTTATGTACATTGTTTGTGCACTTAACAGGGTCTCATCTCAGAGATATGATCAAAACAAAAGCACACCTCATTGATGGGTTTGTTTACAGACTTTTTGGTAACATGTGGAGGTCTCTAGTTGAAATAAAAATACAACTGTTTACACTCTAATTTTTTCCATTAAAAATTTGGACAGTTTGAGGGGGAAAAAAGACCCTTGACCTTTGACCTACCTGTTCTATAGCCAGCATTGCTGAGATACGTAGCAAAGTTCTTGGTTTCGTGTGTTTGCTGCCACTGTATAGAAGAGCAATTATCGTTGTTCGTGTAGACATTGTGGTTGTGGACATACATCCCCGTCAAGAAGGACGATCGGGATGGACAGCACATTGGAGTTGTCACGAAGGCATTCATGAAGTGAGATCCACCGTCCCGCATTATCTTCAGCGTCTTGGGCATAAAGTTCATAGATCCTGAAAAACATCACAACAGTATGATTAAGGCAACGCACCATATTCTACCTTTCAACTCCCTCTCTTCCGGTAATTCCCCCACCCCACCTCACTGTCCCAATTGATTTAGCTGGAATTCTTCTGAGAAGTAGATATAAATTCCTCAAAACACGAGTTCTCATCAAAGTAGCAAGATGCCTGGCCTGCAGTCTGTGGTATGTAGTCTGAACCACTACAGCATGACTTGCCAAGCAACCCCAAAACCAAGGCTTTTATACTATGAAGCAATTCACCCTTCACCCTTGAATTAAGACTGGACCAACTGCTTTCCCAGGAAAGCTGTTTACCTAGGGCTCATCTACAATTCTCATTCAAACATCCTTTATTAACACTTGAATTGATAAAAAGTCATTGAAGCAGACTAACATTTTACCTTCAGCTGGCTTCGCCTAGTTTACAGGGAAAAGGGTTACACGTCTTATTTCATGCTTCTTTCCTACAGGCCACTGTCAGTCTTTTTAACCCTTTCCTGGTCAAAGCATGACTCAGTCAACAGTTTTTCTTGGACCAGGTTTGGTGCATTGAGCCTAAAGCACACTAAATATAGCTATTGACCTAGGGTATGCCCTCATGAATGGTCTTACATACACATCTCAGCAACAAACTTTCCTAGTAATCAGAAATTTAAGTACAAATGTTAAGGCAGATGACAATTTACATCTGTGTGCTTTTGATCCATGTGAACATGAAATGGTTAATAGCTGCTTTATGGAAGCTGGAGCATGGATAGACGGGTGACGCAAAAGTAGTTAACGAGGTCTTTATCACCTCAGTATGCAAGTACTGTAAATTGCTTTAATTTCGCTGTATTCTTATTTTCGCTTATTTCGCTGATGGCACAAAACCGTGAAAATAAAAACACATTGAAATAGTATTTTAACATTGTTTGAATGGGAATCGTGTCCAAAACAGTGAAATTAAAACTACAGTGAAATGTCAAAAATACAAAAACCGTGAAAATTTATACACGCGAAAATAAAGCAATTTACAGTAAGTTGCACTGTGAGTATAGCTGTGAATGAATTTTCAGTCCACTTGACTCTCCACACAAATATTGGTGGTGGTGATGGGAGAGGGTTAGCGAGCTGAAGCACAGGGTCAAGGGTCAATGCTTAGCAAAGACCCCTTCAAAGGTGTACAGCCGCACCCTGGGGCGGGGATATAAAATACTGCCAGCTTGTGACCTTGTTACCCTTACAGGGTCAAGCAATGTATCTTTCATGCTGCGCCAGCTGTTATAATAATTTGTATTGGGAGGTTCACAAGTCTACAATGTGAAAGCTTGATATTTACCTTATTAAAGCCATTTAAAAAAAAAATCACATATGGCTAATTCCCAAATGATATATTTGATAATTTGTTAATGCAGTATTCATGTACATTCAATTTTATTTTGATGGCCACAGTGTGTGTCTGGCAGTAAGAGCCGGTGACAGAGTGATGACTAGGCTGTGTGCACCATTTGTCTCACGTATCACAAAAGGGCCGTCCAAAAAAGGAGACATTTTTATGAGTCTACAAAGCACACAGTGGAGGGCGGGTCAAGCCTCAGTTTACACTTATCCTCAGTCATTCTCATGACAGAACACGCCAGACTTGTCATAATTGGCCACAAAAGAGTTAAATTGCTGGTCCTTTAACTATGTACTGCACTGTTGCATGCCTTCCGTATACACAAAGTATCATTTTGCATCATCTGTCCTTCAGGTGGCACAAACAAAGCTAGGCACTTGGAGGAGTGCTGTCTTCAAGTCGCTCTCTTGTTTTGATTCTTATTTTTAGACCCATAAAACTATATATATTCTTGTTGCTTAGGATCTCTAGATTATATACACCAAGAAAAATTTTTAAAATCATTTTTGAGGCGAAAAACGGACATTTTACGAAAGGGTCCGATTCGGAGATTTTTCTTGGGATTCTCAAAAAGTATAGTACACGTACTTAAAAACTCAAAAATTTGCAAAATGAAACTTCGTAGGCGTGCCTAGCTTTGTTTGTGCCATCTTAACTCTTTCAGTGCCAAGTCTGAAACTGAGTCAACAGCTTTTCTTGAGCTGTTGACCTGAACTATTATATTCTGTGTATCCTCAGGAATGCTGGTACTTGAATGAAAGGACTCTTCACAAGGAATATGAGTCTAGCCCCACAGCAGGTGGCACCAAAAGAGTTGATCGTTTCCGGGTTAGAGCTGGACTGGGTCATCAGGTTTCTCTGATATGGATAGGATGCAATAGCATCAAGTCAACAACTTTCCTTACTATTACTCAGACACACTTTTACATTCTGTTGACTCCAAAGGGAAAATTTCATGCAGCCATGGCCTAAGTTTTCTTTTTTTTTTCTGGACGGTAATTGACCCGTAATCAGATAATATTCATATCAAACTTCTGTCTGTGCCTGCAGAAGGTGCTGCCTGCCACACACAGAGAGGTCACTTTCTTGTGTAACACCAGTGAATTGGACAAAAAAATAAGATCTCGAGGCCATTTCTGTTGTCAGTGATTGATGAATTATGTAAAAAAAAAAAAAAAAAGATACAGAACACATTTTACTGTCAACTACTAAAGACCTGGGTATTTAAGATAAGCTACATACTGGTCTAGAAAACAATGGGTACAAACACATTGCAATTGGGCAAGGCAAAGGGTGCATGGCAATCCATTTTAGGAGCTATTTTCTGGATCCAAATCATTTCATTTTGAAGGAACATGAAACTTTGCCACTGGCCATCATAGAAATATGTGGACATATGACTCTATCAGGCAGACAGCCTCTTAGCTGTGGAAATAACACCCATGCCTTCTTTGAATGTGTGTTAGCCACTGACCCCTCCCCCTCATCCAGGTGAACATCCACTTCCCATAGGGTACCTTAAACTGGACATAATCCAAGTGTACACCACCCATGAAGTACTCACCAGTGGCAATACAGTGTTCCCTGACTAAGAAATACCATTGCTTTGTGAGACCTCTCTTGAAAGACCACCTTTAAATCTACTGTCTTGTTATTTACATGTTACCTTAAGTTCCATACCAAAGACCATCTGTACTAAGACCATCTTTTTAAGGAGATCATGATCTGTTGATCTTAAAAGATTGTTTGTCCTGTCAGGTTTCACTGTGGTTACTATTTGTCCTGTCAGGTTTCACTGTGGTTACTATTTGTCCTGTCAGGTTTCACTGTGGTTACTATTTATCCCTTCAGGTTCCACTGTGGTTACTGTTTGTCCCATCAGGTTTCACTGTGGTTACTGTTTGTCCTGTCAGGTTCCACTGTGGTTATTATTTGTCCTGTCAGGTTCCACTGTGCTTACTATTTGTCCCATCAGGTTCCACTGTGTTCACCATTTGTCCCATCAGGTTCCACTGTGGTTACTATTTGTCCCATCAGGTTTCACTGTGGTTACTGTTTGTCCCATCAGGTTTCACTGTGATTACTGTTTGTCCTGTCAGGTTTCACTGTGGTTATTGTTTGTCCCGTCAGGTTTCACTGTGGTTACTGTTGGTCCCGCCAGGCATCAGATTTCACTGTGGTTACTGTTGGTCCCGCCAGGCATCAGGTTTCACTGTGGTTACTGTTTGTCCCATCAGGTTTCACTGTGGTTACTGTTTGTCCCATCAGGTTACACTGTGATTACTGTTTGTCCCATCAGGTTTCACTGTGGTTACTGTTTGTCCCATCAGGTTTCACTGTGATTACTGTTTGTCCTGTAAGGTTTTACTGTGGTTACTATTTGTCCTGCCAGGTTTCACTGTGGTTACTGTTTGTCCCATCAGGTTTCACTGTGGTTACTGTTTGTCCCATCAGGTTCCAAAGTGGTTAGTGTTTATCATCTCAGGTTCCACTGTGATTACTGTTTGTCCTGTCAGGATTCACTGTAGTTACTGTTTGTCCTGTCAGGTTTCACTGTGATTACTGCTTGTCCTGTCAGGTTTCACTGTGGTTACTATTTGTCCTGTCAGGTTTCACTGTGGTTACTGTTTGTCCTGTCAGGTTTCACTGTGGTTACTATTTGTCCCATCAGGTTTCACTGTGGTTACTGTTTGTCCTGTCAGGTTTGACTGTGGTTACTATTTGTCCCATCAGGTTTCACTGTGGTTACTGTTTGTCCTGTCAGGTTTCACTGTGGTTACTGTTTGTCCTGCCAGGTTTCACTGTGGTTACTGTTTGTCCTGTCAGGTTTCACTGTGGTTACTGTTTGTCCCGCCAGGTTTCACTGTGGTTACTGTTTGTCCTGTCAGGTTTCACTGTGGTTACTGTTTGTCCCATCAGGTTTCACTGTGGTTACTGTTTGTCCTGTCAGGTTTCACTGTGGTTACTGTTTGTCCTGCCAGGTTTCACTGTGGTTACTGTTTGTCCCATCAGGTTTCACTGTGGTTACTGTTTGTCCCATCAGGTTCCAAAGTGGTTACTGTTTATCATCTCATGTTCCACTGTGATTACTGTCTGTCCTGTCAGGTTCCACTGTGATTACTGTTTGTCCTGTCAGGTTCCACTATGGTTATTGTTTGTCCTATCAGGTTTCACTGTGGTTATTGTTTGTCCTATCAGGTTTCACTGTAGTTGTTGTTTGTCCTGTAAGGTTTCACTGTGGTTACTGTACACAGCCCTCCTGATGCTGACAGGAGCATAAAAGAAGACAATTTGTATGACTAATTTGACATTTGTCCTTGCCTGTACCCTTCATGGGTGGCACAGAACCTCAGGCAACACTCAGCTCAAATACCACTTCACTTTCTCTAAACTGACAAAATTCTGCACTTTTATGCTACAAAATCTGTATCTAGATTCATTAACCCTTTCTTCTTGAGACCAGCTGCAATGATGAACTGTGTATCTGGTTTATCCCTTTCCTCTTGAGATAAGCCACAGTAACAACGTGTGTATTTAGTTTAACCTTTTCTTCTTCAGATAATCCAAAGTAACAACATATGTGTACCTAGCTTATGCATTTCCTTTTGAGATATGCCACAGTAACAACATGTGTATCTAATTTATCCCTTTCCTCTGATATAAGGTACCGTAACAAGGTGTGTGTACATGTATCTAGTTTATCCCTTTCCCTTTAAGATAAGCCACAGTAACAACGTGCATGTATCTAGTTTATCTCTTTCCTCTATAGGTAAACCTTGGTAACGTGTGTATCTAGTTTATCTCTTTCCTCTTAAGATAAACCACAGTAACAACATATGTGTATCTAATTTATTCCTTTCCTCTTAAGACAAACAAGTGTAACAACATATGTGTATCTAGTTTATCTCTTTCCTCTTGAGATAAACCACAGTAACAACATGTGTGTATCTAGTTTCCTGGAGCTTAACCTGCCTAATCTGAGCAGATTCCTCATTAGAACTGCCTCTGCTGGAGGCCTGTCTATGTTTGATCAGTCAGCATCCTTCACTCTGTTCACTGGGGTAAACCAGTTCTTCTCAGCAGAAGACTGGCACTTTGATTCTGTGTACCCCAGGCACCCCCAGTGAGACACAGAGCATGTGGTACAGGTAGCATGTGGCACACACAGCATGTGGTACGGGTAAGAGCAAGGCAACACAACAGGAGACATGTATGAGGCTGTATGACTGGCAGGGGTAGGTCACTTAAACACTTGCCAGAACCACAGGGTAAAGACAGACACTGACACTAACTGCAGCACATGATTGACACCTCCATCGCCCTAGGTCATCACCTTTGACCTGTTCAACTGTCTAGCACTGACTGACTGACTGTATACTCTGCAGATTTTCTCACCTCGTAGGGCAGCATGTAGTTTTTCACTTCAGGACATTTTTTTTTCTTCAAAACCTTTTTTTCAAGGATTTACTTCAGCAGGTTTTTAAAAACTTTTTTTCCATGAGTGTCATCATTGACAAGATAAATCAACAAAATGTAAAGGTAGTACAGTATAGTATTTGACTGATTAAAGCATTGGCCAGAACAATGATACGTATGCTACACAAACAGGATTAATATAGGGCTAAGCCCTTTTTCCAAATTGCAGATAGGATTCATTGTACCTTGATTTGTACTTGACGAATAAAATATGTTTAAACCAATGCTACGTACAGCTCTGCCAAATCTGTTGTATAACAAAATTAATGTCATACAATTCACCACCAAGCTTTGTTGCTTTTTTCATGCAAAATACAAAAAACTCAATAATCTCAAAAATAGCATTCAGAGAATGGATTACCCTCTGCGACCACTATCTTTTTTTCCTCAATTCAATATTTTTTTTAAAGACTTCACAGTAGGACACTTTACCTACAGTTTCCATATTGTTGTCTATGAAATGAAAGAGCAATGATTTTGGATGTGTTCTTGGGGCAGGTCCTGGTGAGAGAGACCACTGTACTGTGTGTCACATAGACGGCCACCAAATAAATACAGTGATACCTGCTATTTAAGACCACCCTTAAAGTCAGACAAAAGTGGTCACATATGGCAGGTGGTCTTTCACTGCAGGTAAGCTTACAAAGAAATTAAAGGCCATTGTCTTGAAATGGCGGTCTTAAAAACTAGTGCGGTCTTTCACGAGAGGTGGTCTTTAGAGCAGGTACAACTGTACTTCAAAAGTTTCAAAACAAGTTTAAAAATGATAAGAGGCAGCTGATTTTCAATAGGAATGTGATCCACTATAATGTGCATCTCTGATAAAAATTTGGTGAAGCTGCGTTGGATCCTTGTTGAGATATTATGGTAATGTCAAACCTGGTCCATCATAAGATACATCTCTGACAAAAATTTGGTAATGCCACTCAGACGGCCTTCAAATAAATACATTAAAAGTTGAAAAAAAATAATCAGAGGAAGCTAGTTTTCAATAGGAACCTGTTCCATCATAAGGTCCTTCTGTGACAAAAATTTGGTACACCTAAGGTGAATAATTTTCGAGACAACACAGTAACTTCAACAAGACAGACAGACAAAAGGACGGACGGATGACGCATGGAACGACAATACCCTCTGGCACTTTATGTGCTCAGGGTAAAAATGAATGAAATTCAAATTGCCTGATATTCTATGAAATGGCAAAAAATGCAACCCTTTTTGTCTGTGTGTGTGTGTCTTTAATTTAATTTGACAAAAGCTCTCTTTATTTTTTGTTTTTGTTTTTGATTTTGGACGTAATCCTTACACACCAAGATTTATCAAGTACACAAACTGTGTCATGTACTGGTACACATTTCATGTGCAGGCACAACTTCCACTTGCTTCGCACATCTGGCTGATACCAAGTTGATCTACTGAAACTTTATCCTTGTGGTCTTGAGAACAGATCCTGTGTGGGATGGCACACCACAATTAACCCTTTGTATTCGAAGCCACCAAAGTCATTTAATGTCCACTTTGGTGGTTTTCTTGGAAATTCATTTGAGCAGGAAACACTTTGAGCCAGAATTGTAAGTTAGTACAATCAGTCTGCAATATCACTTGATGGTAACTTGGGACCTACCCTCTGGGCTCAAGCAAAGCTCTTGCATTTGGTCTAAAGATACAAGCAGAAAAGGGTTAACATTTGAGTATTATGTCTGTGGGTCCCGGTGTCAGAGATGTCAGAGGATTCCACAGAGATAATAAATATTAATTTTCATACACTTTTTATTGCATTCATCATTGGTGCACACAATTTTGTTTCTCCAAGCTGCTGGGAAGAGACAGTGCCTGTAACTCCTCTCATGGAGTACATAAAAGAAGACTTGACAATATTGATAGCTTTACCCCAGTACAAATATCTCCCTCTTTGAACTTTGCTTCTGTCCAATGAATCACAGTGCCATTTAAATCCCATTAGCCCGACATGTTATGGCTGGCAAAACTGAACATCTGCAGCCTAAACACAATGTTTTTTTATAAAAAAAAAAAAGTTTGCACATTCTATCAATTTACTTGACTTCCATATGGTAAAGAGTTACAGACATTGAAGCCAACATGGTGAGGGGGACACTCAGATATCTAGCATATTCATTTAAGTCATTCCATACTGGTCCCTGATATTTCCATATATTTACCTAGATTTAAGACGACAATTGAATATTTATATTTTTCATGAAAAGAGCTTTCGTTCAAGTACCAACATGCCTATTGTCTTAAGTCAGTGCCATAACCACTGACCAACGCCTGTCACCATAGTATGGAATGAGTTAATGACACTAGTTTTGAGGGATTTTAAGTCAAATTCCTATCACATTTGACTCACATTTTGTAGGGAACAGTTAGTGCCTGAATAACAAGTTTTGACCTGTGATTTACAAAAAGCATTTTTCTCCGAACTATTTGCACAGCAAAAGTACAGAATTACAGTGAAAACTGTCTTCAAAGACTACTGATAAGCTTCACCATAATGCAGTCTTGAAAAACAGATATCAGTCTCATATCGGAGATACAAATAAGATGAAAAGTAAAAAGAACTAGAACAGACTGATTTTCCAACACAAAATCAAATGTCTCCCGGTGGAACACTTACGTCTCTGAATATCTACAGGTGATAGGAAATTACAAATGACCAAGTTTGCTTGAAAATTACAATCCTATTTTAGCTCTCACCCAGATACATTACTCTAGCAATTTTCATCAAGTTCTTCAAGACTTATTGCAGAGAAACCAATTTCACATAAATGACCCTGTGACCTTGAAAATTAGGTCAAGGTCACCCAAATACAATCCCAACCTTGGTCTTACCTTGATACATAATCCTGCCAAGTTTAATCAAATTCCATCCTGTTCTTCATGACTTATCGAACGGAAACCAATTTCACATAAGTGACCCTGTGACCTTGAGAATTCACTCAAGGTCATCCAAATACAATTCTAACCTAGGTCTTGCCAAGATACATAATCCTACCAAGTTTCATCAAATTCCGTCACGTTCTTCATGACTTATCGAACAGAAACCAATTTCACATAAGTGACCCTGTGACCTTGAAAATTACGTCAAGGTCACCCAAATACAATCCCAACCTAGGTCTTGCCTAGATACATAATCCTACCAAGTTTCATCAAATTCCATCAAGTTCTTCAAGACTTATCATATGGAAACCAATTTCACACAAGTGACCCTGTGACCTTGAGAATTCGCTCAAAGTCATCCAAATACAATCCCAACCTAGGTCTTGCCAAGATACATCCTACCAAGTTTCGTCATATTCTGTCAAGTCCTTCAAGACTTATCGCACGGAAACCAAGTGTTGAAGAACCTGAACAACAACAACAACAACAACAAGAAGTGGAAGAAACGGGCACTAAAACAATATGTCACCCGGCTTCCACCGGGAGACATAATTGTATTTGAAAATGCAGTCTCTCTCGAGAGTGGTCTTTCAGAGAGGGGCAACTGATCATGTTCTTGGCATTGACATCTACACAGCAAGAGCATACTGACCCAGGCAAGGGACAGTGTGGCCCTCTAGGCTTTGACAAGAGTATATTGACCCAGAGTTGACACAGCACAAACCTCTTATCTCTGACAAGAGTACATTGACCCAGAAAAGAGACAGCATGGTCCTCTTAGTTCTGACAAGAGTATATTGAGCTACACAAGAGACAGTGTGGCCCTCTCAGCTCTGACAAGAGTATATATTGACCCAGACAAGAGACAGTGTGGCCCTCTCAGCTTTGACAAGAGTATATTGACCCAGACAAGAGACAGCATGGTCCTCTCAGCTTTGACAAGAGTATACTGACCCAGACAAGAGACAGTGTGGCCCTCTCAGCTTTGACAAGAGTATACTGACCCAGACAAGAGACAGTGTGGCCCTCTCAGCTTTGACAAGAGTATACTGACCCAGACAAGAGACGGTGTGGCCCTCTCAGCTTTGACAAGAGTATACTGACCCAGACAAGAGACAGTGTGGCCCTCTCAGCTTTGACAAGAGTATACTGATCCAGACAAAAGACAGTGTGGCCCTCTCAGCTTTGACAAGAGTATACTGACCCAGACAAGAG
This sequence comes from Hermodice carunculata, assembly GCA_964020975.1. Lineage (NCBI taxonomy): Eukaryota > Metazoa > Annelida > Polychaeta > Eunicida > Amphinomidae > Hermodice > Hermodice carunculata. Next base: position 66,860,954 of record OZ026623.1, read on the forward strand.
GCAGTGTGGCCCTCTCAGCTTTGACAAGAGTATACTGACCCAGACAAGAGACAGTCTCCTGGCCCTGTCAACTCTGGCTGATAGAATCCCAGGCTATATTATGATTTAATGAGGTATTTGCACAAATGCGAGTGATTTACAGTTAGGTAAGAGATAAAAGCTTTACCAATTCACCATGTCTGCTAGCCAGAGAAAAGTGAAACTGGAATCTGGACAATTACATATATTTCAAACCAATATCACAGGGGTAACCACACAAAATCAGCTTTTACAAATACAATATTAGAATATTTTGGGATGGATGGAGAAAGGAGTCACCCCAGGCCTGCAACCAAAATTAATTGTCGAGAGGACAAGAGCAATAAATGCTTAGGCCAGCTAGCATTGTCTAAGATGATAACCAGTTGTCTAAGACAATCAGCAAATGTTGGACAATCAGTATTTGGTGAAGACGATCAGACCTTTGCTGAGGGGCCATTTCACATTTTCACAAATATACGCTGACTACTCCCTGGAGAGGCAGTGAGGGTCATGTAGAACTTTGCCAGAATGCTGACCCTTTTGAAGGGTCGCCAGGACCCTATAAATTGACAACAGTGGCAGCGTTTCCAGTGCTGTATCACACGTACTTAAGAAAGGCCTTCTGCCCCTTTGCCGTAACTATTGGCCTTCTAAGATGGATGGGCTGTGATGAGAGGGCAGCTCTCCTGAAATAATGGTCCACTATATATTGGCTTCAGGCAGGTCTGGGGCCCTTCATTACTGTCATTACATCGTTTCTCCCAACACCTGAGCTTTTTTAAAGCACTTTCCAAACACAATCGTATTCAAGTCAGGTACGGCTCTAATGGAATTGTCCCATCAGCCTGTCCACAACGCCATCACAAGTCATCACACGTTGCTACAGAGTGTGTCCCCAATGTGCAGACCACGTTAAAAAAAAAAAAAAAAATCCAGGATGGAAAGCTGATAAACATTAAAACCCACCTGATAAATATTAACTCCTACCTGATAAACATTAAATCCTATCTAATAGACATTAACTCCTATCACATTCAACATGCAAGTCAATGAACTGTTAATACTTTTCTTACAAACTTGCATGATATTTTTTCCACCTAATCAGTATGCATGGTACATGTGCCGAATAATATAAATACTACTGACTTACATGCACTGATAATCTTGAATTTTTGTACAAAGTCCCATTTGGGAAAACAAAAAGTGTGACAATTGCAAAGGATATAAATTCATACTTGGGATACAGTGAAAACTCCTTATAGTGACACTCAGATATCTGACAAATTCACCTAATGACACTTCTTTTCAGGAGCACAAAGTATGTTTTCTATGTTATGTGATTCTTTTATCTGACATATTCAGTTGTGGGACACATATTCAAGGACCAGATGGTGCCATTATAATGAGGTTTCCCCTGTGCCATGCTTTTCATATTGTAAACTAATATCTGCACTTGGCTACAAAAGCAAAAATCAGCCTAATTTTTATGTTTAATCAATTTGGGGAAGTTACTAATCGGTCAATTTATGTCCATATGTGCACTGATACTTTAGAATTTCAGAAAAGTTTGCTGACATTTTTAACATCTAAAGTTTCAGATAAGTTATAAACATATTAATTTCATAAGTCTGTTCAAATGTGCCAAACTCTATTTGCCAACTCACCTGACATTTTTGTGTGAGACAGATAATGCCATAATTTTTGACATATACTCCATAATTTTAGATATACACATGTGTATTTTATATTCCACATTTTAGAGTCTCTCTCTCTCTCTCTCTCTCTTCTCTCTCTCCTCTCTCTCTCTCTCTCTCCTCTCTCTCTCTCTCTCTCCTCTCTCTCTCTCTCTCTCTCTCTCTCTCTCTCTCTCTCTCTCTCTCTCTCTCTCTCTCTCTCTCTCTCTCTCTCTCTCTCTCTCTCTCTCTCTCTCTCCCCCCCCCCCAAGGCAAATTTGTGTCTGCCCTTTTTCTCGGAGACTGCTATAGATAGAAACTTCACACATGGCACAATTATATTTCTATAGATGAAGTCTTGCTTTTTAAACTGAGAGGTCATAATTTTCAAAATTATGCAAATGAGATTTAATTAAAGTTTTAAATCTTCAGTATCTTATATACTATAGTAGATGCGGTTCTGAGTGTATAGGAGTTCGATCATAGCAAGGCAAAGGTCATCTCAAATATTGAGGTCAATGGTCAATTTTTAGGTCAAAATGTCATTTTAAAGGTCAAAGTTCATTTCAAGCAGAGGTCATCTCAAGGTCAAAGGCCACTTTCAATGGTGGCTGTCCAATGCAAACATTGTCAAGTTTGTTGCCACAGAAATTCACTATAAATCAGTTGTTCACTTGACAGCCAATCTTGAAGATCTAGAGGGGTCATAATGTTCACAGTTATGCAAATTACCTCTAAAGGTCAAAGATCAATGTCATTTTGCCATTTGAAATTTGCTTCTAGCCATGTCTTGGTAAATTTTTATCTGATTTTGATCATTTTGGGCTCATATTGTAGATATTGTAACACTGCACATGTTTGTAATTTACGTGTGACCTCTAAAGGTCAAAGGTCAAAGGTCAACGTTATTTGGCCTTGAAATTTTAACTGACATAGTCTCTTAAGCTAGGGACTAGTGTACTGTGGTTCCTGCTTTGAAATACCACTCTTAGACAGGTCTTTAAGCTGGTCTGTCTGAGTAGATGGTCTCACTATGTCTGTGTGCCACACAGACATTCCGTTTTTGTTGGGTTTCTTTCCTTTTGTCTTCCAACTCAATCTTCTTCTTTACCAGCAATTACATTCGACAATTTCTTCCTTATCAGCAATTATGTCCAACAATTTTTTCAGATAATAATACACTGAAAACTTCAAACTGGGTATGATTATTGATCCATACAAAAAGTCGTGCATTTTTACAAAGACGGTTGAGTGCATTTAAATATGCAAATTACAGGCACTTGAAATTTTAAATCTTGAATATCTTCAAAACTACGATAGGTTGAGATGCCATTCCAACTTCTATTTATAGGTTTACGACATAGATGCATCCAATAACTACAACAAAAGTTGTAAAGTTTTAATTTATGTAATTTAGGGCATTTGAAAAGTTTAAATTTTGAAGATCTTCAAACTACTACAGGTAGAGGTGTCATTCCAATTTCAAATTATAGATTTCTGCTACAGATGCATCCAATGAAACACAAACAATGGTTGTAGATTTTTTTCATTTACGCTAAATAGGGGCACTTTGAAAGTTTAAATATGAATATTTCAAAACTATAACCGGGAGAGATGCCATCCCAACTTCAATTTATAGATTTTTGCTGTAGGCACACAAAAGTGATGACATTTATAATTGATGCTAATGAGGGCCAATTGTCAAGTTTTAATGTTGAAAACCTTACAGCTATTACATGTTGAGGTGCCATTCTCAATTTAACTGATAAGTTTGTGCTGATTGCGCATCTGATGAACCACAAACAAAAAATGTAGCATTCATATTTATGTACATTTTGGAGACATATAGGTCATACTGTGTTTAGTGTGTGCAGCCACTTAACCAACTGTAGTACTGTAGTTCTAGAAATTTTCGCACTCAACTTAATTTCGCACTTTCCATGCTACCACCCAAAGCACAAAATTAAAATGCATGAAATAAGTTGCATTGTATTTCACTATATTGTATGGCATTGGATTGTGCAAAATTAAAATGCCGTGAAAATTCTGTAATTTAAGAACAAGAGGGCTGTGTGAACAGCCCGTGCCTCAGCTGATCTTGACATTCATCACACTTGCAGATCTATGAACTTGAAAGGATCAAGGACACCATGTTCTGAGTAAGTCTGACCTTTATAGAAGAACACTTACATGTGCAACATCAAAGTTCAAGTAGTTCTCAAGTTATAATGAAGAGTAAAATTCATGTATGTTGCACTGTGACCCCCCAAACAAGGTCAAGGTCATTCATGTACTGTCTCAGCATGACCTTCATACAGAATAATTAACATGTGTAGCTAACTCAAAACAGATCTCAAGTATCAAGTAAACAGTAAATCCATGTCAGTTGTCCTGTGAATTAGCATTAGAATGCCCATTGACTTACACAGTAATCAATAGGAAAGCTGCACTGACTGGTAAGTACCGTAATTGAAAATCCTTAAAAATCAGGAATCCAAAGCAGTGCACCTACTAAACAAACTGTTTGACCCTTCCACAACAACATATCCATCACATTTCAGCTTAATCTGAGGGACAGTTCTGAAAACAAGTGAAAAATAGCAAAACCATACAAAAAATTCATAAAAAAAATTGCAGCGCCACCTGGTGAACAATTGGGAACTAGGTGTCCCCGGGAGTGTCTATGAACGATATAAAAGCAATTGGGTGAGCGGTTTCAGAGGTGAAGAATTTTGAAGGTTTGCCCCAAAAAAGAACAAATTAATAATTCAAAAAAATCCAAAAATCAATAGAGCGTGACCATTTGAACACACTTGATAGGGATCCACCCAAGGCACATCCCCCCAAGTTTGAAGTAAATCTGGTCAATATTATTAAAGTTATGACCATTACAAGAAATTCCATGTTAAACTTTCTTATTAAAACTTTTGTAGAGGTTTTTGAAAAAAATCATATCATAAAAAAATCCAAATTCATTGGAACATGACCATTGGAACAAACCTGGTAGACACCCACCCAAGGTACACTGCCACCAAGTTTGAAGCAAATCTGGATGATGGTTTTGGAGAAGAAGTCGAAAATGTAAATTAGCATTAGAATGCCCATTGACTTACATGGTAATCAATAGTAACGGTGCATTAAAAAAAAATATAAAAATCAATGGAGCATGACCATTTGAACAACTTGGTAGAGATCCACTCAAGGTGTATCCGCACCAAGTTTGAAGTCAATCTGGATGACGGTTTTGGAGAAGAAGTCGAAAATGTGAATTAGCATTAGAATGCCCATTGACTTCCATAGTAATCAATAGGAAAGCTGCATTGACCGACAAGTACCAGAGATTGAAAAAATCGTTAAAAATCAGGAATCCGCAGCATTCCCACATAGTGAACAACTTTGTTTGACCCTTGTACAAGGAACATATCCACCATGTTTCAGCTTAATCTGAGTGATGGTTCTGGAGAAGAAGTCGAAAATAGCTATAACACACAAAAAATCATAAAAAATTAGGGTAAAACTCGCAGCGCCACCTGGTGAACAAATTAAGAACTAGGAGTCCCAGGGAGTGTTCCTGTGTGATATCAAAGCAATTGGGTGAGCGGTTTAGGAGAAGAAGATTTTTTAAGATTTACCCAAAAAAGAACAAAAAAAATTCATTAAAAATCCAAAAATCACTAGACCGTGACCAATTGAACAAACTTGGTAGAGACCCACCCAAGGCACATCTCCACCAAGTTTAAAGTGAATCTGGCTGACGGTTTTTGAGAAGAAGTCGAAAATGTGAATTGTGGACGACGGACGGAACGACGGACGGACGGGCACGGACGACGGACGACAGACCCCTCAAAAAACCTCAGCTGACTGACAAGTCAGCTGAGGTAAAAATTGAGTTTGCATGAAATTAAACGCGCAAACATTTCTAGAACTACAGTATTTTTCACCATTTTCTTTGTTAAAAATGTGTGTATATATATGTCATCCAATACTTTTTTTTATGTGATGTTATTTAATTTTGCATCACTGTCTACACAGGCAAAATTTACATGTTAAATATTGGTATTGCATTAAAGTTAGTATGCTTACATAAATATAATGGGCACCAGTTAGTATGCCTACATAACAGACTTGTGATGCAAACTACTGTGGTATTGGATTAAAATTCAGCAATACTGTGCATGTGTGGTTTTCCTCAGAAGATACAGTTATGCATGCTTTGGGGTATGTTGAATTTCCCTTCCCCCTCATTTAGCAAATGTACCACTTTCATTTATGAACAGTCATAATATTTTTGAGTCACATCTGCTCTATATATTGTACATATATGTAGTCCATTCAACTTGAATCATTAAAATTTACTTGTGTTTGTAGCCAGAAACTGTTGACTTGAAAGACATGACAGGGAATTTTTTTCTATTTGGTTATAATAATTTGAAATGTTATTATATGATCCATTGCTGTTGTTGCTGTTCAAAGAATGCATGTCACAATACTCAGGTTGCACTCTGCTACTGAAACCAGACACTGGATTACAGATCAGTTTAATTGCCATCGTGTTGCAATAAGCCACATGAGTATGAACCCCTTTCTTAACCCCTGAGGAGTGATGCCACAAGACCAGAACTTGACTTGGGCTGAAATCTGGCATTTCTCCTTGTGCTCTCTAACACGGTCTGCATATCTATATGATGTGACTCACTTTGCCCTTTGGGATAAATAGGATTTCATTTCAACTTTCCTTTTGTGTGTGTGTGTGTGTGTGTGTGTGTGTGTGGCTGTTGAAAATTCAATGTTTACAATATTTGCTACATGTGCAGATATAGGTTTAGATGGTTTCGGAAATTTACTCCAACACATATGTATTAATTCTCTCTCTCTCTCTCTCTCTCTCTCTCTCCTCTCTTCTCTCTCTCTCTCTCTCTCTCTCCTCTCGTCATCTCTCTCTCTCTCTCTCTCTCTCTCTCTCTCTCTCTCTCTCTCTTCTCTCTCTCTCTCTCTCTCTCTCTCTCTCTCTCTCTCTCTCTCTCTCTCTCTCTCTCTCTCTCTCTCTCTCTCTCTCTCTCTCTCTCTCAATATTTACAATGCTGCAGTTGTAAAGTTTTTAACATGTGACAGGCACAGAACAAAAACAGATTTACCTTATGTGGGAGGCAAGGGGTTAACTTTGATAGAAATGTGCGTGACAGCTGATGATTTGGTCCAATCAGGACCCAATCTTTGGACATTTCCACCTTCATTATTCAGTCAGTGCACAAATGTAGATTAATGTTTAGTGGCTGACCCCCCACAGAGAGGAACAAACCACATATGCCATTTATACGCTCTTTAACACAAACACACTCTGACAGGTCACCAGGGACTCAGAGTGGGTCTGCCACCACAGTCAAACCTGCCATTTAGGAGATATATCCTGATCATAACTTGTTTACTATGGGTTTTTGAACCCCTACCATTTCCTTTTAAGCCAATATCTTGATATTTTTATCATACAGTGAACACAATTAGTTTGATGTAGAAAATATACATGTATTGTATTTCGAGATCAATGGATACATGATATATCTTTGAAATGGGATAAACCTATCAGCATAGGGACCACCAGAGGGCACCATTAACTGCTTCCTGTCTACACCAAATAGGATGTTTTTCCTGGTTAGGCTCTGGGAGTATTACCTCCAAAGCAGACCAAGCTTCATGGTCATATTTTTTCTGCTCCAATCATGTGAAGTAAAGGTACTTGGTATGTTTAGCATGCAAGTGAAATTTGTATGTGGTGCCCAGTCACATGATCTGACATGGTCAATGTTAATGTGAGGGCCTTAGGGGGACTTAACTAATTAATTCTGAGGACTAAGTGTACTATCCTCCATAAAGATGACAATGATGATCAATATCATCATTACCACCACCATGTACATACCCAGTTCGATATCCTGGTCGTCGGTCATCACCACGACAATATTTGGCTTGTCACTCCGTCGTTGCTTTGCTTTATGTCGCCGTGATGAGTACCTTGCTCTTCCCTCATCCCGTACTCGAGTATTGTCCCTATTGCGCCCTCTGGTGGGCTGAACGCTATGGGTGATGACAATGAGACTTAGCAGCCCCAGCATCCAGAGTGACAATCCTCTCACATCCATGATGCAGGAATGGCAGCGATAACGAGCGTCTCCCTTATCACCACTTCATGGCCACTGACACCAACCCAGCACACCACTTCTGAAAGTATACCCAACATCAAAACGTATGAATATATTTGTTTAAAAAGTAGGTAGGTAGTGGTTTTTTGTTGTCACTATTCCATGAGTGCTACTGTCATCCCTTAGACAAACACCGCTTCTGAAAACTGAAATACACCCAACAATCCTGGTCACCGAGACTCTAGCACACCACTTCTAAATACAGCACAGTGAAACCTCATTATAACGACACTCATATATCTGACATATTCAATACAATGGTAAAAACAACACAATGGTAATAGCACTCAAATATATATATATATATATATATTCAATATAATGACACAAATTTTCACTGGGAAAAGTTCATTTTCTTTGTTATTTGATTCATTTTGTCTGACATATTCAGTTATCTGACACTTTTTCGGGAACAGATGGTGTCATTATAACAAGTTTTCACTGTACTATATACCAAATGCTATATATGGTGTATTCCTGGTCACCACTCCATGACCACTACTGTCACCCAGACATACCAACTCTGCAAACAGCAATATATATACAGTGAAACCCTTTTTTGAGAGACCACTGTGTTGAAGGACCACCTGTCTTTTCAGACCATGTTTACCATGTCCCTTTTGCTATCTTTCCCATGTTATTATACCTCCACTGCGAGACAACCTGCCTTATGTGACCACTTTTTGGCTTGCTCTAGGGGTGGTCTCTCAAAACAGGTTCTACTGTACACCCAATACAAATATGTCTGGGCAAGAAAATTTTTATGTCCTATTGTCAGGGATAATTAATATCCTGGGCTGGTGCTAGCCATTAGCCATAGGCTTATGAATGTGGAATCTGGCTAAAAGAATTTACAACCTTTCTAGCCAAATTGGCTAAAGAATTTTTTGATGCACTGCACCTTCCGAATCAGTTTTACTGTTCTATCATCAAAATGCAACATTTTAGATGTAACTTGAAATGTTTTAAAATGTGAGCTGACTTTGGCAAACAAAATTAAGTCAGGCTAAAACATTCACCTGATTTTAGCCAATTTGGCTCACAACCTAAAATCCCTAGCACAAGCCCAGATATCTGCTGCAGAACAAGTGAATATTTAGAAAACAACAAGTGAAAGATATGGATACTTGTCCTGGAACAAGTATACTGGTGATGGAATTTGCTCACCCTGCATGTTTTCAAACTGTTATATCCTCTCCTGATCTTGATTGATCATTTATTTACACGTTGTAGCCCTGTAGCGCCTAAAAACCACAAACAAGAGTATATATGTACGATCAGGTGTCAACTTTAATACAGGTCTATGTTTCGTTTATCCATGTGACTTTAATCAAAGCATTCCCTGCTTGTACTTGCACACTTTAGGGAGCACAAACTTGTTTTGTTTCCTGTTTTATCATGGTTCCATGGTGGTGTTTTCCACAGAATTAGTTCATACAAAGATGTACAGCTTGAAGTCATTACACAAACCAATAAAAAATAATGTATACACAGAAGTCTTGAATGTTGAAAGTGCCTTCTTTCTTTTCACTGTGTGGTATCATGTCAAACATGTCCTGCCCTCCACCCCCCCCCCCTTCAATTTCATGAGGTCACACCCTCGTGGCTGAAATTGAGTACGTGATCATCACCTTCTAGGATGAAGACAGCATTAAACAAAGAAAACAACCCATGTTTGCTACCAGGTCACATGTGGATAATAAAATGACAAGGAAACAAATCTGACTCAAATTTGGCATGTGGGCACACCTTCATATACCTCTTACTGTTTGGTTACAGGTACAATTCTGTTTGACATAAAAATACAATAAAATAAGTCTGAATGTTCTACTTCCTTTCAGCCTCATTCTGCCTCAAAAATCTTTTCAGTGCCCCCTTTTAGAGTCAGTCAACAGCTTTCCTATGGGCGTAGGAATGTATTGTAAGCTGGGGGAGGGGGTTCAGATCTGAGGCCACATGAGTGATGAAGACACGAAAATGGTCGGGGGGGGGGGTGTTCCCCCGGGTCAATTTTAACAAGAGGCCCATGGGCCTAATGCTCTGCTGGCACCTTGGCTATATTGCACCTGTTCATTTCAAAGTTGTGAGTCCTAAAGTATCTTATCATATGAAGCTTGTGTAAATTTAGTATAAAATGTCCACCAGATGGCACTTCTCTCCACATGTAACCATAACTTATTTGTGCAATTCCTGTGATGCATATTGTTGCAAAAAATAAGCAAGTCCAATTCAATTACTTTTCAAGATATGGAATCTTATGTTTTAAAACACATTTTCGCTCATGATTTCCATCAAATTACAGGTGGCGCCACTAGTATTATTAGCAACTTAGACTTTGACCTCCTCCACAATCCTACTGAATTTGGTGAAGATCTGCCAAAAATTAAAGATGCTGGAGTGTTCACAAGATTTTCACAATATGACCCCTATATATTACATAATGTAGGTGGTGCCACCAATATTAAAATGGGCCTCGATTTTCATACATCCTAGAAGTCCTGAAAGTAATATTGGGCTAACTTGAAAACTGTGGCTGTATCGAGGTAACGAGCAAAAGTTTACAGATGGACATGAGTGGTCTCATAAGCTCTGCAAACTTCTGTCAGCAGAGCTAAAAATAAGTGTTAACAATGTGCATTCTGGTGCTTCTTTATGTCAATTTTAGCACAATTTCAGTGTCTCAAAAGCTTGGGTTTGGGATCAGAAAGAATTTAGGACTACACAAACACTAAAGCTCATTCTTGGATATTCGGAAGGGGGGGGGGGGTAGGTTACGGAAACACATCCCCCAGCTTGTTTCCTATTCTACGCCTATGTTCCTCAACACACTTTGAGGTGTGAACCAATTAGGAAAGTATTGACCTGGCCTAAGTTACAATGTAACTACAGGCATGCTGGAACTAAAATGAATGGTCTTTTTACAAGGAAGATGCATTCAGCATTCTTATTATAATTCAGAGGAGTCTGTTTCAAGCAGTTTGACTTCAGTTGACACTGAATAAGTTAAACCTACTTCAAAATCCCATTCTACATTTGCAATACTTTCTGCAACACTAATGTAGTTTTGTATGAATATGGCAGGCTAGCCTTTGAAGCATGTTATAAGGTCTCAATGGACATCAACTTTTGGCATCACCACCAGGTGGCAGTGCACATCCAGGAAAGACACTGCCCAGCAGGGTGTCTGTCCCACAGGTCTCCTCTGGCAGCCTCAAGCCTCAAGTTCCTGGCTATCATTGACAATTCTACGAAGTTTTCTTTGAAGGCGATACATAAAGCTTTGAGATATCTAAGTCATTTCATACTATCGTCACAGGTCTTGGTCAGTGGTTCTAGCACTGCCTGGCAAGTCATGCTGCAGCTGCCCTTGCAGCAGCTGCAGCATGACTTGCAAGGCAGTGCTAAAACCACTGACTTAAGACTATAGGCATGTTGTTGGTACTTGAATGGAAGCTCTTTTCATGAAGAATTTAAACATTAAAATTGTTGTCTTAAATCTAGGTAAATATATGGGAAAATCAGGGACTGGTATGGAATGAGTTTAACCAACCCAATATTCCATCAGCACAGGCCTACAACCTGTACAGGTTCATTGAAGGAGAGGTTGCTCAGGGCAGAAGACACAAAACCCATTTACTGTTCACCCAGTTTCTGGTGACAAGACACACAGTACATTTAACTCTTTCAGTGCCCACCACGACTAAAGTTGATCTGCTTAAGTCAAACTAGTCTGAATTATCATTAGGATCCCAGATTTGATTTGATTTCCTCGTGAAAAGGCCTGTCATTCAAGTACCAGTTGCCTACAGTTCCAGAGAGAATATCACAGATCAACAGCTTTTCTTGGCATGCATTGGGCGCAAGGAGCCCAATGCATGCCAAGAAAGACTGCTGATTCAGTCCAAAATTTGCAACTGGAAGAGTTAAACTGGGTTAAGCAAAACTATAAGGGTTACACTATTTTTTGTGCTAAATTTTAATTTGTGCAGGTCTACATGACATGTGGGTGGGTTTGGCTAATTGGAGTGCACAAGGGTTAACCATCTAACACAACAACAGTTTCAAATTTCATCGCATTGCGTGAACTCTTAGCATGAGCCTATAGCACATACTGTAAACAACTTACAATTTATATTAAATGATTATAATTGACCCTTTGCCTCTTGAATTACGTCTGACTTTTAAGACTGAGTCAAAACTTTCTTCTCCTGACGTGGGTTGGGTGCTAAGCATCCAACCCAGTCCAAGGAAATCTCTTGACCTGTTGCATATTACTTTGGTATCAATCATCAATATTTTCTTATTCAAAGTTTTTTATCATTTTTAAAATTAATCAAAACTTTGGACTTTAGTAGACATGACTTGACCACCAGCTGGTTTTGTCTAGTTCCAGGGGGAAAGGGTCAATATTTTCTTTGGTGATTTAATGGTCAAACCATTTGATCAGAAAAACTCAACTGGTTACCAATTGTACACACTGATCTTTGCATTTTTAATGGCCATAAAGGTCCCTCAAGGTAATGAAAGAAATGTAACCTTTACTATTGAGCAAAGTGTGACATTTACCAGTTTGTTAGTTCCTTATTTATATATTAAATAAAAAAACAACCAAGATACCTTCAGACCACAAAATGTTATGCACTGGTTATATATACAACTGACTGTATACAACATACAAACACGAAGGAGCCAAGCATGTACCACCCTCCAGTATAACGTACATGTACTTCGCACTTCCCAGACTACATGTAAACACCAGTCGCTGCTTATACCACAGTAGCTTTTTTCGGCAGCCTACAGCATGCCAGGAAATGTACGAGATAACAGTAGACTTGTCAAAATGTTCATATCCTGTGACACTTCACAGGCATTTTTATTCATTTGTGATTTCTTTTCTTTTTTGACACTTGGCCAAAAGGAAATACTTTTTTTTTTCACTAGTTCATGTAATACAGTGTGAATATGTTTATTTTCAATTCTCTTGTGGACATGACATTTATCAATTACTTCCAACAAAAATTTCGACATTTATAATACAATACAGTGAAAACTCATTATAATGACACCATCTGTGCCCTAATAAATGTGTCGGATAACTGAATATGTCGGATAAGTGAGTCAAATAACAATGAAAATAAACGTTTTCCCATGCAAATTTGTGTCATTATATTGAATATGTCGGATATCTGAGTGTCGTTATAATGAGGTTTCACTGTATAAAAAACATAAGTGAACTGCTTCCCCCAGACAAAGTTCACCACATTTGAAATGTAGCCCTCCCACTGTGAAGGCAGACATGTACACACTTTCTGCTTTAACATTCTGAATCAATCTTGAGGTTACGTTATCTTTACAGGGGTATAAACTACCTTAGTAACACACACCTTAACTCTTTCAATGCCAAATTTTGTACTGAGTCAACAGCTTTTCTCGTCACGCATTGGGCGCAATGAGCCCAATGTGTGCCGAAAAAAGCTGTTGACCTGGGATATTCTCTCTGGAAATACAGGCATGCGGGTACTTGAATGAAAGTTCTTTTTATGAAAAAAAAAATTTACCCCCTGGTTCATCTGCCAAATAACAATGACACTTGTTTATGAAACGCTAGTGTCCTAAATCACGAGCTGTGAAAAAATATTCCCCACTTCAGAAGGTAGGCTGTCACGAGACACCATATCTCTTCTCAAAAAATTATATATAGAAAAAATCTTAAAGATGGCGGGGGACCATCTGGTACAATGAATGCCACAGTATTAGCAGGATCTGTACTGGTTGCATTGGCAAGGGTTCCGACATTGCAATTACGCCACACCTGACTTTTTGATTTGTTACATCAAGTGCACGTATGAATGTACACATGGACGTAAGTCGCGTGTACGTTACACCCACTATATAAAGCATGCACTCACAGCCGTTAAACTAGCCTCTGATGAGCCAGACTACTGGGGAAACTGGTCAGGCTTTTTAAGTCAGCAGTTGGAAGATTTTAAGTCATTTTTGGCCTTGCCCTGTCGACTGCTCAATCTTTTTATGAGGAATACGAATCTGGGATCCTTATGATAATTCAGACTAGTTTGACGTAAGTAGGCTTCTTTTAGTCATGCTTGGCACTGAATGAGTTAATATGGTGATTGACACTGCACACAATAATTGCAGGTATTCTGATAGAAATGTTTTGCCCAATCCCTTAGCTTTGCTCCAAGATTTCATTAGCCTGACTCTTCATAAAGCTTCATGTTTCTTCAGAAAATTGTATTTGTATGTACATGGATGTATATCATTATTGTGGAAAATCCTACTTAAGTCCACAACACTGAACTGTGCAGTGAGTGGCTTCAACTAAGGTGTTTTCCATTGTATAGCTGTCAACCCCTAAAGAAATCCCACCCTGACACCTGGCCAAGGCAGGGTGCAGAAGGGGGTTTACCCTCACCAGCAGGGGCCTAGGGCCCTCAGAAAATATCAAATACTGGATGGCAGGGAGTCCTGTAAACTTCATATTGGATGACCTGCCATCCAACATTTGTTATATTCTGCAATTTAAGTAATGATACACCTTGATCCAGCAATTATTACTCACAAACTCGGCACTTATTGCTGTCCGGTCGACTCAAATAGGCCTACCACATGGATCTGAAATGTGTGGTGTGACGTTCTGTGATCCATATGGTGCACGTCGTAACAACACGTGGTACATGCTGTAACATCACGTTTTTATACTTAATGCATAGTGCTTTACCATGTGACATACACGTGATGCCCAATATTATGGTTTCAACTACCCAATATGAAGTTTCACAGCACAGGCATGTGGTATAAATAGAGACATCTGATTGGTTACCTTGATGTAAAATATTGATATTTAGGTTTGAAACAGTGTGATCTGGTAGCATGAGACATTCCGGCTGCCCAAATCTAATTATTTTTTGTGATTTTTTTTGTATATATCTTATATTTCAGGGGTTTTTTCCCGGTGATTTTTTTAAAATCAGAACATTTTCTGTTGAGCACTTGCCCAACCTGAGATTTGCAGTGGCTGTGAGGCAGGTCATAATACCTTGAGACTCTGGGTCAAAATGTGACAGTCCACACCTATGTCCATTGGATTTTGACAGAATAAACCCGACTTCCCCTGATGTTGCATGAGTACTGATCCTCAAACCCAGGCCAGGGAATTTACCTGTTGGGCCAGTGAATTATAGTGTGATAGGTCTCATCTGCAACAGGTGTATAGTGATACCTGCTCTAAATACCATCTCTCATGAAAGACCATACTAGTTTTTAAGACCACCCTTTCAAGACACTGGCCTTTAATTTCTTTGCTAGCTTATTCAAATCATATCATAACTTTACGAGCTCTTTAGGAAAAACAACTTGGACAAGTGCCAAACTCCATACTCATTGGGTCATTTTGACCCAAAAAGTAAGTCCGCAAGTAAAGTTTTATGCATTATGTAATCAAGCACAATTTTGATCTGGAGGCTCAATTCTCTTTGCCATTGATGTCCAAGCTTACACTTTGGCTCATAATTTCCATCAAGTTATCCGAGGTCCTACTACAGTGTATATGCAACTCAGATTTTGAGCTCCTCCACAATCCAGCTACGTTTGATGAGGATCTATCACAAATTAAGGATGCTGGACTGGTCACAAGATTCTCACATTTTGACCCATATATTACATAGTGGTACAGGTGGCACTGCTGATATCAAACTCGATCTAGAGTTTCAAACATTGGATATGTCCTGAAAGGTACATGTATATAGGATAAGCTGAAAACTGTGAACTATATATGGGGATTTACCTGAAAATGTGGACTATCGGGTTCACAAGCACAAGTTTACAGATGGAACAGACAGACTGGGGTGAACGGATAAACTCTGAGATCTTAGGTCAGCAGAGCTAAACTACCACTCATGGCTACATTTGACATCTGCAGGGGTAGGCATATATCAAAACCTCAGTTAAAAGTGACCTTTATCCCAGCATAGTGTACAGACATTGTTAAAATGTTACAACTTCGTAATAAAATGCATTGTAGCAGTTTGAAACATCTGGTAACAAAATTTGTCAAATTTGCAACAGTTTGTCCCCCTCTGATCTTGCTTGAGAGAAGGTTAATCCTCCTAGCACACATTGTAAGGGCCAAAGTTTGACAGTCCTACTTTAGTCAATCTGGAGACGACAGGTACACATGAGTGTGTATTTATCTGACTTGTGGAGAGTGTTTACCTATGCTCAAGAACTGTCAGTTACCTCCTCACCATAAGTGCACAAGTGCCTAGATTATATATACACCCACCCCCCAGTCTGATACTTTAACCCTTTTGGTAGTTATAGGCCCTACTTGTACAACCAGAATTAAAAGGAAAATAACTTTTTTTCAAACTCCTCATAAACAGTGCTTTCATTTGGCCAACATGCCCTATATGTCTAATATCACGGAGACTTTTTATCACCTAGCTGACATATCTGCTTCAACTGTTAAAATGTCAAACTACCTTTGTGACCAAAATGTGTAGATACACCTAGTGTGGCGCTATGCATTTTAGACTAATGCATAATTTTTAAGTGAGCACTTTGGTGATTTGGCGCAGAGTGCTTGATCCAAGAAGCAATGCAAAAACCCACTGACAAAGATGTTAGACCCTATAAAATAGAAACACTGTTTTTCATCCCTGCCCATCCCTACATTTTTGACTTGCAATTTCAGTTTTATTCCGTCATGAAGTCAAATGGGATGTTTATCTACTTGTTAATTTTGTTAAAAAATTATTATTTTTTCATGCTTCAGGGGTAAATAATATAAAATCCTCTTGTCTACCCCATATTGTGTGAATTTATGAAAAACAGGAAATTTGTTTTATGGTGTCGACCCACTTTAAATGGAAAATTTAACAACCAAATGAGGATTAATTCAGAAAATCATAATCATAAGTAACTCTGCTGGACAGAGAATCATTATTATCACTGTTCAAAGAAAATGAAACTTGTCAATAATAAGTCAGGAAAATCCCCCCACCCCCACCCTTGCCAGATGCCCTATTTTGGGACAGGGTCATGGACAGGGTGGTCTGTTTGGAGAGGGCCTCTAAAGAAGGGGATGTCTGAGGGACCAATGAGGGTCATATGTTTGCAGAGGGCCTCTAAAGAAAGGGAGACCGGGGGCCAGTGAGGGTTGTCTGTTTGCAGAGGGCCTCTAAAGAAAGGGATGTCTGGGGGACCAATGAGGGTCGTCTGTTTGTAGAGGGCCTCTAAAGAAAGGGAGGATGGGGGCCGGTGAGGGTCATCTGTTTGCAGAGGGCCTCCAAAGAAAGGGATGTCTGGGGGACCAATGAGGGTCATGTTTGTAGAGGGCCTCTAAAGAAAGGGAGGACGGGGGCCAGTGAGGGTCGTCTGTTTGTAGAGGGCCTCTAAAGAAAGGGAGGATGGGGGCCAGTGAGGGTCGTCTGTTTGCAGAGGGCCTCTAAAGAAAGGGATGTCTGGGGGACCAATGAGGGTCATCTGTTTGTAGAGGGCCTCTAAAGAAATGGAGGACGGGGGCCAGTGAGGGTCGTCTGTTTGCAGAGGGCCTCTAAAGAAAGGGAGGACGGGGGGCCAGTGAGGGTCATCTGTTTGCAGAGGGCCTATAAAGAAAGGGATGTCTGAGGGACCAATGAGGGTCATATGTTTGCAGAGGGCTTCTAAAGAAAGGGAGGACGGGGGCCAGTGAGGGTCGTCTGTTTGTAGAGGGCCTCTAAAGAAAGGGAGGATGGGGGCCAGTGAGGGTCGTCTGTTTGCAGAGGGCCTCTAAAGAAAGGGATGTCTGGGGGACCAATGAGGGTCATCTGTTTGTAGAGGGCCTCTAAAGAAATGGAGGACGGGGGCCAGTGAGGGTCGTCTGTTTGCAGAGGGCCTCTAAAGAAAGGGAGGACGGGGGGCCAGTGAGGGTCATCTGTTTGCAGAGGGCCTCTAAAGAAAGGGATGTCTGGGGGACCGATGAGGGTCATCTGTTTGCAGAGGGCCTCTAAAGAAAGGGATGTCTGGGGGACCAATGAGGGTCGTCCGTTTGTAGAGGGCCTCTAAAAAAAGGGAGGACGGGGGCCAGTGAGGGTCATCTGTTTGCAGAGGGCCTCTAAAGAAAGGGAGGGAGGGAGGCCTCTAAAAAAGTGAAGTCTGAGGGTGACAGAGAGAGAGGTGTGTTTGCACTGGGACTCTCAAGCCAGGGATGACTGTAGTATTCACTGCTGGCACACAGCCATGGTTCCTAACCATGATAACCACAAGCACACCACAGTTACAACATGTACAAATTGCTGGGTCTCCTAAATTACCTCCCAGCTATACCATGTACATAATGCTGGGCTTAACTATTGCCTGCGTGAACAGCTCTTGTCCTGTGCATGTGGTCCACCAGTCATTCAATGTCTCAGGCTATGCTGCTAACTTGGGTCTGATGATGTCAAATACGAGTTGCAATGTGTGTGCTGATTGATAAGCGGTAAAATATTTCCACTTGTCTGCAATACAACAAAAGTGTAAAATAAACCAATTTGGCACCTCAAACTGATTTATAAGTGTGCTGACCTTGTCATGGGGTAACCTGGCCATATAGTGCTTAACACAGTGACCCACATGTGTTATGTATTCACCTTGGATTATCAAACACATTTTGTACCAAACAGGGGAAAAATTTCTCGTTAAATTTTTGAAATATTGTGGTATCAACAAAAATGGCATGGTGACAAAGTGGATATTTGGATGAATACAGAACCAGAACACAGAATGTTTCCCCCTCTTTCTGTGTGTTTTCAAACAGATGGCATTAACTCGTTCAGTATGAAATTCTCGAGTGACTCATCTGCCCTGGGCAAGATGCACCTGAACCCTTTTGACATGTTATGTTTTTTTCCTTTTCTTTCTTGAAAGAAAGATCTTCAGCCAGGAAGATGAGAAACATTAGGGATGATTCAACATTTTAATCATTTATGAATTAGTACTTTCAGTACGTGTGTGTGGGGGGGGGGGGATGGACCTATAATACACTTCTACAGATATTGGAAAATGATGGTCCTTTGTCTGATGGGTATATACAGAGGCTGTGACGTATGTCTGCTGGGTATATACAGAGGCTATGGCATATGTCTGATGGGTACATACAGAGGCTGTGCCGTATGTCTGATGGGTACATACAGAAGCTGTGCCGTATGTCTGATGGGTACATATGAGACGTATGTCTGATGGGTACATACAGAGGCTAAGACGTATGTCTGATGGGTACATACAGAGGCTGAGACGTATGTCTGATGGGTACATACAGAGGCTGAGACGTATGTCTGATGGGTACATACTGAGGCTGAGACGTATGTCTGATGGGTACATACAGAGGCTGAGACGTATGTCTGATGGGTACATACAGAGGCTGAGACGTATGTCTGATGGGTACATACAGAGGCTGAGACGTATGTCTGATGGGTACATACAGAGGCTGAGACGTATGTCTGATGGGTACATACAGAGGCTGAGACGTATGTCTGATGGGTACATACAGAGGCTGAGACGTATGTCTGATGGGTACATACAGAGGCTGAGACGTATGTCTGATGGGTACATACAGAGGCTGAGACGTATGTCTGATGGGTACATACAGAGGCTGAGACGTATGTCTGATGGGTACATACAGAGGCTGAGACGTATGTCTGATGGGTACATACAGAGGCTGAGACGTATGTCTGATGGGTACATACTGAGGCTAAGACGTATGTCTGATGGGTACATACAGAGGCTGAGACGTATGTCTGATGGGTACATACAGAGGCTGAGACGTATGTCTGATGGGTACTGAGTGGAGTGACTGATGCAGTGACTGAGTGGCAGTGGAAGGAGTGGAGTGACAGGAGTGACCACATGGAGTGACAGAAGGAACCATGTGGAGTGGATGAATGGAGTGAGTGAGTGGAGGGACCGAGTAGAGCAAGCAAAGTGATGGAGTGGAATGAGAGGAGTGACAGAGTGGAGGGACCGAGTAGAGTGATCAATGGGCTGGGGTCCTGGGCACCTACCTGCCATTCAGCTTTTTAGTTTAACCAACAGACAACAAGGACATGGCATGAATTGCAAAAGTATCATGTGCCGATGCCCAGTCTACTCACTGAAGCAACTCAGTGACAACAGTCACCTGTCACTGGCTAATTGTACAGGAACCATATAATCAGTGGTCAGTAAATCAGCATTTCACATTGTTCAGAGACTCTCTCAAATCACTGAACACAAGTGTTTCCTTTTACCTCTCTCTTTTGAGAACCCAACCCTACCCTGTACTGATAACAATTTACCAGCTTTCACTCTGTGTTGACAATATCAATTGAATGTTAATCCTGAAAAAAGAAAATCTCAGCAAATTTATTGTGCACTCTCCATATAGCTAGCTCCAAACCAGTTTTCCTCTATTTACCACTGCAGTTACTATTAACTTTACTCTGTCTGACAAGTACAGTAAAATCTCTCTAACCAAACACCTCCGTATACGGAACACCTCTCTATACTGAATACCATTTCTCGGTCCCAAATATATACTTTCAAAGTTATCAAACCTCCCTTTACCGAACACCTCACTATACTGAAAACTTTTTTCTGGTCCCAAGGGTGTTTGGTATAGGGAGGTTTTACTGTACATTTAAACAGGCTAACCTCAAGTGGGTTTGTACACTAAGGCAGTGCCTGAACATTATCCATTATATCAATGAATAAGTCTCCGTCATTTGCATGGGGCTCACGTTAAGGCCGCACATTTAGGATCTTAAGTGGATATTTTATGGTAAAAAGCCTCTTACACTTGAGACATTAATGAATCACATAAGAATGGCACTTGTTCAATACAGTGGTACCTGTTGTGTGCAGCCACTGCCGTGACACGTCATCTACTCTTTGTGGCCACATTTTTCCTGGCTAAAACTAAAAGAGTCGACTTCTTTGTAAGTTTACCTGCAGCTACAGGTCACCTGCTGTATGTGGCCACTTTTGGTGGCAGAAAGGGTGGCCACAAATAACAGGCATCACCATACAACCATTTCAAGTCATGCAGTGATAACAGTCAACACTGAGGACAAGTACTTGGACAATCCATGGTTTCTTTAACGTCTAAGTTCACACTGCAAAAAGTTGGTGTAATACAAAAGTCTGCATTATGTACCAAGAGCCTGCATGATATACCAATAGCCTGCATGACATACCAATAGCCTGCATGGCATACAAATAGCCTGCATGGCATACCAACAGCCTGCATGACATACCAACAGCCTGCATGACATACCAATAGCCTGCATGACATACCACCAGCCTGTATGACATACCAACAGCCTGCATGATATACCAATAGCCTGCATGGCATACCAATAGCCTGCATGACATACCACCAGCCTGTATGACATACCAACAGCCTGCATGACATACCAATAGCCTGCATGACATACCAACAGCCTGCATGACATACCAACAGCCTGCATGACATACCAACAGCCTGCATGGCATACCAATAGCCTGCATGACATACCACCAGCCTGTATGACATACCAACACCTTGCATGATATACCAACAGCCTGCATGACATACCACCAGCCTGTATGACATACCAACAGCCTGCATGGCATACCAATAGCCTGTATGGCATACCAATAGCCTGCATGACATACCAACAGCCTGCATGACATACCAACAGCCTGCATGAGATACCAACAGCCTGCATGACATACAGTGGTGATTAGAACTAACTTGCCTGCCCAACACAGAAACACACAATTGAATGTTGTGCTTCGAATGTGCTTCATGTGTAAATATTGCTAAATTTCAAAGTGTCACTTTTCTGCGTTGTTGTTCTATCATTTTTCCAGTGCACTTATACGCATATCGATCAATTCCGCTGTGATGCTTGCTCCTGTTCCGTTCAAGGTTGCGCATTTGTTGCAAGCCCAAGCACTTTCAAGTCTAGCATGCATCAGATACTCATTGAAGTTTTAACGTGACAAAATGGAAATGCAGTGAACAATCTGAGTTGAATGGGCACTGGCATAACCATTGGCATTACTACTCTTAATTTGCCTATTTACCGTAACAATGCCTTTTGGTCCACTCTACTCGAACTAATTCCTCATGTTTTTTGTTTTTGTTTTTAATTGTGCAATGAACACACCGAAACAGTTGTTGTCTGTTCCCTCATTGCAGCCTGTACTGTACTAGGAACAGGTGTCAGCAGATACTGTGTGGGTAGTCTGACTGATTCAATGTAGTAGTTTTCGGTAGTGATGGTTCATTTATTTGTCCATCAGTATAGATAATCATTAAAAGTCGGTTACGGCAAGTAAAAGTGTTGAAATCCACAGAAAAAAAATGCATGTTTCCACTAGTTTGTGTTCCCATAGGGCCATGTTTGTTTGAAAATGTCTGGAATGTTTGGTACTGTGGGAAAGTCCAAAGGCCTGTTCTGTTTTGGGATACTCTCCTCCGATTGGCTACATTTGATGCATTTTGATATTTCCTGCCATAAAAATCAGTCAAATTTGACGATATATCCATACTTGGAAACAGATTCTAGGTTATGGATCCCAATAGGGTAACTTGGAATATTTCGGAAAAGCACTACAGGCTGCCGACAATAGCTGAAAAGTACTTCAGTTTCTAATAACTGCCAAGCCATGTATTGAAAATAACAAACATGGATGCTGTTATCCGATGAACTTTCAAAAAAACGGGCAAGATAAATGTGATACAAGAAGTTTATTGTTGCCGCCCATTATTAAATTTTGACAGAGAAACATTTCACACAAACTTTACTAAAGGGGAAAGATGCACGGTGAACAAAACACGTGGACATGAGCCCCAGGAAGACTCCAATTCATTGAATGTGTTGGATATGCATTGTAAAATGTGAACAGGGTAATGTTGATCGATTGTCTTCCTGGCACGATCAGTAATTTCATGGAACAAACACTCCATCCTGCTTTTTAGTTACAATCTTGGTATGGCGATATGATGGGAATGATGCAAGAATGCCTACTTCATGATGTCACTATGAACCAAATAATGACTTGGAACGATCAGTCAGGTGGACCAAGGCAACAGGAGCGTGAAGATGGCCCAGACCATCACTCTTCCCAGGACTTCCGCCCAGGTCTCAACAACATGCCGTTGGAGAAAGCATGGATGCCACCCTTTGCCGAGCATGATCAAGGCAGAAAATCTGGCTGTTTTTGATGCTGTTAAAGTGTAAACACTTTGATATTTCCATAGCATTAGGACTCAGATAGTTCTTCTGAAGCTTTCTGTTTCAACTGCAAGACATATGGAAGGATATTCACTGTACATTTGGTACCAATAAAGGCAACGTCTTGGGACTCCATTTGCGCATCTTTGTTTTTGCCTAACATGTCAGTTTTGCCTTCAAATCGTTAATTGTTAATAACTTGTAAAATAAGCAAGATAATAAGATTTGACAGCATTACTTGACTTTAACTTTCCCAGACTGTTGCATCATGGTATATCTGTTGTATATAAACCTTGCCATTTTTGGTGTTGAGAGTGTGCAGTTAATCTCATCTAATTGCAACTGATCGACAATCTCAATTAACTGTATCTCGTGTTTATCCACAAATATGACAGAGTTACATTTCTACATGTACACCATTACATTCTCTTCAAAGCAGAAAATTTGAGCAATGTATTAAATATATGCACTTCTTGCGTTTGTGCTTTGAACTCACTTGAAGCACAACTAGAACACATCTGAAGCGCACTTCGAGTTAATTTAATTTTGGGATGATACGCTCGCTCGGGAGGGTAGTCAGTTGTAATTACCACTGTACCAATAGCCTGCATGATATACATGCACTAATAGCCTGCATGACCAACCAATATTGAGGGCGCATAACATGCCAATTGCCTGCATGACATACTAATAGCCGGTATGATATACTAATAGCGTGCATAATATATTAATATATATATATATGGGGTGGACCCTTAAAAAGTGGCCTGATGGGTGACTATCTAGCATAAAAGGAGGACAAACAAGCCAACATTGTGTGCTGGGTGGATAGGACATAGCACTACACCACTACAGTGGTCCCTGTCTTGAGACACCAACCCTAGGGCAGGATAAAATGTGGTCTCTCAACACAGGTGGTTTTTCATTAGAGGTATACAGCATGGAAAAGATAGCACAGTGTTCTGAGAGAGCGGTCTTATATTATGTAGTTGAGGAATTAGCAGGAAAACCATATATGAGAGGACGATGACATAAAATTTATCACTCCTTTTATTGCAGTTCCTTTTGCATACAATACAGCAGACTCCTGTGCCTCTCTCCCTCCCTGATTCACAAAGATGTATGTGTGGTTTTTGCCTTAAGCTCAAATCCGCCAAGTGGTCACTGTTGTCTCTGCTTCTTGGGTTTTGTTAGGACCAAAAGGGGCTGCAGTTCAGCCCCTCACTTTAAACCAATAATAATTTGGAAAAAGTAATTAAAAATTTGTAAATTACGCCAAAAAGACAAGAGGGGTTGGATCTTTCCTTAAAGTATAGGCTTTTGATAGTACATTTGTATAATTGGCAGGTACCAAGAGAAGTGACACATGCATTTTGCACACTGACCACTGAAAATATGTTAGTTGTTGGAAGTCTTGTAAGATTGTGGCATTTTCAACACGTATTACATTATTCTGTCAAGATACAAAATGACTGAGCCTGGAATACATATAATACAAACAGGATACCCTAGAATTGGGAGCAGCATGGAATCAAGTATCTTTGGATGTGTGAAAGAAAACAAGCCACTGTTTATATGTGAGAGACCACCTAGTTGGAGAGAGACACAGGGGGAGTCCTGTGATGATGTTACACAAGTACAAAAGCCTAGAGTATACAGTGATGTACTGACATGGAAAAAATAATACCATGAGTCCATATTTCCTATTATGAATATCATACTCATAACACTTAAAAATATAAGCGGTCTCTCATTGGAGGGTCTCTCAAGACAGGTACCACTGTATCCCCTGCAGTAACAGCTTCAAAGCTTCTGCAAAATCCACTTTTATACTGAAATAAATGTTCAGGCATCTGTGACATTTAACTCTTTCAGTGCCAAGCGAGACTAAAGTCGATCTACTTAAGTCAAACAAGTCCGAATTATCATGAGGATCCCAGATTCGTATTCCTTGTAAAAAGACCTTTCATTTAAGTACCAGTATGCCTATAGTTCCAGCAAGGAGGGTAGAGAGAGCTCTACCCTTCTAGATTCCAGAGAGAATATTCCAGGTCAACAGCTTTTCTTGGTGCACATTGGGCCAAAGAAAGCCGTTGACTCAGTCCAAAATTTAGCACTGAAAGAGTTAAAACTCAGAAAAGTCTGAAATTGGAAAACACAGCCTCCAGGAGGTAATAAATTCTAAAATGTCTTTCTGTCCAAACAGTGGAAGATGTGCTTGAAAACTGGACACTTTAAATGTCCTCAAACCACCCCACACCTGCATGGGGTAAATCCATGCAATCTCCTCTGTGACCTCGTCCCTTTGATCTTACCTTATTGACGATGTTACTGGCTTTGCGTGGAATCTTACTGCAATGTAACATTACCTCTCCCCTGTGATGTGGGCAGCTTCAGCGAGATAATTAGAGGGTATTAGAAGGGTAAAGCAGTGGAACACAACAGAGCTTACAGCTAACAGTGATATATGAGTGTAGCTACATAGGTATATTGCTACCAGCACCCTACAGTCAAGACCGATGTTTCAACATGGCTACATGTTGCCATCTCCACAAGACTTGGCCACAGTGTCTGGGGGCCATCTCAACACCTTATCAGCTCTACACAACACCACAAATTGAAATCTTTTTTCTGATATTCCATTATGGTGATGTCACTTGCTGAACCCTGCAGCCCTTTCCTGAGCAATAAGTATAAAGCTGTTTTCCCGTCCACTGGTCGCTCAGTGTGTACTGTCATATGAATGACTGGCACGAAACCTGGCATAAATATCAGGTAGCTGTGTTCACATGGCGCCTTCTACACTCGCTCAGATTTCTTTTCATTGACTTCTCTGTCCGGCAATACTTCATTTTTTATGACTTGGGACCTTACATTATACGTTTCTCATTACACTAGCCTTACAGAATATATTTCCTGCATGGATTACCTTGCAAAATGGATAAAAAGTTACATAAATAAATGACTTGTAATGTATTTTGTGGTAAAAAATGCCACTAGATGGAAAAAAACTTTTCTTCCTTTTTTCGCACTGAAACTTTTTTGCAGGGATGCATCAGCCAAGAAACATTATATTTTCAGTAAATTTACCATGCCATGTCAAACACGATTCAAATAGCTATTTCTCAGATATGGATGACCTTTCACATTAAATCTTGGCAAGATGCTACATGGATATCTACCAGAAGGTATGCCTTACAGGAAAGACAGTCCCCAGGTGTTGCCTGAGGACAGATTATTATGGTGACGATTCACCCGGTCCTGGGATGAGTTTTCCTCTCGACTTTTGGTGACATTTGTTGCAAATATTAATCATGATAATTGGAAACAGAACCTGAATACTCCAAATGGAAACACGTTGAGAAAAAATTCAGAATTAAGAACAAAACAGGACATTATAAAGACTAAATACATTTCATACTTTTGACAAAAAATTTACAGAAATATATCACTCCACTGTCTTCTAGCTTCTTTCACAGGGAGTTGGTTACAGACAGAAGTCCCTACGAGGGGGCAATGATATACTGTGCCATTATTCTGTTCGAGGGGGTACTCAAATTCTGGAGGTATGTATATAGGCGCCACAGGAATGAACCCCAATTTTCCACCCCATGTAGAATTTTAACCTACTGTTTGATGCACAAAGGTACGAAAATTGACCCCTGTTTTCTCAGATGTGAGAAAAATTTAGGAACTTTTTTCTTGCAAAACTTTACAACTGACAAGTTTTACCTTTTTGGACACTGTAAGTGTCAAAAGCAGCATTTCTTAAAACAAAAATGTAGGATTTTGAGCCCTTACTTTTTTCAGAATGTAGAATTTTGACCCCCTATATTTGGCAAAACAATACATTATAGTTATAGTTGTGGTGTGACCTCAGCCTCACTGTTGCATTAGAATGTTGCTTTATCAACATAAGACACTGTTGGACTGCTTGAGTGCTCTGCAGAGTGACTGGGGATTCCTCTGTGAAAGGAGAAGCTGTCTGGGGTAACAAAATTCTACTGTGCATCTCCCTGCTGAACATGTTCAGGGTATTTAAGTGAAATTAATGTCACAAAGTGAAGTCACTTGATGCCATATTATGGAGGCAAACATGCAATCTTACTTTAACCTATCATCAAATTACACTCTGCACACAGCAGAATATCAACTTGGCCATTTTATAGAACATTGATACAGCCAACAGGCTTACTTTCAAGGGTGTCCATTCGAAGAATGTTGCCAGCACAAAAGAAAATATAATACACAATCTTTAGAATTTTATTTTGTCATTAATTCTTTTTAAATTCCCCTTGCATTACTCCTCTTTTTTAACAGATGGTCACAAGAGATGTAATTAATTGGGTTTTGAAAAAAATTGATTTAAATGTTCTGCTTTATCACAAGAGAAGGGTAAAAATTCACAAGCCAACAGTTACAAATTGAGGTGCACTTGGCTGGTGGCAAGTACTCCTTTCATACAGTATGATGTGCCAGGCAGGAGGTATCTCCAGATAGGTCCACACAGGGCCCGAATTTCGCAAAATTTTGAGAGAATCTATTTGGATTTTTGTTAATTAGTTTTCTTTTTAACTATTCTTCCCCATAAAAATGTCACAATTTTACCTTGTAATCACACAGAAAAGACCAGTTTTATGGTCCTTTCACATAGACAGACACCATCCTTCCCCATAAAAATGTCACAATTTTACCTTGTAATCACACAGAAAAGACCAGTTTTATGGTCCTTTCACATAGACAGACACTATTCTTCCCCATAAAAATGTCACAATTTTACCTTGTAATCACACAGAAAAGACCAGTTTTATGGTCCTTTCACCTAGACAGACACCATCCTTCCCCATAAAAATGTCACCATTTTACCTTGTAATCACACAGAAAAGACCAGTTTTATGGTCCTTTCACATAGACAGACACTATTCTTCCCCATAAAAATGTCACAATTTTACCTTGTAATCACACAGAAAAGACCAGTTTTATGGTCCTTTCACCTAGACAGACACCATCCTTCCCCATAAAAATGTCACAATTTTACCTTGTAATCACACAGAAAAGACCAGTTTTATGGTCCTTTCACATAGACAGACACTATTCTTCCCCATAAAAATGTCACAATTTTACCTTGTAATCACACAGAAAAGACCAGTTTTATGGTCCTTTCACATAGACAGACACTATTCTTCCCCATAAAGATGTCACAATTTTACCTTGTAATCACACAGAAAAGACCAGTTTTGTGGTCCTTTCACCATGTTCACCTAGGCAGACACCGTGCTTCCTCTTACAGAGCAGGGCAGAATTGGTAATAATAATGTTATAATGTAA
Source organism: Hermodice carunculata (assembly GCA_964020975.1). NCBI lineage: Eukaryota > Metazoa > Annelida > Polychaeta > Eunicida > Amphinomidae > Hermodice > Hermodice carunculata. Next base: position 66,889,412 of record OZ026623.1, read on the forward strand.
ACAGGCTCGAAGTTGTAAACTGCTTTTCCTATTGGCCCATGTGATGCCCTGTCAGAGTTGATTATTTGAAATGTCCAATGATGATCTTCATGGCATCATGGTTAGCCAATAGGTAAGGGTGTCTGACAGCAACTGACAGCCTTTCTAGCATGAATTACATAATTGCATTGAAGCAACTTTTAGCCAACAAGAAATCACCTGACCGAGTAGCGGAGATCCAGAGCTTCAAGATGATACCACACATGGCGTGTTTTCATTTAGAGACAACAGTCAACAGCAAAAGTTGTGTGTGATGCTCAATTGGAGAAACATGAAGCAACTAGATATACCTTCAATGCAAAGCGTTGACTCAAGGGTCCGCCATTTGCACAAATTAGGTCATGGTGACACCAAAACCTAATCAGTTCATCTTGCAAGGTAGGATAAGCATATTGCGAAATTTGAGCAAAGTGCATGAAGAACTTCTCTAGATATCACAGTAACAAGAATGTGCACATCTGGAAAGACATCCGTACGGTAGACAACCCAAAAACATAGAGGGTTCCCCCATGGGGCGGATCCTTAAAAATATTGTTGGCAGCCAGAGAGAGATCCCAGCTCGTACGATACAGTTTCTCAATTCTGTGGGGGGGGGGGGGGGGGTGTTTGGTGAGACTACGAGTAGAATACTTTACATACAATTTCCAAATTGTTGTCTATGAAATGAAAGAGCACTTTTGGATGTGTTCTTGGGGCAGGTCCTGGTGACAGAGACCACTGTACTGTGTGTCACTCATACAGCCATCAAATGCATTCTTCAAAATTTTCATAACAAGTTTAAAAATAATGAGTGGAAGCTGGTTTTCAATAGAAATGTGGTCCACTATAATGTACATCTCTGAAAAAAAAATTTGGTGAAGCTGCGTTGGATCATTGTTACCGTCATCAGGGTTGGTGGCACCACTCAGATGGCCTTCAAATAAATACATTAAAAGTTTCATAAAAAGTTTAAAAATTATCAGAGGAAGCTGGTTTTAAATAGGGTTCTGGTCCATCATAAGATACATTGCTGACAAAAAATTGGTAAAACTGTGGTCAGTATTTTTGGAGATATTGTGGTAAGGTCGTCAGGGTTAACCCCATACATTAAAACTTTCATAAAATGTGTAAAAATAATCAGAGGAAGCTGTATGGAATATGTTATTACTGGTACCAAGATTTGACATGATAATGAATTTTTTAACTTACTTTGGTACAATTTTTTGGGAAATGATCACGACGTTTCAACTCCCTTCTAGGAGTCTTGGTCACGTGATGATTTGTGGCGGGTAGGAAGCTGGTTTTTAATAGGAGCCTGGTTCATCATAAGGTACTTCAATGATAATAATTTGGAACAGCTACGGTGAATATTTTTTGAGATATCACAGTAATGTCGACAAGACGGACGGACAATGAAGGGGAAGACAATGCCCTGGCTACAGCACTTTATGTGCCGAGGGTAAAAAATGACCAGATGACTTCATTATTGAGCCATGTACCATGAAGTGGGAGCATTAGACATTGAAACCCTCTCATCAATTTTACGCGATTTGCAAGAACACCTGATTTGAACACAAAATTGGCGGAAATCTGCTAAACGGGGACCAATTCGCAACCCTGTACATTGAATTCAGAGATTCCAACCTGCAGAATCCAATGGCCTGGAGATAATTATGAAAACAGCTGCTCTCAGCCAAAGCCCCATTTGCTTACTATGGGGAGCTGTCAATTAGGCAGGAGGTTGTAAAATTTGATCGATTTTCATGATAGGAATGCAGGAGACCAGAGATCTCCCACTCAAGTCCAGAGGTCCATTGTCTCTGTGAATCAATGCCATATACACTGTCTCAACCATGATGCCAGCAGAATGGAGCACCCAGTCCACAGGAAAACTGATAGCAAGACAAAAAGAAACAAAAATCTCAAAGTTTATGCCTCTTTGTCCTGGGAACAGAATCTTTGGAATTCTGAGTTGTCCGGATTAGTCACTTTCCTGTGAGAGGCAATACAATTGGCATGGCACATCTCAGGCCCTCACAAAATACTGGAGTCTTTGGACCTAAAGGTCAGTGGGCCTGATTGCTGCATAAACAACAGCAGCATGTTTGATGTTGTTCCACATAGTCCCTCATACACAGTTTATGAGGCCAGTAAGATTGATTACGAGGCACATCTAAATTAAAACCATTTTTATCCATGATATCAAACATATTCATCTGATTAAGAGTCTTCTGAATTAAGTGAATCACCACATACTCCACTCAGTGACCTCAAGTTCTGGGACAGAACCAATTTCCCAGAGTGCGTTTTGTGGTCACATTCTTGAGTCCGTCCTGCTGTCTCATCTAGCTACATGTACAGGGCACAGATTCCCTGTCATCACACCGGCCCACTCCATAGTAATGGCCTACAGCTTCCCAAACAGAGTTTTCTGTCAATTTCCAAACGGCATATTATTTTGTTGGAAGTAGCCAGCATTTTTTGCCACGTACCTTATAACCTTCTGTATCAACTCAAGTCAAGCACCCAGTATTTAACATACTACAACAGTAACCAGTAAATTGCTGGAAGCTTAGACTACCAGGAAACACTGGACACACCACTCAACTCCCCTGCAGTATGTCTGACAGGGATACATGTTTAAAACATCAACATTTAAGATGAGAACGTTTAACTGAAACCAATGTAAACTAGAAATACATTTGCTGAAGAAAAAGTAGATTTTGCCAGGTAATGGGGTTAATCTGCCTTACACCAAGGTCCGCGGAAAGTATAATTTCTGCCAATGTTTTCTCAGATTGAAAACATTGGCAGAAATTATACTTTCATTGGCATGTGAGTCACAATAAGTGTTTGATATACCTATCAACTCTTTGAGGGGGTGAAGTGTTATTTCCGTAATGCCTAAATGAGTTTTTTTATTGGTCGGGATTGAGGATTCACTAGTTTTAGTTCACGATTATTGAATCAGCTAAAATTATTTCATGTGAATCGTGACAGGGATGAACCTTATCTCTTTAGTGAAATGTAACTGAGGCAAATAATTTTGTGTCAAAACGTGATTTCACTCCCCCCCCCCCTTTTTAAGGCCTAGATGATCTACATACAAAGCCTACTGACAAAGGGAAAACCTAGGCCAGAGTCGTGCATACGTGTACATCTATATGTACATCCGTATGGCACATTTTCTACCAATAATAGGATTACGACGCAGCTCTCTCATTATAGAGACTCAAAAAGTAAATCAATGAAAATGGAATCGCAAAATGCATGGGGCCACCTACTGGATTTATATCCTAGTGTAAGTTAACCAGATTTATTTCATGGTATACTGCAAAGGTTCAGGAAATATAATACATGTTTGCTGGAATCTAGTATTTGTAAGGTGAAACCATGCTGCGACAGCAGATGATAAACCCCGGAAACTGCCAGGGCAATACTTCATTGCATCAAAGTCCGCAAGGGACCAAAGCCAAGCCATGCATCATGAATAATAGCGCCATCTAGGGTGAAAAAAATGCATAAGCCCTGAATGCATCGCAGTGATGGAAACCAGACTAGCAATTTCAGTGCATGCGCATACGATGTCAATAATTTCAAATGTATAACATTGCAAGATTTTCAATGGTAAAAGCACAATGGCAATAAATATGAATTTGAAATGAAGTGTCTTGAAGAAAGTTATAAATGAACGTACATTAAAACGTGTGGCACACATTTACGGAGGTTACCAAAAGAAACCAGTGAATTGTCTTGTCAGTGTACAACTGGTGACAATGTTGAACCATGCAATGGTGACAATGGAGATGGCAGCCTAGGCAAGAAGAAAGCAAGAAAACATGTATATGAAACGAGAAAGACAGTTATACTTATACACATATTTACTAAAACATATTTTACGGGTACACAGCATGGGATAACACTGATCTGGGGATCAGTGGGCTCTGTATCCCTGGTTTAGCAGATTGGGTGGGCGATGATTCGGTGAAGATCCAGCCATATGGCACCTATGTCAAAGTGTGGAATCACAAAATTAAAAAATCTGAGCAGTAAGCATGACAAGGAGGCAGAAATGTAAGTGAAACTTCAAGTTGGGATAGGCGGATATGGTAATATGTGAGTATAAAGTTAGGGTACAGCAAGATAAGAAGATAAACCTTATGTAGGGTAAGTTGCTCTAACAATTTCATTTTTTGAACTCGAGTGAATTTAGTATTTCAGGTCACATGACCTGGCAAAATAACCAAAAGTAAAGATGGTGCTGGAACAATTTTCGCCTGACCTGGAGATGGTAACAAAACTTGTGAGACTTTCCAAGTGCTGAACTTAACTTGGCATCGACACATGCTTGCTGGTAATAATAACTGTTCTCTTTCTGCTCGCTTAGCATAAAGTCTGCATTACTATTTTTTTTTCCTTTTTTCTTTCTCTATTTATCACGATCTACATTATAATATGTAAACCTATGATACAATAAGTGTACTACGTGTACGAAATAAAGATATATATATATATATATATATATATATATATATATATATATACACATATCAGAATAAGCACTGATTTGCCTTTCTTGGGTTGGGTGCTTGAATCAATCTCCTCTCGCTGGCTTAGCACAGCTTGACTGGTTGGCTCAACCACCCATCCTGCATGTGAGACATTGCTATACAGTAGTCCCTCTTTTGAGAGACCGTCCCTAGCGCCATCCAAGAAGTGGTCACATAAAGGAGGTGGTCTCCCAAAGAAACTCTTGCACCACCTGTCCATCAAGTAACCATTATTTTGAATTTCCATGCATCCATAATTTAGATTCAAACATGATTGACGTACACTTATTAGACCAAATTCCATCTTGCAGTTGTTTGTTTACTCATTTATTGGTATTATAAGCATATTTTGGATTTGTGTAAACCGATTTGACAAATTATTTACCAATCTTCTGCATATACATGTAAATAGGTTTTGCTTATGTGAAATGTGGAATTTCTGGCTGGATAGGTGGTCCTTTGGACTCATTTTGGGGGCTGACTAGTCAGGTTTAGCAGGTGGTCTCCCACTAATATAGCATTAATGCTGCCAATCCACCTGAAGGAAAGCTGTTGACCTGGGCATGGTATCTTGATGGGTCTCACATTCAATTTGTTTTTCATTATAACAATTGAAGTTAGTTGAAACTGTTGAAGCTGACAACATTTGATCGTCAGCTGGTTTTGGCCGGTTTAAGGGGGGGGGGGAGAAATGGTTAAAGTGAAGGGCTATGTGCATGTAGCAGTAATAACTTCTAAAATACGGGACACGAAAGCACCACACTACATGAATAAAATGTTGAAAATGAAGCAAATGTCATGTGATTAGGGATGGTCCAACATTTTGATCATTTTCAGGAGTGCTGTTTTTTGTGACTCCCTCCCACCCAGAGAGAGAGAGTGGACTTAGTGGTATTTAAAAGTGATGACCTCCCTGGAGTTCAGTTGACATTTTGATTGAGGCAGAGTCATGAAAAGTGTGGCCTACTTTCATGTCATATTTCAGATGAAAATGTATCAAGAACCTTTAACTTGCTTTCATCATATATTCAGCTTCCAATGGCAAATCCGTGCATTGTTTATGAATACAGTTGTCCTGCTTTTGAAAGATCCATCTTTTGGGAGACCACCTGCCTTTTATGACCATTTCCACTGTGCAAAAGCACATTTCAGTGACAATTTACCAGCTCAGTTGTTGATCTGTCTTAATTCAGGGGCGAAAAGGGTTAAGACAGCAGCCCCCCTGAACTGAGACCACCCCTCTACAAAGTTCACTACCCCATGCCACAAGTAGAGTATTTCCACTTTACCCACCCCCACCCCCACCCCCACCCACCCACCCCTCCCACCACCACCACCACCTCCCTCTTCAAAGAACAGATTTCTGTGTTGTACATAGAATGTAAAGACTGTTCAGGTCCATCCACAACAAGCTGGTCAGAGATGATTAATCCAACTGTCTGAAAAATTTATGGGCAAATGCTGCATTGTGCAGACAGGCAAGAGCCACTAAGCAGCACTGCCAACCTGGCCACCTTTACAAGTGTACACTTATAATCTTTATAATCGATCTACAGCCCATCCGCCACACAGCTGTCCCCTCAGAGTTCCCAAATATCAATTGTTACTCTTAATTTACTGCATCCATTGCTCACCTCTTGACTCAGAGCTGGACAGCCATTAGGCTGATGTGTGCCAAAGTCAAGCCTAAATCCCAGAGTGTCCAGTAGATCAATAGAGAAACTTGCCAGCTTAGAACAGATCATGTACAGAGGACTGAGTCCAAGCATGATCCAGATCTGCGGCCTTGCAACAGTCGCTTGGGCTTTTACCTCTGGAGATCCACATCTCCTGGTAATACAGAATCAGATCTCCTGCTTTCTTGGTGAAAGCCAGGTTAAAATTAAAATGAATGGGTGGAATTCCCACTAATATAGCATTAATGTTGACTAAATACTTCCCAATATCTGTAACATAGCTTGATGATTTTTTTTTTTTTTTTTTTTTTTTTTTTTTTGGCATAGTTGTCATGCTTCAAGAATTTGGTGTCTAGGATATAAAGACACAGAATACTGAATGTTTTTTTTGGGGGGGGGTTTGTTGTTTGTTTTTTACTCTAAATTTTAAAACTTGTTGATACCACATTTAACTATAACAGTCCCTGATGAATCAAAATGTCCTTTGTAATTTTTTTCCATGTGTTCGCAGGTACAGTTAACTCCAAAGATAGGTAAAATGCCTAAATACGCATACATTTAGCCTCATATCAAACATTACTGTGTGCATATATCCAAAAATCCCACAAAACTAAGCTTTTTCATGATGTTTCTAAATCCTACAACTCTTCATTAATCTTACAAAAGCACCATTTAATGGTACTTTTGTTACCAACACTGCACTTTCAATATCTGTGTTTTGCTGAGGGCTTTGAACTCCAGCCTACCTTTCAACATGGTACAATTCTTATGCCACAGAAAAGTCTCACTATCACATTAAATTTCTGAGTTATGACCAATAGTTTTCTTACAAGTTGAAAATCTCAGTCCCTCTCGCTTTCACGTTTTTGCTGTTTTCCTTTATACTTTACATACAGTCTTTGTGCCTCTATGTAAGGCCATCTACTTTCAGAGACCATACTCAGTGTTTCCGCTAAGAAATTTTTCAGGGGGTCACAGGAACAGAAATTCAGGGTAGAAAACTAGATTTTTACCAATTCTACATATAATTAAACAAGACTTGTGACCCCTTAGAATTTTTCAGAGGGTATTTCAGGTTTTGAAAGGGTAAAATACCCCCATCTGTGGTGTTTAACGGAAACACTGATACTACTTTACTGCTGTGAATGGTCTTTATAAAAAAAACAGATTTCACAAGTGTGTTTCATTTCCTCACATGTACCGGATTCTCTGACCTGATATGACTCAAGTTTGCATCAGAGCCAGATCCTTGTTGTGCCTTATCATGTGGACTCACAACACGTTACATAAACACACATCAAATCACTGTTTCCCCTCCTCTAAACAAATTGCCCAGAATGTCCGAATCGACCAGACTCTCCGTGCCAGGAAGTTACACACCCTTTTCCTGGGTATATCTGCTGCTGTTCTGGGAAACACACACCCACCCACCCCTTCCAATCAGAAAACTTGAAACTAAACCAAATTGCATTATCAGTACCAAGAACTGAGTGGTTCACTCTCTGACACCAAATTTCTTGTCTGCAAAATATGGCAGCTTTCATCTCGTCCCACTCTAGGGTCACAAAGGTCACTCACATTGGGGTGTTTCTGTTTATTCGGTCCGCCAAAGTGGCTGAATCCTCTTGTCACACACCACTTTCTGCAGTGATCCCAGTCCTACCTCAAACCGTGTTCAACGGGTACCAGAGTCACTGATACACAGTTGTTTGTCTCAACCCTGGTTTGACAACAGAATTATTCTGATTACCTGCTAGCAGATGTACTTCTGTTCAGGTCATACATCAGATAACCACAAAGTTTGTCCTGGAAAAGGTGTCACAGATAATGTACCACTGTTTGTCCACTCCCTACCCACACTACCAAACTATGCAGACTGACAATTGCGGAACATATGCAAATATTAATGAAGTTCACATTTCAACATATTCAAGACGGTACAGATACCTTCATAGCCCAGAGTATTCCAGGGCATTTATCAATGACCACCTCCTCCCATTTCAGGTGAAAATGAAAGCAAACGTCAAGAAAAGCCAGGCTACTTTGGTTTTTTATGACAATAATTGAAAATGTATCTGCAATGTTTATTGGACTCTTGACTGAAGTGTTTCCATAAGCAAATCCATACATTGTTTAATTGATCATTTTTATTTACGAAAATTTTTGTCCAAGATCATTTTGTTACATTGCTACTAGTGTACAACATCAGGCCAAGTAACCCCCCCCCCCCTTCTACTGTCGCAAAAATGACGACGACAAATGCCCAAGTTAGGCAACCTTTCTGAAAAGCAGCAGATGCACCAAGACACATGCTGTCCCCAGGTTACCTGAACCCTCAAATTATCCTTTGACATTGGGGTGCACGCTATGCGCAGAACCTCCTTCCGCATTGCCTTAGGCAACAAGCAATTTTTGTTTTATAAGGGTTTGCAGATCGCAAAAGTTATTTGAGATAATAATAAGCTACAAACAAGCATTAATATGTTCCCAGGATGTAACATCAGATATATTTACATAGTTTATTGCATAATAGTTGGCAAATGTTATTATTATTATTACTTAGTTTGGGGGAAATTTTGCAAAAAAAAAATCAGTTTGTACACCTGTATGATAACCCATTATCACATTTAAATTTAATATTTGTATCAGTACAAAACAAAGGTATCAATATTCAGTTTTTGACATTCAATAAAATTTTGGAATATGATACTAACAACTTTTTGGTATCATAAAGAAAAATAAATATAGTTTTGATCAATATTTAGTATTTTACCTAAAAATAATAAAAATTCCCAGGCATAGGCCACAAACCTACTGAAAGAGCCTGGATTTACAAGTGTTAAAAGCTACCCTGGAACTGTTTCAGTGCTTAGTTTTGACGAGTCAACAGCCCAGGATTTTGTCTCTTTGTGTAACAATGTCTCTAATTGGTGAAAAATAAAGAATTCGTGGGATATCCCTTCACAGATAGTGTAAAATACATAACTTTTTGGGTTAATGGAAGTTTCAAGGCAAGTCGTTGGTTAAAGTAATCTGGTGACATGCACCATCCAATCAAATATGTCTAATTCCATGTTCTCCCAACATGTCCCCAAACTCAGATAAGAAACACAATGCATGCACATATAAATTATTGCATCTGGGACTTAATTTTTATGTTGTAGCTTCACAAAAAGACTTGAATCGAACAAATTTTGAACACAGGGTTAGGCAGGAGTGGAAATTTGTGACGGAAAGCAAGAAAAATACGGAGAATCGTCCCCGCACAGTAATGAAGCCTCTACAAACACGTAGATCATTATATGTGCTGTTATCGCCGCGTGGGTGATCGCTATATGACGACATGACACATTAATACTGGTGCAATCAACTAAATTTTATAGAAAAAAAGAGAATTTTTTTCAGAGGGAGAACATTATTGGGCTTAGTTGCCTGTATTTTCACCGAGTACACAAATGAAGGGACAGAAATGGGGGTTTTTTGACGGTGGAACTTTGTGTGTGTTTGCTGGTAGTTTGCAGAAAACAATATTTAACTAGAAAAGAAGATTTGCTTCAAAGCAAATCTGTCTGTGTGCCTTCAAAAGTTGTAAACATAAAATGCTAGAGCTTTTGTCCTTTGGTATTTCACATTCCATGAAGCTTTTGGCTCGATGAAAGTTTCAAAGTCCAAATGACCTTGACCTTTGACCTTTAGAGGTCACATGTAAATTAGGAAAATGTACAGTGTTACAATACCTACAATTTAAGCCCAACATGAGCCAAATTGGATGAAAATTGACCAAGTTATGGGAAGATGAAACATTCAAAGAGCCAAATGACCTTGCCCTTTGCCCTTTAGAAGTTACATATTCTTACAAAAATATGCAGTGTTGCAATACCGACAATTTGAGTCCAACATGATTTGAATCAGAAATTGCCCGAGTTATGGCTGGATGAAACTTTCAAAGATCCAAATGATATTGACCTTTGACCTTAAGAGGTCAATTGTAAGTTGAAAAAATGCGCAGTGTTACAATAGCTACAATTTCAGACCAACATGATAAAAATTCGATAAGAATTGAGCAAGTTATGGCTAGAAGAAAGCCACCATTGAAAGTGGCCTTTGACCTTGAATTGACCTTTGACCTTGATATGACCTCTCCCTGACTTGAACTTTGACCTTTAAAATGACATTTTGACCTAAAACTGACCTTTGACCTTGATATCACCTTGACATTTGAGATGACCTTTGTGTTGCTATGATCAAACTTCTATACACTCAGACCACATCTACTATAGTATATAAGATATTGAAGATTTAAAGCTTTAATTAGCCCTCATTTGCATTATTTTGAAAAGCATGACCTCTCATTATAAAAAGACTAGACTTCATCTGCAGAAGTATAATTTTGCCAAGTTTGGAGTTTCTACATATAATACTTTTCAAATGAAATGTCAGACAAATTTGCCTGTAAAGGAAGGAAGGAAGGAAGGAAGGGAGGGAGGAAGGAATGAAAGAAGGAAGGAAGAAAGAAGAAAGAAAGAAAGAAAGAAAGAATTCTTAGAAAAACAATATATCTGTGTTGGCACACAGACACATACAAAGAATTCCAAGAAAAACCAATATGTCTGTGTTGGCACACAGACATAATTTTGACATTTGGTCCCAGTTCCCACCCCAAAACCTGGTCTACTAATCAATTGATAATTTGATCCCAGATGATACATGTATGGATACTGAATTAAATTTGGAAGGACTAAATAGCAAAAGAATGGATAATAGGTACTTATATGTTCCTTGTATTCGAGTGATAAAATGCCACTTCCTTAAATTTCCAGTCGAGGTGATCAACTTTCACAAAACACTGAGTAAAATTTGTATTTTTTTTCAAAATGGGCCACACGGACTACAAAATACAAACGGCATATTGTCTTGAAATGATTATTGCTATGGAACATTGATTACCGTTAAGAGGTCTGCTGGCACTTATTTTCATACAACATTTCAAATGAACTTCTGATACTAAATCTACCACACAAATATAGTTTTCAGGTTATAATTTTCCAACAGGAAAGCTCCGCTTACGTTTTGTATTAAATTGCGCATAAATTAGTCAGTAATTTCAAATTTTCCACCATGCACAAGTATGGAATTTGAATAAAACCACTCGCACATGTGCAAAGGTTTTTACTTCCACAAAGCATGTTTCCAGGGGTATTGTAAAACGTCAACTGCAGTGCAGGCCATACAGGCATCAGTGAACACTTGTGTATTGCAAAGAGGATCGGGGGGGGGGGGGGGGGGCCCACTGATAGCGATCTCGGTAATTAACTCGACCCATCAAGTAAGATCAAAGCAAAAACACCAATTAATTGGATTATGACACTTTTTATTCCAAACAAAGTTGTTTGAAGCCCAGAGACTTCCTTCCTTTCTCTCTACCCTCCTTGGTGATTGACAGGTGTAGACCCCACGCTTTGTGGTGGGAAATTAATATGAATGTCTGGTATTCAACATGTTCAAAGCACATCAACTGTGGTTGAACCTGGCAAGGGAAAAGTTACCTTGGCTTAGTCTCTGTTGCAAATCTTCAGAAGCATCCTGGTATTGTGAAAAGCCAGGAAGCGATTTGCTCATTCCAGACAACTGGAGGTTGCCATGGTCTGCAAGTATCGACTTCATTGCCAGGAATATTGCAAAGCTACATACAGACTATACAGGGAAATGTCAGTTGAAACTAATCTTAACTAACAGCTGGTTGTGTTAAACAAAGTTGTATCTCTGAACATATGCTACAGACATCTCAATAAAAACCACTCAGGTAAAAAGTCAAGAAAAAATTACTTACCTGTCAATAGTGCATGCATTGTTGAAAGTACCAACTTACATACATGTACTTACTGACTGAATGAACTCAATATTTTAGGGGGTGGGTGGGTGGGTTAGGAATTTTGTTTTGTTGGTCTTTGTGACATTTACCTGGCAAACTTACAGTGTTCTCTTAGCCTGATGACAGGGGTCATGGAGTGCAATATTTACAGCCAGACTGCCTTGGAAGGGCACAGAAAGTACAGTAAAACCTCATTAATCCAGACCTCATTAATCCAGACCTCATTAATCCGTATGTCTCATTAACCCGAACACTTCTCCTGGAACAAAACTGTTCATTTCAAGTAATAGTGATTCAGTAATCCAGATGCTATATTAATCTGAACAGTTCACTGGGGTACAAAGGTGTTGGGATTAACGAGGTTCCACTGTACTTTGATGGGAGCCAAGAATCCATCTTGGACTTCAAAATGAAGGAGCACTGTTTTATTCAAAAGAAAAAAAAAACATCAAAAACAAATGCTGACACTTGGGTACTCAAAGTATGATATAACCGAGAGGAGCTATCCATTATGGACATTTGCCATGCCAAGTTCTTGGACTTCAAAATGAGGGAACACTGTTTTATTTAAAAAAAAAAAAAAAAATGAAGAACAAGTGCTGACACTTGGGTATTCAAAGTATGGTACAACTGTGAGGGGCTAGTATCCCATCACCGACATTTGCCGTGCCAAGTTCTCAGTCACCTATTTGGCTGGCCTGACATAAAGCTTTCAGAAAACAGAATCCATGAATCAATATCAATATCCAACTGCAATACACATTTACGAACATGATGAGAAATGCTTGAGCTTTGCTCCAGAGAGTTAGGAACACAACTATATGTACATCACAGGACTGATCTTAGAAACTTCCATCCACATTTGAACATGTCCATCAGGATTGCATGGCTAACTTACACATGAAGCCATAGCTGTCAACCTGCTAGCGTCTATGTATTTGTTTTCTAATCACTCAAGAACTGCAACCTCATTCTTCATTCTTATTTTCCTTTAGCCTTTCAGTTTGCAGCAGGGGCACTATTGACATTCCAGTAATACCTGCTATTCAGGTCCACCCCTACTGCTATGAAAAGTGATCCTATAATGCAGCTGGCCTTAAAGTACAGGTTAATTTGTTAGAGAAATAGACTCTAGTTTTAACACTGGTGTTTTTAAAAAGATATACAGATTCTCACCAGGTGGTCTCTATGCCAGGTAGCTTAATGGCACAACTTAAACAGCAAACAAAATCTATCCAGAAACTCCAACACCTGCCGTTCTTTCACTTAGAATAGGTTTTCTCCCACCCACATACAAACTAAATGGTGCAATAAAAATGCCAGATTCTAGCAAGATTCACAGGGCCAGAATTTTGGCGAGAATCCGAGAATCCATTCTCGTAAAGATTCTCCTAAACTGGTGTTTCTTTAAAAAAAAAAAAACTAATTGACAAAAATCCAAATAGATTCTTACAAAATTTTGGCCCTGGATTCATACTTTTCATATCCATGAGATGAGGTCAAGAACGTGCACCAAAATACACCACTTTTACCCAATTTTCATTTCAAAAATTTCCCCACCCCACCCCACCCTCGTCACTGTGCTCCATCCCATCTCCAGTTTCAGTGGTGCTCTAGGAGAGAGAATCTCCAGTTTGTGTGCTGTGGGTTGCAGTCTCTGTCTTGTGTTACATATCCAGTTGGCTTCATATGACATGGATGTCCCTTCTGCAAATACCAGTGGCCTTATCCTCTCTTGAAAGTGATGTTATGTACACTTTAAATGTCACACTAGCTGTACAACACAGTGGCCTTTGTAATGGGGGTAGCCTCTAGAAGGGTGGGGTGAGGTAGGTGGGAAGGGTGCACAAGAGAAAAGACCCTATATATACTGAGAACCCTATGTCTGCGGAGTCTGTCAGCACTGGTCTGAGTGTTGCTATCAAGAAACATTGTTAATTAAGGACAGGTAAGACACCAAAAATACATCCCACTTTAGTCAATCCTAGCTCAAAATGTATTTGCGTTAGGATAACATATCATATATGTGTATACTCATCATACTCCAAAGAATTTATATGTCCCGTATTTGGGTGTCTGTGATGTTAATTGTTGAATAAACAATTGCAAGTTGAGCGCAAAGCATCCACCCCATAAATGTCGATATAAGTCACTAATTTTTTGCGATAAAATCATAATTACACTTGCATCTTGATCCTGACATATTGGCAACAAAAAACGATCCTGCGATTTTTTATGCTTGGTTTTGTTTTTCTGTTATCCATCCCCAAAGTTTGACGTTTCAATTTTCCCTTTGATTTTCAGGATGTTCATTTTATTCATTTCATAGAAAAAGAACGAAACAAAATTTAGAAAATCGCTGAATCATTTTTGCAGTTCAGACATTATAGAATGAAAAGCCGTTAACCAGATTAAATTTCGCCCAGCTGTTTTCTTGGAATAACCACTCTTAGGTGGGGTTCTCGTCCTATTATCCTTTCTTGGAAAACAAGCTTCAAAGGCCTTTGATGTTGATCATTTGCCTCTGAAACAATACCATTTGCTCAAGTTGAGCTGATATTTGTACAAAGCATAGTAAATACCGGCCCTTGGCCTTCACATTTGGTGAGGTTGTCAATCAATTTTTGGCCGATCACATGAATAAAAGCGCCTCTGAAGTACGGAAAACATTATTCAGCGATCTGTCAAACGACAACAGCGACAGTCTGGTTTCAAAGTGTGACGTCATGGAGGCGGCTCTTTGGGCCCCGTGACCTCCAGCCTGGCAACGAAAGTTGTGTTGCCTTGCTTCGGTGGGGTGGCCTAAGGCCACTCGTGGTCAGTGCACGGATGGCGGGTTTGGTCTTCAGCCCCATACCTGTTCGTCACATTTTTGGGGAAAGTATTTTATTATATTTACCCGTATCTGTATACTTTATGTAGTTAGCTTGTTAAACTTGTCTGTACATTTTACTTAGTTAGCTTGTCATTATTTTGTAGTTATTTTCTCAACAAGTTTCATTTCTCTTTCCAACCTGAGTTTTGTAACGCTATTTTGTGTGTTTTCTCTGCTGTTCACCTTTATGCTTATTTCGATATGTTTATTTGTACTTTTATTTCCTCATCCCTGGGTTTCGATAAATTTTTTTTTTATACGTAGGTATTGTTGATTAAGGTGCCACTTTTTTCCCCGCCTGTCTTTGGTGTGAAGTACCAGTGGGGTAATCCATCGCGGCACGGCCTTTGAAGTTTGGAGGGACATCGTCTGACGATTCCCGCTCCTCTAGCACATTTAAAGTCTCCCTTCATTAGAACGCTAAACAAGCACGATAACTATGAAGTAAACCACTAAGGCTATGATATGTTAGTATGTTTGCATCTTTATCCTGCCCACAAACATACTTTCGGCATGTCGCCTTATTTCGCATTGCCGCCCTGATACCACTCTCCTTTTGCCACCGGCCGTTGCTACCTGCAGCCACCTTACAGGCTGTTAAGTATGATTGATGGGTGGCATTGTTCCGTTTGGCGGCTGAAAACCAAAAGAATGACACATGGACGTTCGGATGTCCACATGCCTGTGTGGTTTTGGGCGTTTTTCTCATATTTCTACTTGAGTTAAAAGCTTGAAATTTTGACAACTAATAGAAAGGACATTCATTTTGTAAAAACCGTTAAAATCTCAAAATCGGCCATGCAAAGGTTTTTGGTGTCTTAACTGTCCTGAAGTGATGTCCTGACTGCGTCTTTGCCTCTAAAAGTCTTGTTTATCTGAATTACAGTGATTCATGAGGGCCTTTAATTTAAGTACCAGCAAAACCCCATACCAGCATCTCATACTCCCACTGACACAAATGAATGCTCCAAACAACAGCTTTCCTGGGTTGCCTGCAAAGCAGACCAAGTTCTATGTTACTACACTAGCGGACCAGACATATACACAGCTTGGGTAAGCTGTTAACCCTCTGCCAAACCTGGCACTGAATTCATGAGTTAACCCTATCACTGCTGGTTTCCAGGAAAGTCAATGCTCTGCATTGATGCAACATACAAGATTCATATTCTGTTTGTACACTGGTCTTTCCTTCAAGTACCACATGCCTACAGTTACAGAGACCATAAGAATGGTCCAGGTCAACAGCTTTTCTTGGAATGCTACCAGTGGACTGTAAACCCTTAAACTGCTGATCACAACTATAGTCGTTTTTTCATCACCATTAAACTTATAATAGCTAAAAGATTCAAATTCCTCATGAAGATACCTTTCATTCAAATACTAGCAAGCCTAGACTAAAGCAAAAGGTAGTCTTAGTCAGCAACTTTTCTTGGGACACTTTGTGCGCATTGGGCCCAAAGTGCCCCGGGGAAAGCTGTTGACTCAGTCTTAAATCAGCGCTTTAAGGGTTAAAGACAGCAACTAAAGCAACTGACTGAGTCATTTCTTACACACGCAGCATGCACCTTATGATGTGTGGATCAGGACTCTACAGAAACCAAAATATAATTATGTAAATATCCATTCAGCCAGGGCGCTACAATTATCTTTGAAAGAAGTCCAGCAACTAGTATCCATATATGGTGCAAGATTTCGCTTCAAAGTTTACTTGTCCTGCATCAGTTTTTTCTTTTGGACAATAGGACAATTGAGCTGTAGAGCCTTAAATTTAGGGGGACTTGTTTATTGGCCGTGGATTACAATGTAAGTGTTGTAACATGTTATGAGCAGGGTCCTTCACAATTCCTAGTAAATATCTGAGTTCAAAGGTAAATAAATAAATAAATAAATAGATCATGAAAAACACCCCCATGCCCCCCTCTCTTCCATGTGAGCATTTCAAGGTGAGGCAGCCGTAGATTTTGACAGCCCAGTCTCATCAGCTGCCTGATGACTGGGGTGGTGGAAACCAGGCGTTAGTCAGAGAGTGGGCCCCCACTGAGAGAGCTGTTCTACCATACACAGACTGTACAGCATCAAAGTGGCACCTACTGGGGTCTGTCAGCACCCAATCCTACCTCCATTGACAGCTACCTGGGCCTGGCTTCTATCACAGACACCTTCACTTTGGCACCAC
This sequence comes from Hermodice carunculata, assembly GCA_964020975.1. Taxonomy (NCBI): domain Eukaryota; kingdom Metazoa; phylum Annelida; class Polychaeta; order Eunicida; family Amphinomidae; genus Hermodice; species Hermodice carunculata. The sequence goes on from OZ026623.1 coordinate 66,906,579, forward strand.
AGCCAGGTACGGCTGCTTAGGCCTGCTCAAGATGTTTCGCTCAGAAAACAGGAGATGTTTGTAGCCTCGTGATATTTAAAGGGTGAGCTGGCATTCTCTCTTGTTGTTCACTTGACTGCTTAAACAGGACCTTCAAGTGTCTGCAGGTTCTCTGGAGAGGGAAGTGATGACTGTTCATGCACACAAAAATTGTGCAGCACAAGAGTTTAAATGCCGAGTCAGCTACGTAGCAAAATCGCTTAATTACAAGAATTTTTTGGAGGGGGGGGGGGGGCGGGCTTGTGTAATAACTGATGTGATGCATCCATGTGCAAAACTGATTATGAGCCTTACAGCCTATAAAGTGGGGTAAGCTGAGCAGGCAAGTCTCTTAACTCTTTCATTGCATATCACGACTAAAGTCGATCTACTTTATAAGTCAAACTAGTCTAAATTACCACCAGGATCCTAGATTCATATTCCACATAAAAAGACCTTTCATCCAAGTACCAGCATGCCTATAGTTCCTGGGAGAATATCCCAGGTCAACAGCTTTTCTTCGGGTGCATTGTGCCCAATGTGCTCTGAAGAAAGATGTTGACTCAGTCAAAATTTGGCACTGAAAGAGTTTAATTCCATTCAATACAGTTGTCCCTCCCTTAAGAGACCACCCCTACAGCTATCCAAGAAGTGATCACATAAACAGCTGGTCTCCCAAAAGAGGTTTAACCCTTGCAACACCAGCCCAGAAAATAACTCACTACTGTGAATAAATGCATAATTTAATTCAAACACGGTTTATGAACACTTATTCGACCTGGTACCATCTTTCAATCTTGTGTTTAGCCATTCATTGGTTATAAACACATTTGAATCAGTAAACTGACTTGACCCTTTATTTTACCAATCTTCTACAAAATAGCTGGTTTTTACATACATATATATCTGAAATAGAAAATTTCTGGCTGGCTAAGTGGTCTTTTAGGGTCATTTTGGGTGGTCACTGAGTCAAGTTCTACAGGTGGTTTCTCAAAAGGGGTAAAGTTTCACCAGAAGTTTGCTTTCTGCATAGGGAAAATAGTCACAAAAACAAGGTGATCTCCCAAAAGAAAGGTCTTTTAAAAGAGGGACTACCTCAAACAGTTTTAAAAAAGAAGGACTACTACTATATTGGGTATTTAAAAAGATAGACTACTGTATAGGTGTCTTTCAAAAGAGGGACTATTCCAGACGGGTCTTTTAAAAAGAGGGACAACTGTAGGGGGGTCTTTCAAAAGAGGGACTACTGTAGAGGGGTCTTTTAAAAAGAGGGACTACTGTTGAGTCTTTCAAAAGAGGGACTACTGTAGAGGGGACTTTTAAAAAGAGGGACTACTGGAGAGGGGTCTTTTAAAAAGAGGGACTACTGTTGAGGACTCTTTCAAAAGAGGGACTACTGTAGAGGGGACTTTTAAAAAGAGGGACTACTGAAGAGGGGTCTTTCAAAAGAGGGAATACTATGAGGGGTCTTTCCAAACAGGGACTGCTGTAGAGGGATCTTTCAAAACAGGGACTACTGCAGAGGGGTCTTTTAAAAAAGGGACTACTGTAGATGGGTCTTTCAAAAGAGGGACTACAATGAGGGGTCTTTCAAAAGAAGGACTACTGTAGAGGGGCCTTTCGAAAGACAGACTACTGTGGAGGGGTTTTTTAAAAAGAGGGACTACTGTAGAGGGGTCTTTCCAAAGATGGACTACTGTAGAAGGTTCTTTCAAAAGAGGGACTACTGTAGAGGGGTCTTTTAAAAAGAGGGACTACTGTTGAGGAGTCTTTCAAAAGAGGGACTACTGTAGAGGGGACTTTTAAAAAGAGGGACCACTGGAGAGGGGCCTTTCAAAAGAGGGTTCTTTCAAAAGAGGACTACTATGAGGAGTCTTTCCAAACAGGGACTGCTGTAGAGGGATCTTTCAAAACAGGGACTACTGTAGAGGGGTTTTTAAAAAGAGGGACTACTGTAGAGGGGTCTTTCAAAAGAGGGACTACTGTAGAGGGTCTTTGAAAACAGGGGCTACTGTAGAGGTGTCTTTAAAAGATGGACTATAGTAAAGGGATCTTTCAAAAGAAGGAATATTGTATCTATCCAGCCAGTGTTCATTGGCATTATTTACACATACATTTGATGTGAAAATATTCAGGTGTAGAGATCACAATTTGTTGGCAGCTGAAATTGTTTGGCACCTAAATATCTTAAAATTTATGAAGACACCAAGTTGTTAGAACCTGAAATTCCTTATGTGAAGTGGGCCAACTGTTGCCACTTGAGAAATTCTGTACACCTATGAAGTAGGAAAACTGTTGGCAGCTGATAAATTTGAAGGTAAGGAACAAGAAAAAAAAAAAGGAATAAATTGTTGACAATAGATAATAGTGGCAGCAATAAACATGGGAAATAGCTGGCAGTTAATAACTTTGACAGTCATACAATTGTGGGAGGTGAAAAACTCATAAGTACTACAGAGACCAATCTGTGGACAGTCTATACTCTGATACCAGGATAACGACTCCCCAAAATATTGATCTCAATTAGCTGGTGCTGAAAAAGGGATGTTGTGAACTCATCTCCCAATGATATATATACAAACACCATTCATTCAACATGCACAGTGTCGAAAAAGAAAAAAAACAAAAAACAGTATAATTAAAATTTATCAATTTGTAGGTAATTCAGAGAGCATATTGGTACCAACCAATAATTTTTTTTGGTAATACAGACAACATATTGGTGGCAAATATATTTTCAGGAAATATAGAGGGCATTTGTGGGTGCATGGTTGGCTGAGGGGTAAGACACTCGCCTTTCACCTCTGCGACCTGGGTTCGATTCTCGTCCTGGGAAGCATGTGGTGATAATTCCTACCACTTTAACCATGTATTGTGTTTTTCTCCTGAGTTCTTTGGGTTTCTCCACCACAGACAAGGTAGGAAGTATAAACCAACATCTGTGCCATGGAGAGTGACTCGATAAGTCAATGCTTGACTTCTTTCACAATCCATGTAAAACAAATGTGTCTATACTTTTTATATTGGTGGCAAAAAGTTAATGCATTTAAAGGTTATACAAAGGACACATTGGTCACAGCTGGAAATTTTCTGATACAATGGAGGTTGTTTCCATTCTTTACTAATTACCATAGGGCAGACGCAGCAACTCTGCTTTCCTGCAGTTTGAGGGTGCTGCAGTGCACCCCACCCTGGCCAGGGAAAAGCTCTTGATTATTGGGCCATTTTAACCCTTTCCCTTCAAACTGCACGAAAACATCAGATGTAAATTGTTGTTTGCCTTAATGTTTGTACTTAAATTTCTCTTTACTAGAAAGGATTTCTGCTCAGATTTCTATGTGCGACCATTCATGTTAGACAGCAAACACAAGGTCAATACCTTCCTTGGTACCCACCCCTGCCAAGGAAAGCGATTGTCTCACTGGTACTGTGACCAGGAATGGGTTAAGTTTCAGGAACAGAATAATAGGAGCACAATATACATATCAAGCTTACATAGCTAGCTATCAGTAGACCCAGTGATTTTCCATTTCAAAAAAGAAGGAATTCCCTTGCATCACCAAAAAGTTTCAAATTCCGTTTCACTCTATATACATGTATTTATATATAATTTATACAGTGAAACCTCATTTGTAACAACCCTCAGATATCCGACCTATTCATTATAATGACACAGGTTTTGAATGGCAAAAGTTTGTTTTCTTTGTTGTTTGATTCATTTATCTGACATATTCAGTTATCTGACACATTTCTACGGGAACAGATGGTGTCATTATAACGCGTTTTCACTGCATAAGAAAAAATACCATATTATGTTTCACGGGTGAAAAAAATGCACAATTCCACTTTGGTTTCAGAAAAAAAGGAAAATAATTGGCTCTATATCAGTTTTCAGGTAAAGTGGTACAAATACTGTCTTACCTGTGACAAGGCCCTCCTCCAGCAGTCCTTTGCTACAACTCTCGTGCGTCAATGCTGTTTCTTTTGGAACAATCTGTTCTGCGTGCAGTAGCAACCCTTTATAATGTACCACAACTACAAACAGAAAACAGAGAGGCCGGGTTAAGAAAAGTTCAACACGCACCTTGCATGTGTATACATCGCAGTATGATTTGCAAAATACAGTATCTGTGTTCATTGTAGTTTGATCTCAGAAAGTTTTGAGTGCCCTCTATGATATAACAAAACCATGAAACCAACAAAGTTTGAACAGCTGGGCTCTCCCAGAAACAATTCAGCATTCAAGTGTTCCCTCACTTGCCACAAAACAATAAGAAAGTTTGAATGGGTTGGTACATTTTGTTTGATTTCAATTCTGACATTTATTTGAACTCCTATGATGATCTCACATATTTTTGGATTTATCCAACCCCTTATTCCAGCAAAACTACATTTTTCACCCTTTGTCATATGTGTACATTTCTCATCTCACCAGCAACGACAAAGGAAAAGCTTAGATGATGCACATAGATTTTCGTGTGCATACACTCTTTCAGGGCTAACTAAAACTTAACCCTTACAGTGCTGATTTAAGATTGAGTCAACAGCTTTCCTTGGGACACTTTGCACGCAATGTGCGCAAAGTGTCCCAAGGAAAGCTGTTGACTAAGACTACTTTTTGCTTCAGACAAGGCTTGCTGGTATTTGAATGAAAAGGTATCTTCATGAGGAATTTGACTCTTTTAACCATTATATGTTTAATGGTAATGAGAAAGCAACTATAGCCGTGATTGGCACTTTAAGGGTTAAGTTGAACTACACAGAAGGAACTGCTGTAAATAATGATAAGGATGCAAGATTTATGCTCCTTGTAAAAAGACCTTTCATTCAGGTACCAGCATGCCTCTAGTTACATGGAATATAGCAGTCCAGGTCAACAGCTTTCCTCGGCACACTTTGGGTGCATTGTGCCTGTTGTCTCAGTCTGAAATGTGGCACTGAAAGTGTTAACAGGTTTTTTTTTTCATCAAAGGATAAACGAAAGCTCCCTGGAATTCTTATAATAACTCAGTATTAAAAGTTGCATGCAGAAATATTTTGAGTGTTGGAACTTCAGTCCAGGGGCAAAAGTGAAAGCTCTGTCATCCACTTGAGGATTCCAGCAGTCTGTAGGTTTAGCATGCACCTGCAACTACTGTGACTGTGGTACAGTCAAACTTCCCAAAGCTGAAAGCCCCTGGAACTGACGAAAAGTGTTCAACTTAGAGAAGTCTGTACAATATTCAGAAATAAAACTGGAACTGAGAAAATGCTGTCACCTCATAGGTATTTGACTAACTTTAAGTGTTCGGCTTGGAAGGTATTACTCTACAGTAGTCCCCCTTTTAAGAGACCACCTACATTTTGAGACATTTATTAGATACCTGGCTACACTTTTTTGAGCGATAACCTGCTTTACATGAGGCCTTGTGGACCTGCCCTGGGGTTAGCTACTCCAAACAGAGAGTAATGTATACTCAAACCTGTGTCTCACATCCACCTGTCTGAACCCAAAAATTTCAGTAGTATAAAGTATGGTTGTCACTACGTGGTACACATAATGCAAAAAACATGAAAACTACCAACAAACATACACATGTGCATTTACCCTGAAAAGGTGGTCTTAACTCATTCCATACTATGGTGACAGGCCTTGGTCAGTGCCAGAACCACTGACTTAAGACTATAGGCATGTTGGTACTTGAACAAAACCTCTTTTCATGAAGAATTTAAATGTACAATTGTCGTCTTGAATCCAGGTAAATATATGGAAAAATCAGGGACTGGTATGGAATGAGTTAAAAGAATTACTCTCTTTCCATATGAAAAGTATTCGACAAAGGATGTACTTTTATTCTGGAAAATGTGATGTTTAAAATCTTTGTACCTCAAAAGTACATGACCAAATATGCATATTACTTGTACATATATATCTTGAAAACTCTTGATGGACTCTGCTGGTAGTGGTTTTGTTAAGTGGTTTTTGCACTGTCTGGCAAGGGCAACTCACCGGTTCACTGTACATGTACTTCATGAGAGCTCTCTTTATGAGTAATTGGCATTGGAAACTCTGATTGTACTAATTTTACTCCACCAAAATATTGAAGCAGACTGTCACTTGTAAGAAAAAATTGGGGTTATTATATCAAAATCTCATAATCTTGCACCTATAGGTGTTGCTTGCACAAACCTGTTAACAGTCACTGCAGACAGACTGGATAACCCCTGTTTTGCATACACATGGGTCCTGTGACCTTGAAAATGAGGTCAAGGTCACCAAAATGTTTTCAAGTCTATCAATGGTGTTAATATACAATCCAGATAAATTTGAGTTTGATGTGACCTGTGAGTCAGGAGATATTCTGCTCACAAGGATTTGCACACATATGGGTCCTGTGACCTTGAGAATGAGGTCAAGGTCACCAAAATGTAACCAGGTCAAGAAATTGTGCCAAGGTACAATTGTGGTAAAGTTGAGATTCTTGTGGCCTGTGAATCATGAGATATTTTGCCCCACAAGGATAGTGCTATGGATAGACTGACGAGCCAAAAACAGTACACTTTGCCAGTCGGCGAGGTAAACTTTTTAAGATTGACTTTCTCATTGCAATGTTCATGCACTCAGCATAAGGCCAACATTGAGGTAATATGACATGTAACACTGCAGTTCTGCTGGAAGTGCTCTGTGGGATCATCATCTGGGATGTGGCTTAACTGAAGGACCACCCAAAAGGCAAATCTACAATGGCCACTCATAACAAGTTGTCTTTCACTAAATACTGGTTTGATAAAGATAGAAATATCATACAAACAGCATACAGGATCTCACAAATACGGCAAACTGAAGGCAGGTGGTGTTTCGTTCCTTGACGCCCTGAAAGGGTTCTTTGAATAGCTGGTTGATGTCGGCATCCTAAACTAATGGGTATGCAGTGTCAAAACAGCATGAGCTTAAAATGTTTCCTCTACATTATTGTCAAGGACTCAATGCATGAGGATACAAGAGCTGCCTTGGTGTATGTAGTGTTTACACAGATACACTGGGTCTCTCTCAATGAAAGCCCCATCAAGTAGAGCCGTGGTACTCAAGAGAGAGTAAATATCCCCCAAAATGAGTTAATCAGGCAAGCCCTCAGCACCACAAAGACATCTCTGACTTGTGTTACCTTCTGTAGACCCCGCTAACTCCACACCAGTCTCTCCAAAGCTGCCGCTCATTCCTACACCAGCTCATTTCTACACAAGCGCTAACTTCTATTGACTTCTGTTGACCCCGATCCCCACAAAAAAGTCTCTCTGATGCTACTCAACTTCACACCCTGGATCTGCTTCTATTTCCCCACTCAAATTGACAGAAAGTGGTCATGGCAAGGCATGTCATCACACCTCCTAAACTAATGGACAACTCATGCACTGCACCAAGGTAATTGAGCAAATGGTCAAAAATATGAGACTGTATGTGCTGATTATAACCTAGAATTAGGCAGCCAAAATACCATTAACCCATTGAACCTGGCAAATGTGACTAGATGTCAAATGTCCTCTCTGGTTTGTTGCACAGAAAATATTTCGAATGAGAATTGTTGCTTTCATATAGGGAAGGTAATGCCAGGAACAGTTACAATGTTTGTGGAACAGGTTGTTGAATTTGGGGGGTTTCTGAACTTTTCCCGAGGCTTGCTGAGCAACAACCACAAAAATCTAACAAGTACAACAAACATTGTCTGCAAGTGCCACCCAATGCTAGATTTTGTTTCTCACATGCCTATGTTTGACAGGAATTGCCAAACAATCTCTGAATTGAAGCAAAATATCCGATCATGCTTTCACCATTCTGTTTGCTACTCAACTAATTGACCAATAAGAAATGAGTTGCAACAATGACAAGCAAAGTTTTTCACAACTGGGTGCAGACAGAAACAGTAATCTTGCACTGTTTTTCTTGCTTTAACCCTTTCCCTCTCAAGTCAGCTGTATCCAGCCACACCGAGCTCCACCTCAAGCTGGCCGTATCTGGCCGCATCGAGCTCTCCTTCAAGTTGGCCAAATCTGGCCTTTTTCAATGCATGAATAGAAATCGTTTTTCCTTTATTTATTTATTAAGTCATTTATAGGAAAATCATGAAAACCATCTACTGAGGTTGGCATTTTTGCAGCATTTCCTTCATATCGCCATACCAACATTGTGACTAAAAAGCAGGATGGAGCGTTTGTTCGGTGCAGTTACTGATAGTGCGAAGAAGACCATCAGTCAACACTGCACTGTTTACAATGCATATTCAGCACATTCACTGAATTTGACTCTTTCCACAGCTCATGCTACGTGTTTTGTTCACTATTCGTCTTTCTCCTTTTGTATTGTTAGTGTGGGGTCATTCTTGGTCAAAATTTGATAATGGACAGCGAAAACTTGTTGCATCACATTTATCTTGCCCGTTTTGGAAAGTTCATCACAGAACAGCATCCATGTTCGTTGGTTTCAATGCACTGTTCGACAGTTACCAGACATGAAAGTACTTTTTAGTTATCATCAGCAGCATGAAGTGCTTTCTGATGGTGCTGAAGTAATGTCCATGTACTATTCTGAGTACCATATTTGGACTGATGACTCCATAAGCGCAAATGAGTTTCCAACTATTGATACTATCATCAAATTTGACTGATTTTTACAGTAGGAAATATCAGTACACATCAAATTTAGCCCATTTGAGGACAGTATACCATACAGAACAGACTCTGGGCTTTCCTATGGTACCAACCATTCCAGACATTTGTAAACAAACATGACAAAGTTGTGGAAAGTTGCATTTTTGTCTGTGGATTTCAACACTTTTACTTGCCGTTAATGACTCCCAATGATTATTTATATTGCATGGACAAATAAATCTATACATTTAACCGCAAACGAAATGTCACTACCAAAAACTACGATGCTGAATCAGCCATATACGCCGCACATGTGCCACACCTGTTCCTACAATGCAGGAACAGACAGCAACTGTTTTGGCGTGTTCACAGCACATTTTCATGGTTCATGAGGAATCAATTTGAGGAGTATAGTGGACTGAAGGGGTGGGGGGGGGCAGAAAGGGTTCACAAAATGATTATAACTGACTTTCCAGTTTCAATGCCCACGCAGTCTACATGAGGACAAAATGTGAGACTGCATCCCCAGTACATCTGCCTTTCAAGATGGAATCCTAACAAGACAGGGTTGTAGAGCGCCACCTGCTGGGGGGCCACAGTAGAGCTTTGGCACAGCATTTCTTTGTAAATTTACAGGTGGCAAAGACAATCAAATTAAGAATTACCAATGGGTGTATCTGTGCATGTAGAAAAGTAGACCCTAAAATTAAAACATAATATCAGCCCGGCCTTCATCATGGCCGGAATGACACTTAGGGTTTTCTTTGGGTATATGGGAAGGGTGCTATAAAACAGACAACCCATGTTAAGGAAAGCATTTGACCTGGGCATTTATCTTGATATTTCTCACATAGCTAGTGCTTCTTCTCTCATGCTTTGCTTATGAAATTATAATTCATATAATCCCCAGTTTTGGTGTTGTGGTCATTTCTGATGTCATTCTTGCCTGTTCGACAGACCAAGCTCTCTCTCTCTCTCTCTCTCTCTCTCTCTCTCTCTCTCTCTCTCTCTCTCTCTCTCTCTCTCTCTCTCTCTCTCTCTCTCTCTCTCTCTCTCTCTCTCTCTCTCTCTCTCTCTCTCTCTCTCTCTCTCTCTCTCTCTCTCTCTCTCTCTCTCTCTCTCTCTCTCTCTCTCCCCCCCCCACCCCCACCAACGGATGTTATAGTGCCCGTCTTTCTACACATTTGCCAGTTTAAAACATTTGGACATGGCAGATATATATATTTTAATGTGTTTTGATTAAAATCAGGATGTCCTATTGGGTGCATTCAAACTGACACAAACATGGCTTAAATGTTTGTCTGAGCAAAAAAAAAATAATAATAATAAACCACCATCCACAAGGTGAGGTTACGGGCCACAAGCTAGTGTGAGCTGCAGCACATTTACTTATGAATTCTGCTCCAACAGTCTCTTACCGCAGGAAGCACAGTGTTATGCTGATACTGCCACATAATTGCCATTAGCAAAGGGTTGAATTTAGACAATGTATAAAAATATGGTACAATGTATTCATGGAGTAGAACCATACTTTTGGACCTTTGTATGCCACATACTCTTGCACTTCTGACCAGCTCCAGGCCATCTGCCTGACTGTATCCTCCAGGCCATTTACCTGACTGTATCCTTCAGGCCATTTACCTGACTGTATCAGGCCATTTACCTGACTGTATCCTCCAGGCCATTTACCTGACTGTATCCTCCAGGCGGTTTACCTGACAATCATTCAAGCCATTTACCTGACTGTATCCTTCAGGCCATTTACCTGACTGTATCCTCCAGGTCATTTACCTGACTGTATCCTCCAAGCAGTTTACCTGACTGTATCATTCAAGCCATTTACCTGACTGTATCCTTCAGGCCATTTACCTGGCTGTAGCCTACAGGCCATTTACTTGATTGTATCCTTCAGGTCATTACCTGACTGTAACCTTCAAGCCATTTACCCTTCAGTCCCTTTGCCTGATTGTACCCACCAAGCAATTTACCAGACTGTATCCTCCAATCCATTTACCTAATTGTTTCCTTACAGCTATTTGCCAGACTGTGTCCACCAATCCATTTACCTAATTGTGTCCTTAAAGCCATTCACCTGAATTCACCCTGCAATCCATTTACCTGACTGTACCCTCCAATCATTTGGTTTTGCCTTTAAAAATCTGCAGCTTCAGGACAACAGTGACCCTCCAAAAGACAAGCCGAAAAGGTTCCCTCACAAAACCAGTGCTCTCTGATAAGGGGCACAACAGTATGGGAAACACACCACTGTCTTACTTGATCAAGCTGTTGTGACTTTAACCTTTCCCCCTTGAATTAAGACTGAGTCAACAGCTTTCCTTGGCATGGGTTGGGCACTAAGTGCCCAACCCATGCCAAGGAAAGCTGTTGACCTGGGGCATGTGATCTTGATAAGTCTCATGTACATTTCTCAGTCAAATTGTTTTTCATAACTGTTGAAATTAGTTGAAAACACTGAAGCAAACGACATTTGACCACCAGCCGGTATTGGCCGGTTTGAGGGGGAAAAAGTTAAAGTGGTCTGTCAGGCCAGGTTTCACTGTACATTCAAGGCTTGCTTCAGGCAAATACTAAGTACAGATTTACAGCCAGGTCCATTATGGATTCACACAAAGTGATTACAGTCATTATGGAAGGTAATTAGTGGCCTATTAAGGTTTATTGGTTCAGCATTTCACAAAGTGATGTCAGCAGTTCTAGTCTGGATTCCTGCCAAAGTAAGTTAAGGCTGCCAAACTATAGGGCCCAAACCAGGCATTCTGGCCTCAGGTTGAGGTTCTATTTCTCAATTGATTCCACATTAGATGTTCATTTTCCAGTGTATTTGATTTAAATGGACATTAAATGTTTTTATTTGAATGTTGCCTACAATTGTTAGGAGTCAATAATCTGATCGGAAGTTATTGGCACATTTTAGTAATTATTGTGTTGGTTTAAATGGTTTTTATTCATTAGAACACACCATATTTGACACAACCAAGAATTGTCGCCAAAGAAACATGGCAGCAGCAAAGACAGCTCCCTCTGGTGTCAGACAAACAAGAAGCTCAGGGTATTACAAGATTCTAATGGGTCCTTAAAGGAGGCATCAGAAACATTGACCAGTCAGACAGTGAGCCACATTATATTCACTGGTCCAAAAACAGGTCATCAGACGCATAGGTCAGTCAGACAAAGATCCACATTATACTCACTGGTTCATGAACAAATCATCCGACACACAGGTCAGTCAGACAGTGAGCCACATTATACTCACTGGTCCATGAACAAGTCATCCGACACACAGGTCAGTCAGATAGTGAGCCACATTATATTCACTGGTCCATAAACAAGTCATCAGACACATAGGTCAGTCAGACAAAGAGCCACATTATACTCACTGGTTCATGAACAAGTCATCCGACACACAGGTAAGTCAGACAGTGAGCCACATTATACTCACTGGTCCATAAACAAGTCATCTGACACGCACACAACTCAGTCAGACAGTGAGCCACATTACACTCACTGGTCCACGAATAAGTCATCTGACACACAGGTCAGTCAGACAGTGAGCCATACTACACTCACTGGTCCATTAACAAGTCATCCGACACACAGGTCAGTTAGACAAAGAGCCATACTACACTCACTGGTCCATGAACAAGTCATCTGACACAGAGGTCAGTCAGACAGTGAGCCACACTACAGTGTACACTCACTGGTCTATAAATTAGGCATCAGATACACTGACCTGACAGACAGGGGACAATAGATCAGTCAGTCAGTGGGCAATGCCAAACTGAACAGCCTATACATAAAGCACACACATAGATCAGTCAGTCAGTGGGCAATACCTGACTCAATGGTCCATAAATGACACATTCATCAGACATATAGCCATCTCTAGCAGGCAGTGATTAATGCTACTCATCAGTCCATAAATGAGGCATCAGATACATAGACCTGACAGACATTGGTCAATACTAGACTAAATGGTCCATAAATGATACAGCAGATACACAGATCAAACAGACAGTTGGTAATACAGCGATCCCCCTTTTATTATGGCCCCTCTCACCAGAGGCCCCCCTCTTGAAAGGCCACCATTCTTATGCAGAAAGTATGGTATTTCCATTATATTCTCCCCCTCAAGAGAGGCCACCCTTCATATAAGGCCACATTTTTGCTGCATTTGGGATGGCTTTATTAGAAGGGAACCACTGTAATTCTAGACACATTTTACGCATAGTTTGTATTTCTTAAAATACATGACAACCAAAATACAGACAAGCGATTCCATCCCACCATATGGCCTAAAACTAAACCAAAATCACAATTTAAAAACATGATTGAACTTTAATAAATGAACAGCTGTTTCTTTAACACAACCAGTTCGAGAAATTCTTGCACTACTGAAAAAAAGGTTTGCTTGTTTTTTTCTCCAGGAGAACATTGTAGGCAGCCAAGCCTCCTGTAACTGGAACAGGGTGGGAAATCTTGAAGTGTAATTTTGAGTGTCGGTCAGCATCTGTCAAACAGACATTGAAACAATTCCATGTGTCTTCACTAAGCATATCACACGGGCGTGCATGTGTTCTCCCACCAATCTGACACAGATGTGAGCTTAACTAGCTAGACAGAGACAGGTGTAGGCTACAATTATTTCCAAAATTGTACAGTAAAAACAATAATTATTTGTGACTGACTGACTGGTTGTAGTCCTGCTCTGATCTAAATTACTGAATTTACTATACAGTGAAACCTCACAAACACAAATAATGCCTTCGCCATTGAGAAAAAGTGCTCAGTCTAAAGAGATGTCAGATGGTAAGAGGTTGAAAAGTATTTAGAAAGAAAATAAAGACCAAGGAAAGGAGTTCCAATAAGGGATGTGCCAGATGGCGGAACTGCTAGTGTAATTGGGAATAATTGAAACACTATCTTTTTCTAATTGTCTTTTTTTAAGCATGTACTGGGTAATTATATGCTTAGCTTGTGTGGGTTTTTTTTTTAGCTTTTAGTAATTGACACATTATACAAACTGCAACATATGCATACATTAACTCCTCATTTCTGCCATATCTATGCACAGATTAACAAAATGTCTACTGTCTCACTGTTACCACCCCCAAAGCACACACACAGTGACTAGGTCACAGCTGCTATCTCATCTTAACTCTTACAGTGCCAATCATGTCTTAACTTGATCTACTAAAGTCAAACTAGTCTGAATTATCATTATGATCCCAGATTCGTATTCCTAGTAAAAAGACCTTTCATTCAAGTATCAGTATGCCTATAGTTCCAGACAGAATATCCCAGGTCAACAGCTTTTCTTGGCATGCATTGGGCCCATTGCACCCAATTCGTGCTGAGAAAAGCTGTTCACTCTGTCAAAAATTGAAAAAAGTGAACCTTCTCCACGCAAGACAAAAGCATGGAATTTGACAGACTATATAGCAATATAGAGTTGCCTTCAGTTTCTTTATTTGCTGTTTCTAGGTGGTACAATTACCGCCCCCCCCCCCCCCCCCCATACTATTAGCCTTCTTGTTCCTGACAGCTGTAACATTAATGGCTGATAAATGGGCTGTCCTGGTGCAATTTTTTGCAACACCCAGTCTTTCCAATGTAGCAGCTTGTGATATTTTATAATCAGGAGTGGTCAGTGACTTCTATACAATGTCAGTCTATCATGGATATATACAGCGAGTGACTGCCATACAATGTCATTGTATCATAGATGTAACAGTGAGTGACTACTATACAATGTCAGTCTACCATGGATATATACAGCAAGTGACTGCCATACAATGTCAGTCTATCATGGATATATACAGCGAGTGACTGCCATATAATGTCATTGTATCATAGATGTAACAGTGAGTGACTGCTATACAATGTCAGTTTATCATGGATATACACAGTGAGTGACTGCTAGACAATGTCAGTCTATCATGGATATATACAGCGAGTGACTGCCATACAATGTCATTGTATCATAGATGTAACAGTGAGTGACTACTATACAATGTCAGTCTATCATGGATATATACAGTGAGTGACTGCTATACAATGTCAGTCTATCATGGATATATACAGTGAGTGACTGCTATACAATGTCAGTCTATCATGGATATATACAGCGAGTCACTGCTATACAATGTCAGTCTATCATGGATACACACAGCGAGTCACTGCTATACAATGTCAGTCTCCCATGGCTATCACAGCTGTCACCAGTGAGTAATCCCTGTATAATATCTGTCTCTAATAGATGTACACAGTGAGTGACTGGCATACCATGTCGGTCTCTCATACAGTGAGTGACTTCTGTACAATGTGGGTCTCCCATGGCTATCAAAGCTGTAAGCAGTGAGTAATCCCTGTACAATGTCTGTCTGTCATGGTTACAAGCATGCAATGCAGGACACTTGACTGTACAATGTCAGTCTACCATAACTATAAGTGAGTGCCAACCTTGTGTACTCTGAATTATTCTGGGCTATCAATAGCAAGTTGCCTCCCATATCACTGCTACAAGAAGTCACCCCCCTGTCAAACATACGACTGTCAACAGCAAGCGATCCCCTGTTCAGTGTATCCTTCATGACCAGGTCACAATCACCAAGTTTTAAAGCCGTGCAGTTCGTGTGTGAACCTTTGGTTTGTTTTGAATTTTTTCATGCTTTGTCAAAGGAGGTAACAGACGTTGTCTTGACATGTGCTATGGAAAGCTGTCAAAATTATCTAGTAGTCTAACAGAAAGACATGTACTTGCATTTGTTTGGGAGTTTTTAGGCCTTTTTTCAAAGAGAAGGTTACACCAGCATGTGTCAGGGTTTGTCACTTGTCACCACATATGCACCCTAACTCTTAGGAGAAAAACACGTCACAAAGACCACAAGTTCCACCATTTTGCTTTCAATGGTACCTACCAGTTGTTCTTAATAAAAAACAGATAGGTTATACTCAGTACAAATGGTACAAGCAAGATCCCTCTTCAGCATGACCTCAGATAGCTGTAAACGGGAAGGACGAGAAGGGGGAACACAACAACAGCTCAGATGGCTGTAAACAGGAAGGAAGAGACGGAGGAAGAGAAGGAGGAACACAACAACAGCTCAGATAGCAGTAAACAGGCAAGGGGGTGGGTGGGTGGGTGTAAAACAACGCTAGGCTCAGATAGTTGTAAACAGGAAGGGGTGTGGACGGGAGGACAACACAGGCTCAGATAGCTTTAAGCAGAAAGGGGAGGAGGGGAGGAAAACACAGACTTAGATAGCTATAAATAGGAAGGGGGAGGAAAGGAGGATAACAGGAGCTCACATAGTTGTGAACAGGAAGGGGGGTGGAAGGGGAAGGCAAAATGGGCTCAGATAGCTGCAAACAGAAAGGGGGGGGAACAACAGGCTCAGTTGTAAACAGGAAGGAAGTGGTGGAGGAGGACAACACGGGCTCAAATAGCTATAAACAGGAAGCGGCAGGAAAACACAGACTTAAATAGCTATAAACAGGAAGTGGGAGGACAACACAGGCTCAAAAAGTTGTAAACAGGAAGGGGGTGGACGTGCAGGACAACATGGGGCTCCAACAGCATAATCCATGTCAATTTTAGATGACATGCCCATGTGACATTGAAAAATATGTCAAGGTCACCCATCTGCAATCCCAAGCAAGATCATATATAGGAACATCTTCATATAAAATTTCAACTTCCCAAGTCAAATCACGTCCACATTGATTTTAGACAAAATGCCCACGTGACCTTGAAAAATAGGTCAAGGTCAAACATCTGCAGTCACAAGGAAGTTCTTACAAAAGTCTTACATAGAAACATAATCACATAAAATGTCAACCTCTTTACGTCAAATCTTTCTCAAGTGCATCTGCAATGATTTTTAAAAAGTATCCATGTGACCTTGAAAATTCATGTTCATATTATTGTACATAATCATGCAAAATTTCAACCTCCTAAGTCAAATCCTTGCAGAGTTGTTGTGTATGCTTCAATTTTAGATGACAAAATGTCCATGTGACCTTGAAAAATATGTCCAGGTCACCCATCTGCAAGCTCAAGCAAGGTTTTATATAGGAACATCTTCACAAATAAATTCAACTTCCCAAGTCAAATCTTTCTTGAGTTATCGTGTCTGCAACGCACGCAACAATGTGTTGAAGAAGAAGGAGGAGGAGGAGGAGGAGGAGGAGGAGGAGGAGGAGGAGGAGGAGGAGGAGGAGGAGGAGGAGGAGGAGGAAGAAGAAGAAGAAATGGATGCAAAAACAATATCTCCCCCCCCCCCCACGTTGCATGGGGAGACAAAATAACATAAACCGACATGATAAAAAAAATGACTGGCAATATACATGTACATCCAGAATTTGTTAAATACTTGAATGTGTTAATCTAAATGTGTTCTCCGGTAGATTCTGATGCCTTCCCCAATTTTCCTCTGTTTTGTTGACATTTTGTGTTTCTGTACGCTAGTGAAGTACAAATAACAAAAGATAAACCAAGAACAATATAAATCCAGCAATTCCACAGGGGGCACACATTCTGAATTCCTGTTCCTTAAGGTGACTGGGTTAAGGTGTTGACATCAGATTCACACGCTTTCTTGATCTTCTGTATGCTAATTTCCCGACAGTTGGGGGTAGGAGACGTCTGAGAGAAAATATTCCAAAGATTTCCATGCAGTTATAAATACCACGCCCTCAATATGTATAAGGAAAATAATTGACATGACTGTTTCTCCAATATTATTTCTTTCAATACCTTAGCAAATTGTGTTTTGCTAAGAATGTACTCACTACAACAGGCCCACATGACATGAAGTGAGATCACCGAAATATTTCCCGATAGCCCCTTCCCATGAAAAACCTCTTACAGCAGACTCTCCCAGTGACCCCAGTATGTATCAGTCTTTAGCCACACAATGTAGTGTCTACTGTATAAATATGCACACCCTTCTTATGTCATACTGACCCAGCAGGTCACCACAACCGACCCCTGCATCACCCGCTTGCGTACATACAGTGATCCCTGTCTTAACTCATTCCATACTAGTCCCTGATATTTCTGTATATTAACCTAGATTTAAGAGGACAATTGCATATTTAAATTCTTCATGAAGAGAGCTTTTGTTCAAGTACCAACATGCCTATAGTCTTTAGGCAGTGCCAGAACCACTGACCAAGGCCTATGACCAAAGTATGGAATGAGTTACCAGACCACCCTGTAAGGCTACTTTCATCTTATCTTTACCTCCTATGCAAGACCACAGTGTTAACCCTTTCCCCCTTGAACTGGCCAAAACCTGTGATAGGAGTGAATCACACACAAAAATTTGGCACATTGTGACCCTGACCTTGACCTCCCATTAAATTTTAGCTTGCTGGGGTCATATTTCCTTAACCATAACACCTGCAGCTATCACAGGGAGTGAGTGGTTACTGCTTAAGACATGGCGTGCCACACATGAAATTATCACATTCTGACCTTGACCTCCCATAAAGTTTTTGCTTGTCTCAGCCATTTTCTTGAACTTTGTCTAATCATCTCTTAGACCTCACATGACACTGTTCATTTTCCCGTTCTTTCGGTCTGCCACCAGTTCTCCATAGTGGACTAGGTACATGTAGTGCTATGCAATAATTTACCTTGCTTGATTTGGTCGAGTACTGAAGAGTGCACAGGAACATGGGACGGGTTTGACCAATTGACATATCTCCAGCACAGGTCAAAGGTCATTTCCTATAATGTTTTAGTAACCAACAGTCCCAAAATGCATATATTTATAAGAAACAATACAATATGGCTGGCTGCTGTCTTTATGCAGCTTGAGTGGTAATGTCACTGATCAGTAACCTTTGACCTCTTAAGAAGAGTCACACAAAGATGCAACTTTAAACTTCAATGTGCTCCTGAAATACTCCTAAATGCTGGGCTCAGGCAAAATTCAGAAAGACTGCTGCATTTATTCAAGAGTAGCACATTGTTGATCAGTGACCTTTCACCTCTGAAAAAGGGTCACCTACAGAGATATCAATTTGCCCTGCACCAGACATCTAAACGCTCCCTGATACTCAGTTAATAGAAAGTCCATGTGACTGGCTGCATTGGTTCCTCAGTTTGAGTGGTAAAGTGGTTGATCAGTGACCTTTGACCTCTAAAAAGGTCAGATTTTGAGCTATAACCTCAACCCTCAAGAGGCTTCTATGAACACTACTAGACTACTTGGCTCATACAAAATTCAGATGGCCAGTTGCAGGAATTCACAAGTTTGAGTGGTAATGTCCGCTTGTGCATTGACCTCTAAATTAACCTTCAGTAGGCTTTTGAGAAACTGACAAAAAACAGGATCTTCCGCTCAGGTGAAGTTACAATGGCCAGCTGCTCCTGTTGCAGACTTTGAGCAATAATGAGTGAGGGATGGACAGTGAAGGGACTGACAAACCCCTTTGGCCCAGCTTACCCCAAGGAATAATGGCCAGCACGTCCGATGAGCTCAAAACCAATGACCACAATTAATAACTTCAATGCATTTGCCCCCGGGCCTACCAAAATTTTTGCTTTTACAAATAGGATGTTTTGATGGATAAGTGAGTTAAAACAGGTGGCAGGTAAACTAAGATCAAAACTTGCCCTGAGGACTAAGAGCAGATAAAGTGAACTTGTTACCCTCAAAAGGGGTAAATGAGATTTCAGATTTTCAATGATGGAGGCAAATAATGAACAACTTTCACTCAAGTAGAGTAGCATGGTTGTGATATTGTGTGCCTAAAGAAAATTGGCATTTTCTAAGCATGCTGCGTGCCAATTTCGGTTGGGAGTTACAGAATTCAGTTTTCTACACCCAAATTCACAACAATAAACAAATCTCACCATTCATACAAACAAAAAATTTAATATAAAAATAACTGACTTCTGTGGACAAGTAAATTAAATTGATGAAAATTCTTTTCACAAAGAATTGTAATGGGCAATTCTCGAAGTGACTGCCACACAACTATCAAAATCAACCAGTCCCAACGAAGGTCAGATGAAAAACCACCCTTCATCCCATAGCACGACCTTTTCTTGTATGGATCAACAGGGAATACAATTTATCTTAACATCACCTATATTTTACATAGAGTGCTTCCTCATTATAACACTACCACCACCATCCCCTTTATAAGGCAGATTCTGATGTAACTCTAAGGTCCTTTGGTTCCCACTGAAGCCCTATGCCCATTACTGCTGTTAGAAGTCACTTCGTTATCAGGTGGTTTTGCTATAAGGCGTGGACTCGTGTAGCACCTGCATTATAATGAGGCAACACATACACGTACAGTTAAGATGATTGCCTTTTGATTGGGGGGGGGAGCAATACAATAAGGAAACACTGTTTTAATTGACTATATATATATACACACACACACACACAAATACATATATATAAAGTGAAACCTGTGATGAAAGACCACTGTAATGAAAGACCATCTGCCATTTCAGACCATATTTACCATGTCCCTTTTGCCGTCTTTCCCTTGTTATTGCACCTCTATTGAGAAACCACCTGTCTTATGAGACCACTTTTTGGCTTGCCCTAGAGGCAGCCTCTTAAAACAGGTTTCACTGTATGTATATATATATATATATACATATATTCAACACATTATTTACCATTATGGCTTAAAATTTTGAAGATGGGCCACTGGGAAACAAAAACTGGGATCTTTTTTGAGTGGTGGGGTGAGGGTTCTAGTATGCTGGCACACAAAATAATAATTTTGCCCCAGTGCAGCATAAAGAAATAAACAAGTTCAAAAATAATATCCACTATGCAGAACAGAACATACAAGGGCTTCCACTATGCTGGTATGGAAAAATAAAATGGCCAGGTATGCCAGTATGGCAACCCTTTACCCCTCTTTCTGAAAAAAACTTACAGAAGCAGTTAAACCTGCCTGATGGTTCCTAAGAGTTAACAAATGATAGGAAGACATCAAAACCACCACAAACTGACAATACCCCATCTTTGAAACTGGAGGGTAAAACAATATGAACTCCTGCCCTGTCAGGGCACGTGTGACCATGGACACATTGTGGCCAGCAATTGAGCCGCCACAGGCAGGTATTAAGGGTAATCTGCCTGTCAACATACTCTGTGGTTTGCCTCAATCAAATATTTGTGTTTATGACTAAGAGGGCCCACTCTAGGACACTTCTATGTGGGTGTCCATGGGGAGGGGGGGAGGGAGGAAGGGACGGGAAGGAAAAACTTGTGTTCCCTAAGAAATCTTTCTTCCCTTCACCATTCATTTTTGTGATTTTTTTATTTGGAGTAAATCAATTAAGAGGTGAACTATACAAATGAATTTTGACAATGAGATCAGGGTCACCAATATGTAGTCCAGTAATTATATGAAGAAATGGTGCCAGAACACAAATGAGGCAAGTGTGAATTCCAGGTGGCCAGTAAGTCTGGAAATACTGTTTTCGCAAGGAAATGATGCATGGCTAGAGCTACAGACAGACAGCCTGATAGGACGGACAGACAGACAACCTGGAAATACAATGGGTTGCCAGCCGGGGTGGACCAATAAAAATGTCCACATCAGGGTGTCCCTGTTCATTTTTTAAGGGTCTCCATACTCTCTCAGATCATTTTAAGTCTAGTACAGTGGCCCCTTCTTGTAAGCCCTCCCCCCCCCCCCCCCGTTGAGAGGCCACTCCCTCTACAGAGACTACTTCTTCATGCATCAAGTACAGTATTTTCACTTTATTTCACCCCTTATGAGAGGCCATCCCTCTTATAGAGCCAGATTTTTCACTTTATTTCACCCTTTATGAGAGGCCACCCCTCTTATAGAGCCAGATTTCTGGTGCACTTTGGGTGGCCTTATAGGAGGGGGACCACTGTAATCTCAGAGGGTCACAGGGTAAAATGTTTCAATAAATCAATTTAATCAACATTTAGGATCCTCTTTCTTCCAACATTTCCAAGGTCTCTCTGGTACTCTTTAATTTGAAATTTGGAGGTCACAAGTAAATTTCCAAGCATTATATACACAAATTTGAACTTAAAGGGAAACACTGCACATGTCTCAAGACATATGAGGCTGGTTATGAATATTGTAAATTGCTTTAATTTTCCTGTACATACTCTTACTGTCGCCTATTTCGTGGATGGCACAAAATCGTGAAAATAAAAACACAGTAAAGAACTTTAGCAAAAACAGAAAAGTGTGTGTTTACACACACACTTTAATAAAATAGTATTTTATCATTGTTTGAATAGGAATTATGTCCAAAACAGTGAAATTAAAACTACAGTGAAATATCAAAAATACAAAAATCGTGAAAATTTAAACACACAAAAATATAGCAAAGTACAGTGTAGTAATCCTTCAAATATCTCTGGCAAGGCCCTGTTGGACCATTAGGTGGATCAAAGCTCGATTATGGCTTTGGGTGGTTAGATCTCACCAGTTTCATGGTTATTATCCCAGCATGCAACCCTAAGACCATATCTTCCAGAGTTTTGTCCATTTTTTCCCATATTGTGAGATGGTCCCTGATGAAAAACCCACACACAGACTGTCAGTGTTCTGGCCAAATGAAGAAGTCAGTCAACCGGAAAGGTGAGAAAGTCAGAGGCCGGACAACCAGCCCAGATTTTTTCACCCTCATCATTGTGGAATGTATAACCTGCAGTGTCTTACACCTTGGATGACCCACAGTGACCAGAGACTATCCTGTGTGGTCACTGCCAGAAGAACCACCTGCTCTATGATAGGATGTACACAGGTGCCAATTCTTCGAAAATTGATACACGAAGTAACCTCACTGTAATGACATCATCTGTTGCCTGCAAAATGAGGCACAGATCTGACCATGTGGGACAAATGAGTCAAACAGCAAAGGAACTTGACATAAAGTCCTCCAAAACTTGTATCTTAAAACTTGAAGCGCTGATTTACGACTGAGTCAACAGCTTTGCTCAGGACACTTTGCGTGCAATGCGCAAAGTGTCCCATAGAAACTTATTGACTAAGACTACTTTTTTCTTTAGACTACGCTTGTTAGTATTTGAATGAAAGGTATCTTCACAGGGAATTTGAATCTTTTAACCATTATATGTTTAACAGTAATGAGAAAACGACTATAGCCGTGATTAGCACTTTAAGAGTTAACCCTTTCCTCCTTAAACCCGCTGCTGGCCAAATGTTATCTGCTTCAGTGTTTATTTTTTAACTAATATCAACAGTTATGAAAAAAGTTTGATGGAGAGTTTTAGGTGAGACCTATTAAAATGCCCCAGGTCAACAGCTTTCCTGAACATGGGTTGGAAACTTAGTGCTGAACACAAGCAAAGGAAAGCGGTTAACTCAGTCTTAACTCAAAAGGGAAAGGTTAAGTGACTGTGTCAGATATCTGGAAGTCATAAAAATAAGTTTTTTTCTGTACGAGTCTCTGCTCTAAAGACCGCCTCTCATGAGACACTGCATGTATACTTTGGACTCCCCTTTCATGACACTGGAGTCTAACAAATTTACCTGTATTTTAAGACCACCTGCACCACAACACCACTTCTTCCAAGCAATAAGGATGGTCTTTAATGGCAGACCTTTGTACAATGAAATTTATGTTCAGGACACATCATTATCTCCCTAACTTTATTGCTGTTTTGGCCAACATGCATTTTCTTTTCAATGTCAATGTATACATGTATGTTCTTGTACCAACATGAAGAGTTCAAGAATCATCACCCACTCCGGATTAAGACCATTTTCAGATGGAGTCATATGCAGTCTTTACTTTGGAGTCCTAATGTATGCACCAGCAGACAACATGGCCGACAGACAACCATTATGGTCTTGGACCAGTAACCTCTCAAGGTCGGGTCAACTGATCTACAACTTTTGATCGAGTACTGAACACTGTTGCTGTGTCTATTGGATGTTAATATCACAGGAGCAGAGCATCCCAAATTAAGTCCCATCATGATTTTGGACAGAAAAATACTTATCAACTGTGAGTTTTGGAAATGCACTGCTACTCTAGAAATATTTTAAATCATTTGATAACTTTTTGTATTTTTGGAGACAAGTTTGGCGCCGAACAGACAATCATGGAGGTAAGGTACACAAAAGCACCTGTAAAAGAAAATCTAATCACATGACCCCCCATTTTCTTGGTTTTGACTTGTTACTATCGGTATAAACTTGAAATACAATGCAAAGGAAGTTGTGGTTTTACATTTCAAATAGGAGAAATAAGCCAGCGAATATTGCTATTTTAACATGTAAATGCATTAGGGATAGGTAACTGGTCCAAGACCTTATCTCAGCTGCCAGTTGCCAGTTCTGAAGGGATCTTTAATTTTTTCACCAGAAATATCCTACCTTACATTTTGTATTTTATCAATAACTATCAGACCAGTTACTTTTGTAAAAGCTGTCAATGCCCACTAGGTGTAGCTCTACTGATTGCCTTGAATTGAAATACACTGCCACTCTACCTTACCTGTTATTAACAGGTAAGGTAAAGTTTGTTTTACCATTTGCCATTTCTTCCACAGCTGCCAATTTTCTAGCTACCAGTTCTCTCTCAGCTGCCAGTTTTCTCTATCTATTGGTACTCTGACAGCCACTAGTTCTCTATCACCTGACAGTTCTCTCTATCAGACGACAGTTCTCTCTATCAGACGACAGTTCTTTCAATCAGCTGACAGTTCTCTATTAGGGCCTCGTATCGTGAGTAATTTCCATATCATGATACTTTTCAGTACAGAGCCATGTATCACGATACATATCACAATATATCGTGTAAGTGCATAAAGTGATGAGAGTTTGTGAATCTACAGTAAACTGTCAGTATTACAGCCACTATGCCACTATTTTGCCATATCACTTTATAACCATGTCTACATACATCAGCAATAATGAATGTTGTAAGCTGGGAAAAAGTGCTTTGTTGGCTGTTGACGTCTGACTGAATTATTTTCTTCATATTACTTTTACAAGTAATGGTCAAATTGACTCTTTTTTACTGCATCATGAAAATTCGATACACAAGAATTGTATCACGATGCGATTTGGTACAGGGTTAGTATCACGGTATACCGGTATTTTGGTACATGTATATCGTCCCAACCCTACTCTCTATCAGCTTACAGTTCTCTCTATCAGCTGACAGTTCTCTCTATCAGCTGACATTTCTCTCTGTCAGCTGACAGTTCTCTCTATCTGCTGACAGTTCTTTCTATCACTGCCCAATTCTTTTGCTACCAGTTTCTCTCCAGTTGCCCATTCTCTGTCAGGCAAAGGGGCTAGAGCCAGCCTGGGGCTTGGCACATACAACAGGTACCACCTTGGTTGTGTAATAAAACCAGACTGTCTGCATAAAGTGCTCCACTAGGCTGAGGCTAGGAATTTTTCAACTGTGGTTAGTTTGGCTGGAATAACATTAACCTTATGAGCCAAATGCTAATAATGCCAGTCAAAATCAGGAGAAAATTTACATTTTGAAATTGTGCTCATTAAATCTAAATAATTAAGCACAGTACCACGAATATATGCACGAAAAGTTCAATAAATTATGAAATATTCTTAACCAATCTGACTAAAGCTTACACAATGATCTCAACATTAACCCTCTCCCCCTTAAACCTGCCAAAACTGGCTGGTTGTCAAATGTCGTCTGCTTCAGCGTATTCAACAAATGTCAACAGTGATGAAAAACAATTTTGACTGAGAATTTGAGATGAGCCCTATGAGGATCACATGCCCCAGGTCAACAGCTTTCCTTGGCATGGGTTGGGCACTTAGTGCCCAACCCATGCCAAGAAAAGCTGTTGACTCAGTTTTAATTCAAGGGGGAAAGGGTTAAGCGCAAGTGACAGCATTTTAAACAACCACCATTTCCTTAACCTTCTGGGACTGCGTCAACAGCTGTCCTCAGCACCCTGTCGCAGACACACACTGAGGAAAGCTGTTGACTAATCATCTATAGAACTGCTGATGAAACTAAACATTACACCATTCCCAGGGACTGACAACTATTATCTTTTTTCCCCCTATGAATTAACCAATGGGATAAAATCCTATTGAGCTTTGAATATTTGGTTGCCCTCACTGAAATTCTGCTTAGTCTGGGCAACAGCTTTTCTTGGAGTACTCTCCGTCCAATGTGTGGAAAGTGTGCGCAGGAAAACTTTTGACCAGGAACGTTTACTCGATGAAACCACCAAAATTAGACTAGTCACACTGGCACTTGAATGAAATGCCTTTTTACGGGGAAGGGGAAGGGGAAGACTGTAGCATTCAAAGGTTACCTTCACCTACTGCTATACGTGTCAATCTCACTAACATACAGCTGAATGACCACAACAGCATAAAGTCGTCCACTTTCTCCATTGAGTCCCTATCACATTAGACCTGGTCCCCTATGGCCTCTGTCTTTGTATTTTCCAAGGCGAATATTTTTTATCCAAAGCAAGACTTTTGTGATCCAGTGAGCACAAACCTGACTGACTGTCATTTTATGAAGCTGAGTAGGCATCACATAAATGCAGGACCATCAGTGTCTCCACTGTGTCCTCTTAATGGGTTTTGGTCTCAGTGGCCTTTGAAACTCCTCTTAACCCTTTGAGTGCCAGTCACGGCTAAAGCTGTGCTGATGAAGCTGGATTACTGTAATGATTCCAGATTCCTATTCCTCATTAAAAGACCTTTCATTCAAGTACCAGCATGCCTATGTTCCCAGTGAAAAATCTGGTCCAGGTCAACAGCTTTCCTTGGGGCACTTTCCGCGCGTTGCGCGGAACGTGCCCCAAGGAAAGCTGTTGACTCAGTCTCTAAATTGGCTCTGTAAGAGTTAATATTGTAAATGTACTTATATTCATAAATGCAAATTTTCACGGTTTTTACACTTCAGGCATTTAACTCATCCCATACTATGGGGACTTGCCAGGTAGTGCCAGAACCACTGACTTAAAACTATAGGCATGTTGGTACTTGAATGAAAGCTCTTTTCATGAACAATTTACATACGCGATTGTCGTCTTAAATCTTGGTAAATATACATGTACGTAAATATCAGGGACTGGTATGGAATGAGTTAACTGAAGTTTTTATTTTACCATTTTGTACATACAGTGTAGCTCCCATTAAAGCAGCATTATAACCCTTAAAGCTCTAATCACAGCTACAGTCTTTTTCTCATCACCGTTAAACATATAATGGTTAAAAGATTCAAAGTCTTCATGAAGATATATTTCATTCAAATACCAGCACGCCTAGTCTTAGTCAACAGCTTTCCTTGGGACACCTTGCATACAAAGTGCCCCAAGGAAAGCTGTTGACTCAGTCTTAAATCAAAGCATTAAGGGATAGATTTTAAAGGAATATTGCATATTCAAATTCCTCACTAAAAGCAAGCATGTTCAAGCACCTGCAGTGTACAGCAGGTCTGGTGGGTGAGTGGTTTTTGCAATGTCAGACAAGACAAGCTGCAGATGCCTTCGGGGCAATGTGATGGCCTGCCTTAGTGGCAATGTGATGGCCTGCCTTGGTGGCAATGTGATGGCCTGCCTTAGTGGCAATGTGATGGCCTGCCTTGGTGGCAATGTGAGGGCCTGCCTTGGTGGCAATGTGAAGGCCTGCCTTGGTGGCAATGTGATGGCCTGTCTTGGTGGCAATGTGACAGCCACTGATCTGGGGCCACTGACCAAGGTCATTACGGACTTCCTATGGCCTAAGCCATACCACCAGTCAGGGGATAGACGTCTTACCTAGCAAATAATAACATGGCTCTACCTGTCAGGTGATGGGCAGCCCTTACCTAACAAATAACATACCTCTGTAGTAGGGGTGTCACAGACACATTCCGTAGCTACCAAATAATATGGCTGGGGTTCCTACAAAAATTTTATTATCCCTTGAGGAGTGTACAAAATTTTTAAATCGGCTTTACTCCAAGGGCCACTCCTGGTAATAGGCTTTGCTTTATTGGTGGTTATCATCCGTGGTAGCTATTTGGCCAATCAGGGAGTGGCAGTGGGGACCCACATGTATGGAGTTTAACGTCAATTAAAGTTTTTACTGTAACAGTAACATCTGTGCACTGAATGTTTGTTACCAAATCTCATGCAAAAATGGCAAATGATAAATCGTGTTTCTGAACAACATGACTGACTTATCGCCACATTTACTTGACAGTTCTGCCTAGCTAAATGGCAAACATGAATTATGGGCACTTATCCTGCCCAAACAGTCTCTTAAGTTTTTTTTCCTTCTTTTTTTTTTTCTCTCCATGTTTTCATGGTTCTAGCTTAGAACTGCCCTGGGCACTCTGCTGCAACCATCAGATATTTATACAAAGAAGCACTAAGAGTTTGGGTATTTTAACATTTTGTTTCTGAATAATGGAGATGGGAATGCATACAACAAATTGACTGTAGAAGTTTTTTTCCCCTAAAATTCATGCATGTGATGGGCCACCATCACAAGTATATTGTAGTGGGAGGGATCAAGTTCTGAGCTGTCCCAGTGAGCAAATTGCAGTGTTTGTCCAATTGTACCAAAAAGTGATATCTGATTTCTGTTACTTTCACTTGCTTTATGCTGCAATTGTATTCCATCAAAAACATGTCCATATACGGACGGGCTAGGTCAATACATTTTCCTCACGATTCGATACATATCTTGATACAGATCTCCGATATGACACATATCAGGACACAGTTCACTTGTCTGTTTTACCGGGGACCACACTAATAGATACTGTGTCACATGCCTACAATATACCCTACAGCGTTGTATTTCCCCTACTTGGCACTATCATCAGGTTATTCTGAATCATATCAAACCTATGGAAATATGCATCAAAAGATTCCCATCTATTTCATTTGATGACATTCAAAACAAAACAAAAATTCGAATTTTTTGCGTTACTGTCTAAAAAGTTCCATTATGATATGTATCACAATACACATTTCCATATCAACATGATCCATCACAAAGCAATGTACCAATATATATTGATACATCAATGAAGCGTCCCAGATGAATATGTACACATACAGTCTTACAGAAGCCACTAAAAGTTCAATATTAAAAAAAAAAAAAAAAAAATTAATTATGGCTCAGGCCTTTCCTCAACATAAGTTAACTTTAGATATCAACTTTCTGGCATAGAACTTATTCCATGTGTGATATAGTGTTCTGCACTGTCAATACATGACTCTAATGCCCGTGGATATGATATTGATGCTGCATACATGTAATGTCACATACGATATTTCCCTATAAAATTTTACTGTCTTTATCTCTTATGCTCATTTTAATTTAAAAAAAAAAAAAAGACTTGAACTGTGGATCCCTCGGCATGGAAGCAATATTTGCTTTTAGCAAGTTTGTATTTCTCATTTTTTTCACACTGATTTTGAGCACCAAAACACTAAACAGTCTTTGTACCCAACGTCCACCCCCCCCCAAAAAAAACAAGCAAGTTCTTCATTGCACATGGATATTTAAATTGTTTCCCTCATTTCCATGCAGACACTATCACTCTCTGTCATACACAGATGTCCAACACACTGTAAAAAATCTTCAAATACAATGCAACCATAACCGTTTCCCCTTTGAATTAAGACTGAGTCAACAGCTTTCCTTGGCATGGGTTGGGCACTAAGTGCCCAACCCATGCCAATGAAAGCTGTTGACCTGGGGCATGTGATCTTGATAAGTCTCATGTACATTTCTCAGTCAAATTGTTTTTCATCACTGTTGAAATTAGTTGAAAACACTGAAGCAGACGACATTTGACCACCAGGCGGTTTTGGCCAGTTTCGGGGGAAAGGGTTGATATAACAACATTCAGATATATGCAACATATTGACTGAAACACACAAGCTCCACAGGACTGAACTTTGTCAAACTCCTTTCGTATTTGACTCATTCATATGGTAAACGCAGAATTCTGATTTTGCAGGGAACAAATTATGATATTTAACTGTAAAAAAAATACTCACTTCAAATCAAATTTTTTTCTATGACACAGACTGTTGCACAGGTGAGAGGTCGTAGGTCAAACAGCTGGCTCACTGTTCTGTCTGGGTCAGCTTTATTACATCCACTCCTACAGATATCAATTAACCACTCCTGGGTACCCCAGGCTTTCGTGTGGCTCCTTTTGAAGCCAGGCCCAATAATACATGTATTCATCTATTCACCTGAATCGACAGGATTAACTCTGTAAATGCCAAATTTTGGACAGAGTCACCAGCTTTTCTCGGCATGAGAAAAGCTGTTGTCCTGGAATATTCTCTCTGGAACAGAATCATGCTGGTACTTGAATGAAAGGTCTTTTTACAAGGAATACAATTCTGGGATCCTTATGATAATTCAGACTAGTTTGACCGTAGTCAATGGACTCAAGTTGTGCTTGGCACTGAAAGAGTTAAAATACAAGTTGATGGCTTATTGTTATATTACAGAAACTCAATTTGTCACATTTCTTACTCATGAAGGCATTGTCATTTTGGCAGACCCCTTAGTGATGTGTTTGAACTGAAATTATAAGGAAATTAATACACATCAAGCACTGCATTTATTTTGTGTGTAATGGAAAATTATTTTGAAATTGTAAGAGAGAAAATCACACTGTTAAAAACTAAGTGCCCAGCCCATGCCAAGGAAACTTTTTTTTTTTGCTTTTCAGTTCCCTGGGGAAACATTTGCCACAGCATTCAAAAAAGCTAAATAACCTCACAGTAGAAAGGCAAAA
Source organism: Hermodice carunculata (assembly GCA_964020975.1). Lineage (NCBI taxonomy): Eukaryota > Metazoa > Annelida > Polychaeta > Eunicida > Amphinomidae > Hermodice > Hermodice carunculata. Next base: position 66,937,000 of record OZ026623.1, read on the forward strand.
TCTCGCCAAGAAAATGTTAAGAGCAATTACTCCCTCTCCTGGTCCACTTTCTTACCTGCATTGCCAGTCGGCAATCATGTTCTTGGTGAAACTGCACTTAACTCTCCGTGTTGCAAATGTAATCTTACACAAAACCCTGCCAGCAGCCCCTACAGGACTTACCAGACTGTGTACAGCTACAAAAGTAATCATTTTGGACCAAGCATGTTTGTATTTGTACATAGAAAGCTTTCTTTATGACAAATCTTAATATGCACTCTTCACTTATTTAATCCTGCTATGTCACTTCTTTTTTTTTTTTTTTTTTGAAGCAGATACATGTACTGTGTGAGTTACAACAAAATACTGCGTGTCACATGGTACCCAATAGCCCGACACCCAGTCTCCCCAGGTGTACCTGTTTACCTGTTTACCTGTTTTGCTTGTTTACACTCACGTCAACTCTTTCAATCAACAAGGCCAGTCTATCCTTAGGCCAAACAATTTGTATCTTTGGTTCTCTGGCTGTCCATGAAAAAGCACAAAAACTTGCTCTGATAAAAAAAGTCTCTTTTTTCATTGCTGCAATACTAAAATAGGGGACAACGCAGCTATTAAAAAAAAAAAATTAAATGTTATCCAGAATGAATGGAGACATTATCTTACGAAACATGAAGTGAAGATACTGCCAGTTATCCTAGTAACAGGTTCCCCCAGAACATTTGAACTGACATTCTGAAATGGAATTACTTATCTGCTACAAAACTGGCAAACTTCAATCACGGTTCACCAATTCTTTTTCTGTCCACTTCTGTCCACTTGTCCTGAGGGCAAGTGCCCCTGACATTTCACTTGCCCCCTGCTTGAATTTACTTTTCCACCCACTGAAATCCTAGTTGTAAAAGCAGACATTGTGCTTTGAAATTTTTACTTGCCCTGACTGGGATTTTACTTGTCCCGGACAATATGACATACAAATTGGTGAGCCCTGTTCACTGAAACTTGACCACTTCACCAAACTTTTAGGGTCTTTTACATTCATTTTGCCAGTAAGTGTTCTCTAAAGTCTTCACTCTGCGATGCGCCCAATTCGCGCTGAGAAAAGCTGTTGATCGGGGATATTTTGGCTGGAACTAGAGACATCCTGGTACTTGAATGAAAGGTCTTTTTATGAAGAATATGAATCTGAGATCCTCATGATAATTCAGACTAATTTCACATTAGCAGATCAACTTAAGATGTGATTGGCACTGAAAGAGTTAGCTTTGGCAGGCCATCATGACAGGTCTTTTTTATAGTGCTAAGAATTTTTTTTTCTATTAACGAAGAATTTATGTAAAAACATTAAAGAAGTGTACATTCAGGTGCTTCTGGGCGATTTTGAGGGGGAAAGTGTTCAATGACTTACTAAACAGAATAACAGATCATTTGTTCCATTACAAAAGTAAACTAGAATAGTAAGAGCTGACTGACTGGACCTCCCGTCTTGTGTACGACTCTAAAAATGAGGTCAAGAATGTAATCACGTGAAGAAAAGATGTCACGGTAGAACTGAGGTAAAGTGAATCGTATTTGCACACAAGGATTCTGCCACTTGCCCCAGACAGCCTGGTGAACAGTCTGAAAACAGTAATTTATGTGTACTAACTGAGCAAATATGTTCATTAATTAACAAAATAAGTTACCAGAGTGCCAGCTAGTTATTAACCACTGTAATCATAGTACTGACTGATTGAACCAATCAAGTGAAGGACTAGAAGTAGACCACAGCTGCCTATACTCAAGTAAACATAAACACGCATGTACAGTGAAACCTCATTATAATGACACCATCTGTTCCCTGAAATTGTGTCAGATAACTGAATATGTCAGACAAAAGAATCACATAACATAGAAAATATACTTTTTACTCCTTAAAATGTGTGTCGTTAAGTGAATATGTCAGATGTCTGAGTGTCGTTGTAATGAGGTTAAACTGTAGCTCTGAGTGGCAAGAGAGGTGAGAATTCAAACACATACATTTATAAACTGAAAAGCACATTTTTAAAATGCACAATCAAAGACCCTCTCATTTATCATTGACAACAAATCAGTATAAACCTATTTCCAAACGTACAGCTATTATGTGTCATAGTTTTCTATGTGCACAGCCTGTCCCAATGGATGAAATTCTTGACCTCTTGTAACTTTTCACCCTTTGACTGTTGGACTCCCGTGCCTTATCAAGCTTAATAATCCTCTTGCACCCTATTCACAATTAACCCTTTTCCTATTAAACTAGCCAAAACTGGCTTGTGGTCAAATGTCATCTGCTTCAGTGTTTTCAACTACATGTAATTTAAAAGGTGAAGAAAAACAATTTGACTGATAATTGTAGATGAGCCCTACCAAGATCTTATGCCCCAGATCAACAGCTTGGCACTTAGTGCCCAACCCAGGCCAAGGAAACCTGTCCACTCAGTCTTAGTTCAAGGGGGAAAGGGTCAAGAGTTGTAGAGAACAACTTTTCCCACCAACCCACTTCCCCTGCCGTGTGACCCTCAACTTTGAGATCTTCATGAGTAACCAAGACTTGGCACTTGTGCATTCACCTGTGCGTTTATCTATTCCATACCTGCGAGGGCCTTCCTGTCACAATTTAATGAAAACTGTATGTTTCAATTTGTCACAGAAGTAGGCTTCATTCCAGTATAGTGAGACCTATCTTATAAAACAGCCTTAAGAAGGATCAAATTGTGGTCTCTCAAGACAGGTGGTTTTTCAAACAAACTAAAAGTAGCAAGACAAGTACTGAGCAAAGTATCCTGAAAAGGTGGTCTTTAAAGACAGGTGGTCACTTGTTGGGGTGACATTTCAGGACAGGCACCTGTTTACTTTGGTTGATATCATTATAAGACATCTAATACATGTACCAAATTTTTCAAGTAACAAGCTTTCATAAAGGTACATACATGCCTGTCCCGAGATCTAAACTTCAAAAATTCGTAGCCAAACCTGGGAAATTTTATGCATGCATAATCTACAAAAAATTGGTCCTGGCCCTTTAATAATTCATTTTAAAATATTTTAGCCATTTTCACATTTCTTTAGCCAAATTTAAGTGATATTCAAGCATTTGGCTAACTGGCTAATGGTCAGAGCAGTCCCTGCACGGCTGCTTAAAAGGTCAGTGGTGTCTGCCTTGCCTGGTCCTCACTACCCAGCATCGTACAAGAGCACATGTCAAAAACATTCCCCGATATGTGTGGCAGCTTGCTTCTGGTTTGTCAGGCAATGCATCCACCACTAATTATGTACACTATGAGGACACTGGGAGTGCCAGTGGGTTTTTGTATCAGCAGAAATAAGAAGAGCAGTGCATGAATTGTGGAATGCTTTCTTATTCAGCCTGGCATACAAAAACAATGACTACAAGTGTGAGTGGTGCCTCCTCTTTTACTTAAACCATGCTGTTTGCACAAGATTTTACGAAAGTAACATTCATTCATTCTTTGAACTTTTAAAAAAAAGCAATGAACTAAAATTTCCAACCCCTGATGCAGTCCTTGCATATATATATATATATATATATATATATATATATATATATATACACATATATATATATATATATATGTATATATATATATATATATATATATATATATGTATATATAGCTGCCTCTTAAATGTTACATGTATCAGTAGTTTGATCAACCCAAAGGAAAGGACCGTTCAATTCATGCAGACCCAATGGTATAATGGTTAAGACATCATGCAAACAACACACTTATTCAGAGCTATCCAAGTTTGAATGGCACTGGATCCCTTGAATTTTTATGTTTATACCATTTGAGAACATCTCAAACGTACAAGTCAGCTGCAGTACATTGTCCCACAGACAACAGATAATCAGCAGTAGATCAAGTGAAATCATTGGAGAACCCACTGATGGGAACAGCAGAAGCACAGTTTAAACCTTCCCCCCCCCCCCTTAAAGTGGCCACAATCGCCTGGTGGTCAAGTCGTCTGCTTCAGTCTTTTCAACTAATTTAACAGTAATGAAAAACAGTTTGACTAAGAACTGTAGATGAGACTTATTAATATCACATGCCCCAGGTCAACAGCTTTCCTCAGGATGGATTGGGCACTTAGTGCCTGACCCATGCTAAGGTAAGCTGTTGACTAAGTCTTAATTCAATGGGAAGGGGTTAATTAACCAGACACCATAGTGCTACAACTGACAGGTCTCCAGACTAACCAGTCTGCATGTCTTCCCAGGACAACTTAAGTCCCAATCAGGACAGATTAAAATTTCAAAGCACTAACTTGGGAAGCAATCACAAAATTTGCTTTTGTGAATAGGATTTCTGGATGGATGGACAAATGAGTCAGAATATGGAACAAAACAAAATATCAAAATAACATGTCACGAAGATTACAGCTCCCCCCCCCCCCCAAAAAAACCCTGAGCCCAGTTTGTATGTGTTAAAACATTCATATACACTGGCTAGCAATATAATTTCCATGGGGGTACAGCGGTCTCCTTCTAATAAGGCCCCACTTCTAATAAGGCCCCACTTCTAATAAGGCCCCAATCTCTCTAATGGCCACTGTCAATGCCACAAAAGTGGTATTTCCATTGTATTGTCCCTCTCGAGAAAGGCCATCCAATGTGGCCATATTTTGGTTGCCTTTGGGGTGGTCTGATTAGAAGGGAACCACTTTTGTAATTTTCAGACTCCTATCAGCATGTGGAGGATTTTCAGAAATTTTTCTCACCCCATGTCTATCTGAAGCTACCTGGCACACCGATATCGTTTGATTTGATGCTTCACTTGAAGTTTTCAACTCTGTTTCAACTAATATGTAACTATAGTAATATGGTATGAACCAAGTTGTAAAATATGATGAGCCTGTCCTACAAGATTGCATACATGTAGGACTGTGGAGGTCAGAGGTAGGTGAAAGGGTTCGTTTCTGCAAGCTAACGGGAAAAACGTTATGCAGGACTAGCTTGCATGTCCCTGCGCAATTTCTATGTTTCTGCATTATATATCTGGCTGTCAAGATTCAGCCAATGTAAAAACTCCCTTCAAAAGAATGTTTTCCAAGCAATTTAAACCCAAATTTATCCCACATAACCCTGGATAAACATTCATTGCAAGAAACGGTACACATGATGTCACTTGCAGTGAATGCAGAGGTCATTCAATTGGTACGGCAAAACTTCTGTCCTATTTATAAATTTAAGAAATTTCTGCAGTATGTTATTGCACAAATGTTGTCATTTGTATCACACAACCGTGCTGGCACCTCAGGTTTCCATATGGTCACAGGCCAACACAATCATTCCCCTCTGAAATCCACATATTTTCAATATTTTTGAGTTGACTGTGATCATGCTTACAATAGTTGTTTAGGTATGGTTCAACATTTTAATCATTTTTTTAATTAGTATTTACAGTATGCAAGGGGGGGAGGGGATTAAATGGGTCTGTACACTTTCACAGAATATGGAAAATGATGGTCAATTTTTGGCCTATTTTGTGCAATTTTGGTATGATTTTTTTTTTTTTTTTGAAAATCATCATTTTTAAAGTACTAATTTGGGGGAAGGGGGTCATGAAATTTAGTACCCTAAGTACTAATTAAAAAATGATGATAATGTTGAACCATCGCTTAGTTTTCTCTTTCACGAAGAAAAGAACAAAGCGAGAACATCTTACTCACCAGTTGGCACTACTGGTTACAATATAGCATCTGACACATCTCACCATACGTGATTGGACAGGCATTACCAGGTGATCCCTCTTGACCAGTACTATCCTCTGGTACTGCAAGTGTTCTCACTTATAATTCCTGACAAAGTTGTCAGTGCAAAGGATCCATGGAGCTCATCGCAGTGAATGCGGCAAACTGCTCTGACCATTAGCCAAATGCTAATATGTCATGGGTTTGGATCAGTAAAGAGTAAATGGCTAAAACACTTCAAGACAAACATTTAACTCATTCCATACCAGTCCCTGGTTTTTCCGTATATTTACCTAGATGTAAGACAACAATTGCATGTTTAAATTCTTGATGAAAAGAGCTTTCTTTCAAGTACCAACATGCCTATAATCTTAAGTCAGGGCCAGAACCACTGACCAAGGCCTGTGACCATAGTATGGAATGAGTTAGAGAGCTCTAGCACACTTTTGTAAATTTTTCAGTTATTTTCCATTTTGTGTACAACTTTTTTCAAGTCTGGATTGTTCCTGTATACCCCACGAAGTACCAGATCCTTCCATGAAAATAAATCTGTTAACCAGTGCCATTCTCGCCTGTGTTAACCAGTGCCATTCTCGCCTGTGTTAACCAGTGCCATTCTCGCCTGTGTTATCCAGTGCTATTCTCCCCTGCATTAACCAGTGCCATTCTCCCCAGAGTTACCCAGCACCATTTTCCGTAGCGTTAACCAGCTCCATTCTCCCGAGTGAACTGGCCAGGTAAAGTATCCCCCCCCCCCCCACTGGCTCCCATGCACAGATCATGTGGCTTTATAAACACTGGCGCACACCATCAGAGTTTGTAAGACTCAGTCATGTGAAAACGATACAAACAGGCAGCGTTCTCAGGGTGGGTTCTGTACACATCTGTTCCTAACACTTAGGAATTATTGCTTTATAACTGCATTGTTATACCAATATTGCGACCACATAATAGGTCACGCAATTGAAGTCAATGAGGGGCTGCAACACAAGATGCATGCATGTAAGTGACAAACATTCTGTGAAAAAAGATACCTTAAGCGAGACTAAAATAAAATCTTTGCAGATTGCTTGAAACACAAGTGAAAGGAGTGGATCTTTCTCAGGGCCAATTCCTATAAAAGTTTGGTTGGAAAGAGTGCTGTGTGCCAATCATAATATGAAGTAAAACGCTGATTATAACAAGGATTTGGAGGCAGTCTAAGAACACTGGGCTCTCACACTGGTATGAATGAGCAAATAAAAAAAAACTTGGCAGACAAAAAAAAAAAGAATTTTTCTTACTCTGACTTGTGCTGTGTGTGTCAAAGGATCCCTGGATGACAAAGTGCGCCCCCGGGCCCTTTAAGAAAAATAACGAACATCTTCTGTGTTGGATATAGCCACAAACACACACACAGTGTTGTTTCAAATAAAACTTACAAAAAAAAAAAAAAAAAAAAAAAAACCAACAGAATTATACCCATCAATTCAATAAAAACACCTTCCTCCCAATCTGCAACTCTTTGCCAGCCTTTGCTTAAACAAATGAGAAATAATTTGTTCAAGACCCTGAAGTGATGGCCTGTTTGATTCATGTCCCTACCTGTGGTCCCTGGCAGTGATGCTAGTCTTACTTGTGGTGAAAAGCTCCAGCCAGCTATAACTCCAGGTATCACCACAGAGTAAGATTACTCTATGGTATAACTTAATCCACGATGTTGACTTGTGTAGGAAGCGTGAAGATGAGGCTCTGGCTGTGCCTTTGTGAAGTCAGTTCAGACTCACTGAAGCACTCCGGCCTTTTGTTGTTTCATCGCATCTGTCGGGGCTTTTTACTTGAGAACAGTTGTGGCCGACTCGACTCGTGTGGAGCCCGGTGGAACCAGACTACATCTGTCTCTACTGTGTGGTGTGGTCCTATTTAATAACACAGCCGCACGTGTGGCTGTTCCCTTCACCAACCTACACTTTGACACCACCACTGCTGCTGTACAGACCAGGTAGGGACCTTCTCAAAAACAGCGAATGTTCACCGGGACCAGCTCAAAACTTTCAATTTGCTCTCATTCTACATGGGCAATCTTGGTATTCTGGCATCAAACACATCTAGACTATCTACCAACCACTGTATGTGGTCAACTGAAAGCAATCTGCACCCCCGTCCTATACCCCCACCCCTAAAAAAAAATGAAAAGTTGATCAAAACTGGTTACAGAAATTTAAGATAAGTTTCTTCAGTTGTAGCATAAAGCTGGCCCAACTTGCACACACAATATGCACAACAAAGTGATTAAAGAGTTCTACAAAACTTTTCAAACTTCCAGAAGGAAAAGTGTGTAGCTGGACACATCAATATATGCCTCAACACGACAGATCAGGGAAAGCTAAGAGCAGAGTCATGTCCAGCGTTTTCCTCAAAAAATCTTTACAGTATATTGGGATTTCCAGATTTAACCTAATTTGAGCAACAATCATGAGTTACAGCCCTACAAACCTGTATTTTATAATGGGAAGCCCAAGTTGCAGCCTTGATTTTTTCGATCCTACAATTTCCATGGCAGTGGGGCTATGGGGAGAACCCTGGATGTCCATGATGCAGTTCTAATATTTGTACATACACCTAGGCCATGGGAACAATGCTTGTAATAACAAGCAATGCATGTTATTGTTTGTGATGTTTTTTACCCCATACCACCCTAATGAAGCTTTTTCCCGCTAATATCTAAATGTCATCTGTCAATTGTATTTTACCAATTTAGGGATTATTTTTCAAATTTTTGGAAGAAACTTGCATGGAAGATCATTCCAAATTATATGCCCATGGTCAACACATTTGCTTGGCACGCTCTGGGCGCATTGCACCCAGAACGCGCCAAGGAAAGCTGTTAACTCAGTCTTCTATGAGAGTGGAATGAGTTAACCTGCCCATCAAAACAACTACATGGCATTCTGGGAAGGCATCAGGAATTTTTCAACTGTAGCCAGTTGGGCTACTGTAACATTCACCTCATTAGGGACACGCTGATTCTGTTTGCCAAAATTATTGGAAAAATTTTACATTTGGAAATTAGGATTAGTAAATCTAAAGAATTAACCACAATACCATGTACATATATTCATGAGAAGTAGACTGCACTGTTAAATGTTCTTGGCCAATTTGGCTAAAACTTGCTAAATTTTGTTAGTCAAATCACACCTTTTAGCCAGTGGCTATTGAGCTGTGGGATAGTACCATCCTAGACATTCGACTTAACGCAAATAATACGCAAGTCTTTAGTAAGATACATTGTGTTAACCTCTACTGCATGCACTTTCTATTCATGCAGATGACCAGGTAATCTCAAGAGCTTATTACCAAGTTATGGGGCAAACCTGACACCATTATTTCAAATTATCCAAGTTCCCATTGTGGCCATGCTGATATGAAACCAGTGGTCAAATGTCTTCTACTTCAATGGACTAAATTAAACAGTTACAAAAAATAATTTATATGAAAAATGTACACCAGGCCTTCAAAGCTAACATGCCCCAGGTCAACAGCTTTCCCTGTGTGCATTATAGATATTTAGCACCAAAACCATGCCAAGGAAGCTTAGTGGTTCAGAACTTCTTTAACCCATTCCCCCTTAAACCGGCCCAAACCACCTGGTGGTCAAATGTTGTCTGCATCAGTGTTTTCAACTAATTTCAACAGTTATGAAAAACAATTTGACTGAGAAATGTACATGAGACTTATCAAGATCACATTCCCCCGGTCAACAGCTTTCCTTGGCATGGGTTGGTCACTTGGTGCCCAACCCATGCCAAGGAAAGCTGCTGACTCAGTCTTAATTCAAGGGGAAAGGGTTAATCAAGAGAGAATGGGTTAAGCAGTTAGCACTGGCAATTCTCTCATGACTTGAGGCACAGTAAAATCTATCTTCATTGACCACCCCTTTGTATGGCAAAATATAGCCCCTCCAAAAAACAGGTGGTCTGTCAAAGAAGGGATAAAAACAGCGTTCAGAGAATGCAGGATTATGCATGGACAATCTTTTTTCCCTCAATTCTGTATTTTTTTCCCTTTTGTTTGGAGACTTTGTGGTGCCATAATGTGGTGTAACTGCACAAAAAATTTGATAAAACTGTGATGAATCCTTCCTGAGATATTACGGTAACATTGTCCACTTGTGCGCCACTCAGATGGCCTTGAAATAAATACTTCAAAATATACATAACAAGTTTAAAAAAAAAAATAAGAGGAAGCTGGTTTTCAATAGAAACATGGTCCATTATAATGTGCACCTCTGATAAATTTGGTGAAGCTGTGATGAATCCTTGTTGAGATATCATGGTAACGTTGTCCCCTTTTGCGCCACTCAGACAGTCTTGAAATAAATACTTTTAAGTTTGATAAAAAGTTCTAAAATACAAAGAGAGGGCGGGTTTTACATAGGAACCTGGTCCACTATAAGATACATCTCTGACAAAAATTTGGTAAAGCTGTGGTCAATATTTTTTGAGATATCACTGATGCGATAACGTCACTCAAACAGCCTTCCAATAAATACATTGAACATTTCACAAAAAGTTTTACAATTATCAGAGGAAGCTGATTTTCAATACGAACTTGGAACCATGATCAGGTTCTTCAACAAAAATTTGGTACAGCTACGGTGAATATTTTTTAACATATCATGGCAACTTCGACAAGACGGACAGACGGATAGATAGATGACGCAGGAAATGACAAAACCCTCCAGGGTAATAAAAACAAAAAAATACTGAATAACCCATCTTGATGAGGAGGTCCAGCAAGGGAGATGTTTTTTAATTGGAGTGTCAGTTCAAGACAGGAACCACTATACATATATCTGTCAGACATTTACCCTGAATATCGAAAATGGACAGACATATGATAAAGTCTGTCTCCATTATTGGAGTTAAAATAACAGGAAAAAAAGGGGAAAAAAACAAAAATCAATTAGACCTTCAAAGATTCTACAGATTTACAGATGTCCTGCAGGCTGTTTTTAATAATCTCCACAAGATAGTTACTGTGGTGTTGCCTCCGGCCAAACTTATGATCCAACATGTCACAGGGATAAACCTGTGACTCATTCATCATTATGTACCAATTACAGCCACAAAGTCATTTAATAAACATATGTATACAGTGGTCCCTGCCTTAAGAGACGTCCCCTAGAGCAGGTCACAGTGTGGTCTCTTAAAACAGGTGGTCTTTCATTAGCGGTACAATAACATAGAAAAGATAGTACAGTGTTCTGAGAGAGCGGTCTTATAAAGATATGCAGTCTTTCATTGGGGGGTCTCTCAAGACAGTTACCACTGTACATATGTATAACCAGTGTTTGTAACAATGATTGCCAAAAAATCCTACTTTTCTGGGTTAGGTGTCACAGCATTGTGAATGTGCTATCTTTGATGCCAACACCCATAAAACTGGAGTATTTTAGCCAATTTTAAAGCTTTTATGACATCAAATTTAACTGAAGCATTCCTTGTTAAGATAAATTGCCATCTGTGAGTTTTCTTTGCCCTGTTGTCAGAGCTACAGAAACTCTAACAGCATGTAAGAATGCTCAAATTAACATACATTTTCACTCAAAATCCTACTAAATCCTACAATTATTCCCAAATCCTACAAAAGTAGGAAAATCCTTCTTGTTACAAACACTGTACATGTATAACCCTTGGCATCCTGGTACCAAAAACAGCTAAGAAAGATGGGCAACTGGACTATGTAGACCACACCAAGCACTGCAGTATCAAAACAAAGAAAAGTTTTTACCACACAGAACGACATATATCAGTCATACAGGCTATCTTTTGAGATTATCAATCAGGTCAGGTCAGGTCAGGTGTCCTTAACTCTTCCAGTGCCCAGTTTTGGATTGAGTCAACATCTTTCCTTAGCATGTTTTAGGCACAGTGTGCTAAACGTGTGCTAAGGAAAGCTGTTGACCCAGACCATTACATTTGCTGGAACTCTTGGTGCGCCAGTAGTGGAATGAAAGGCCTTTTCACAAAGAACATGAATAGAGAATCCTTATTACAATTGAGAGCAGTTTGTCTTATGAAGTTCCACTTTTGTTGCAGTTGGAGTTGAAAGATTTAAAGATATGATAACAGAACACAAGTGAGCATCCTGTCAGTGCCTCGAGCTGAAGACTGCACTATGGGACCAGAAACTGATCAAGTATAGCCAATTTGGCTGAAGTGAAATACCTAGTATAGCCAATTTGGCTGAAGTGAAATACCTAGTATAGCCAATTTGGCTGAAGTGAAATACCTAGTATAGCCAATTTGGCTGAAGTGAAGTACCTAGTACTGCCAATTTGGCTGAAGTGATATACCTAGTATAGCCAATTTGGCTGAAGTGACATACCTAGTATAGCCAATTTGGCTGAAGCGACATACCTAGTATAGCCAATTTGGCTAAAGTGAAATACCTAGTACTGCCAATTTGGCTGAAGTGAAATACCTAGTATAGCCAATTTGGCTGAAGTGAAATACCTAGTGTAGCCAATTTGGCTGAAGTGAAATACCTAGTATAGCCAATTTGGCTGAAGTGAAATACCTAGTATAGCCAATTTGGCTGAAGTGACATACCTAGTATAGCCAATTGGGCTGAAGTAAAATACCTAGTATAGCCAATTTGGCTGAAGTGAAATACCTAGTATAGCCAATTTGGCTCAAGTGAAATACCTATTATAGCCAATTTGGCCAAATTGACCTACCTATTAAGAATCTGACACTTCTTGAGCCAAACTAATTCCAAATTTTTCAATCAGTAGACTGGTATTACATTTAATGAAATGTAACTATTTATTTGAAAATAAAGAACTACTTAAAATGTTCATGCATCCGTGTAAATAAGTCCACATGAAAATTGTTCAGCTTGTTTTCTGTAAAAACTCAAATCTTAAATACATAAACCTGGAGTGTATCTGGTGACACTAGTGCTCAGTAGCAGACAGAGATCCATTCTTAATTTTTTTTTTTTGGAACCACAATATTTTGGTTTTCTGATCAACAGACCCTGGGCAGTGGTCTATGACTGGAAGGAAGTATGGTGAAGAAGGCATGTTTTGCAGGCTAACTGTATATGCTTGAACATAAGAGCCCTGAGATTGCAACATTCTGACCATCTATTATGTCTATGATGCACCATTTCATGTCTGAAAGATACAAAAACACTTGACAGTCCACTCCAAACCAATGACTTCTAAATCAATTTGCCATTGCAGGACTTGTTTTACAATCATGAATGACATAACGAGTAAGACTGTTTTGGATTACATGATAACTGTGATTATGCCCAATAGCCAAAACAATCCTCATTTTGAAGGTTCTCACAGTTTTTGGCTGCATTTATAAGTTCCTAAAATTAGCATGATCAACACAGTCAAGTGAAAACTTGTTGTAATTACACCATCAGTTCTCTTAACAAGAGGGCTGTGTGAACAGCCCGTGCCTCAGCTGATCTTGACATTCATCACACTTGCAGCTCTATGAACTTGGGAAAGGATCAAGGACACCATGTTCTGAGTAAGTCTGACCTTTATAGAAGAACACTTACATGTACAACATCAAAGTTCAAGTAGTTCTCAAGTTATAATGAAGAATAAAATTCATGTATGTTGCACTGTGACCCCACAAACGAGGTCAAGGTCATTCATGTACTGTCTCAGCATGACCTTCATACAGAATAATTAACATGTGTAGCTAACTCAAAACAGATCTCAAGTTATCAAATAAACAGTAAATTTCGTGTCAGTTGTCCTGTGAATTAGCATTAGAATGCCCATTGACTTACATAGTAATCAATAGGAAAGCTCCACTGACTGGTAAGTACTGTAACTGAAAATCCTTAAAAATCAGGAATCCAAAGCAGTGCCACCTACTAAACAACTGTTTTACCCTTCCACAACAACATATCCATCACATTTCAGCTTAATCTGAGGGACAGTTCTGAAAACAAGTGAAAAATAGCAAAACCATACAAAAAAATCAGAAAAAAAATTGCAGCGCCGCCTGGTGAACAAATTGGGAACTAGGTGTCCCCAGGAGTGTCTATGAACAATATCAAAGCAATTGGGTGAGCGGTTTCAGAGAAGAATTTTGAAGGTTTGCCCCAAAAAAGAACAAACAAATTCATAAAAAATCCAAAAATCAATAGAGCATGACCATTTGAACACACTTGATAGAGATCCACCCAAGGCATATCCCTACCAAGTTTGAAGTAAATCTGGTCAATATTATTAAAGTTATGACCATTACAAGAAATTCCCATGTTAAACTTTCCTATTCAAACTTTTGTAGAGATTTTTGAAAAAAAAATCATAAAAAAATCCAAATTCATTGGAACATGACCATTGGAACAAACCTGGTAGACACCCACCCAAGGTACATTGCCACCAAGTTTGAAGCAAATCTGGATGATGGTTTGGAGAAGTCGAAAATGTAAATTAGCATTAGAATGCCCATTGACTTACATGGTAATCAATAGTAAAGGTGCATTAAAAAAAAATATAAAAATCAATGGAGCGTGACCATTTGAACAACTTGGTAGAGATCCACTCAAGGTGTATCCCCACCAAGTTTGAAGTCAATCTGGGTGACGGTTTTGGAGAAGAAGTCGAAAATGTGAATTAGCATTAGAATGCCCATTGACTTCCATAGTAATCAATAGGAAAGCTGCATTGACCGACAAGTACCAGAATTGAAAAAACCGTTAAAAATCAGGAATCCGCAGCATTCCCACATAGTGAACAAATTTGTTTGACCCTTCTACAAGGAACAAATCCACCATGTTTCAGCTTAATCTGAGTGACGGTTCTGGAGAAGAAGTCGAAAATAGCTATAACACACAAAAATTCATAAAGAATTAGGAAAAAATTGCAGCGCCACCTGGTGAACAAATTAAGAACTAGGAGTCCAAGGGAGTGTTCCTGTGTGATATCAAAGCAATTGGGTAAGTGGTTTCGGAGAAGAAGATTTTTTAAGATTTACCCAAAAAAGAACAAAAAAATTCATTAAAAATCCAAAAATCACTGGACCGTGACCAATTGAACAAACTTGGTAGAGACCCACCCAAGGCACATCTCCACCAAGTTTAAAGTGAATCTGGCTGACGGTTTTTGAGAAGAAGTCGAAAATGTGAATTGTGGACGACGGACGGACGGACGACGGACCCTCAAAAAACCTCAGCTGACTGACAAGTCAGCTGAGGTAAAAATGTGTCAGATAACTGAGTATGGCAGATAAATGAATCAAACAAGAGAGAAAATGAGCTTTTGCCACTCAGAACTTGTGTCATTATGATGAATATGTCAGATATCTCAGTGTTGTTATAATAAGGTTTGACTGTATAAATACACACTTTGAGGGTTTCTTTTATGAAAGGGTGACCACTGTATGCTAGTCATGCCAAAGGACAAGCATAGGGAGGATTATCAGGAGCTGATCTGGTGCAGTAAACTGCTATAATTTTACTGTGTTATTATTTTTGCTTATTTTGCTAATGGCACAAAATGGAAAATTTAAAAAAAAAAATGAAACAGCTTTTTAACCTTGTTTGAACAGAAATCATGTCCAAAAATAGTGAAATTAAAAAAAAACACACGAAAATTTAAACACAAAAAATAAAGCATTTCACAGTACTAGGAATTTCACTAAATATTAAATGTATGTCTGAGTCAGAAGCATACAAGAAAAATCTTGCCTTTCTCTGATCATAATTAATTCTAAATAATTAAATTTCAGATCAAGTAGTTCATAATTATTGATTTTAAATAATTAAATTTCAGACTGAGTAGTTCTTCCTGAGGCCATTTCTCCATGCAGCAAGTCTGGCATCTTCCTTTAATTGCCCCCTCGAGAGGGACCACCCTTGGATTAGGCCACTCTGGTGTACTTGGCTAAAATGATTAAAAGGTTCACTGTATCATGACTGTGTGACTAAATAGTTCAAAAACTTGTGAAAATACATGAGCCTGTTTGGCTAAAGGGTAAACAATACTATCAGCCAAATCGGACCCAGCTTTTTCAGTCACTGATTATTGTTATCTGGTGGGCTGTGCCAGACTAGACAACCCTAAATGATTTAATAATCTTGACCACATAAACACTGATGCCAGGGACATAATCACCGTCAGCATCCAGTAGGCTTTCAGCACAAGCAGTTCTGTTGACCAAGCAAAATGTCCCAAAATGTGGTCTTTCAAAACAGGCTTTACTGTGAAATTATGGGATGTTGCTCTCAATGGGACTCCTTCAAACTGAGGAGTCCTTGACAAAGGGACTTGGGACTGTACACTTAGCACCCTTGGCCATACTCAACATGCTAAATCTCTCCTTAACTCATTCCATACCAGTCCCTGCTTTTTTTCCATATATTTACCTAGATTTAAGATGACAATTGCATATTTCAATTCTTCATAAAAAGAGCTTTCGTTCAAGTACCAACATGCATATAGTCTTAAGTCAGTGGTTCTGGCACTGCCTGGCAAGTCATGCTGCAGCTGCCACAAGGGCAGCTGCAGCATGACTTGCCAGGCAGTGCCAGAACCAATGACCAAGGCCTGTGACCATAGTATGGAATGAGTTAAGGGGAACTGACAATCCAGGCTATAGTATAGTGAGCCTCATGTGAGAAACCATTCCATCCTGAGACCACCTGACTTTTAAGGCCACATTTATCAGGTCCACAGCGCTGTCTTTTCCATGGTATTAACCCCAACAATACATGCTGTATGTGACCACTTTTGGGCCTGCTTTAAGCGTGGTCTGCCAAACGAGGGACTACAGCATCGATAGGTGTGACATTAGTCATAAAGGCTCACACAGCACTCAATTCTAACTGACCTTATTATTATTTTTTATTTTTTTTATTTTGCACTTTACAGCACATTTGTTTTGCTGTGAACAAAATTCCCGCAACTTCCTTCCTGCCATCCATCAGTTGTCGGGCAAGTCATTGACAATTGATAGTGTGCATATTGATGATAAAGGGGCACAACAACCCATCAATGAAAGCCAAATGGGATCCAAATCACCTTCCTAGCTATGACTGGATGATGGCAACCTGAACCACAAGTGACAAATGACCCACTTGTAAGGCAGCCTGACCATCACACTGTTGTAAGACATTCAACAATACTGTACTCTTCCTCACCAGATCACGGAAAAAACATGTTTTCAGAAACCCTAGTAAGTAAATGTACTATGTACTCATTTTTTTTACAGTCAAGAGGTTTTTTTCCAAAAGACCAAAGTCACAGTGAGCTCCTATTCTGAATTTTATGACTGAAAAATCACATTGGGAGAGTTTAATTTTTTTTCTTCTCAGGTTACTGCTGCAAAGATTTTATATTAACCCTTAAAGTGCTAATCACGGCTATAGTCGTTTTCTTATTAACGTTAAACATATACTATATAATGGTTAAAGGATTCAAATCCCTAAGAAGATACCTTTTATTCAAATACCAGCAAGCCTAGTCTGAAGCAAAAAGTAATCTTAGCCAACAGCTTTCCTCGCAGTACTGTGTGCATAATGTGGGCAGTGTCCCGAGGACAGCTGTTGACTCAGTCTTAAGTCAACACTTGAAGGGTTAAATGCAACTGCATGACCCTGATCTAGAACTGTATGTAAAACAGCAAACTGGGCTCCCAGAACTCATGTTGTGTCTCGTGAAGGCACCCGAGTAAGAAGGTTGTTGACAGGAACAGGGTCACTATATTCTGAAGAGAGCTGAGTTCATGTAGTCTTGACAACCCCTTCCAGTGGATACCAAATAGTGGTCCCCCTTGTATCCAGTCCGTGCCATAAGTTTTAGCCGTCAGTCATTTTGGTGATATTTCAACAGACCTATATATTTTCATACATATTTAACTTTCATATTTTTTATCTGTCCTGGGAATTTTTAACCAGGAAAAAACCTAGAACCGATGACTTTTGGCACCGACTGGTATCCATGTGATGTAGGTGGAAACATGTGGAGGATTAACAAAGCCTGATTCATTCATTGGTTCAAAATGTCATGGGATACATGGAACAGGTGCTGCCCTCTTGCAGAAGACTGTAATTCTGTATGCCCTATTAGGCAAAGTGTAATGAAAATGTGCTCTCATGTCAGGGATCAATGTCCACAAACATGGACTTGTCAATGCTTGATCAGCAGTTGTTGCATTGCTTGCAATATACAGTGGACCCTCTCTTGAAATCAATGATAAGTACTGCTTTCTTGCAGAAAACCCTAAAATGAGCAAGAAAGCACTGAAATTTATGTGTCTAAGAAAGGAAAGTACTAATAAATCTATCTACATATCTACCTACACATTAAAAATCAGCTGAACAACTGCCAATACCTGTCCCTGTGAAATACTATATTTTTCAGACACTAGATGCTTATTACTTTTTATGTCATTCATACCTACAATGAAAGACCTGTTTTGATAGACCACTTCATCTGTTACTATGACTGGTCTTTTGAGATAAGTTTTACTGTACACCACTGATTACAATGAGGTTTGTTGGCACTGAAAAAAATTCTTCCCTGCAGAAATTGATCGTGCAACTCTTATTTAATTCTCACACTCTCAAATAGTTTCAACTGTTCAGAAAACACTACAGCTGAAATTTTAATATCCTTTGAATCAGACTTTCTTGCAGTTTTCAAGCACCATGGGAATTTGCAGAGAATTTATTCTGGTATGAAAGTAAATGAGTCAGTATGCCACTGTCAAAAGTGTGTTAACTGATCACTGTCTGCAGTAATTTTGAGAATTGAAACACAAGGGTTTTTTTTATTTATTCATTTATTTATTTATTTAGACGAAACAAAGGTTTGTTTTGACTCCTTCTGTTCTAACATTCCTCTTTCCTACACATTCAAAGATCTGAGACAATGATCCCACAGACCGCCCAGGTTTAAACCAAGTACATGCACCAATATCCCTAGTCTGCAGTCATACTGCCTGTCAGTCAGTCACATACAACTCACACACAGGCAGCTGTAGCATAGCATCCAGGCCAATACAAGTAAGAATGGATAATATATTGCACTTAAAGTGAAACCTCATTATAACGCCACTCAGATATTTGGCATATTCATTATAACGACACAAGTTTTCAACGGGAACAGATGGTGTCATTATAACAATCTCTCACTGTAATTCATAGCAAGGAGGAGTTCATTAATAAATCCACAAGAAAATAGACAGGTCCAAGACAAGTGTCGAAGCTGAACAACTCTGTTGATAATGATTGTAGAGGAGTACAAAGGGCTTTTCTGTACTTTGGTTCTGGGCATTTTTATTCACCCTACTTGCACACTGGAAACCCTTCATTTTCCTCACTTTGTACCAGTCATCATTTCCCAATTTCATTTTCCCTGCCTTGTACCAGCACAAAATGATTTTCTTAAAAATTCAAAATTAATTTGGACCCCCCCCCTCCCCAACCCCCCAAACCCCAGTAATAATGATTGTTCAGTGCTATGAGGCAATGAAGAAGGAAGTACACTAAGGTGCCCTTACATCAATACAGGTACACCCACTAGACTAATCCAGGGCCACGTTGCCACTCGACAGTACAAATCACCTACCACTGACAAATAAATCAAGCCTATGTGTGCCCCAAGCCCCTTACCCACCTTCATTATCCCACCGCCTCACGTTCCCCACACCTCCACTGACATCGGCAATCATTACACAACAAATTGACTGCTCACATAGAATACAAATTTATGTGTCCAGTTGCTCACCATTTTAACTCCTTTCATACCACAGAATGATTCTAGTCTAAATTGCGTGCATTTGTAAGGCCCTTTTAGGGATGGTTCACATTTTGATCATTTTTGAATTAGTACTTACAGTACGCAAGGGGGGAGGGGGTTAAATGGGTCTGAACACTTTCACAGGATATGGAAAATGATGGTCAATTGTTGGCCTGTTTTGCGCAATCTTGCTATGATTTTGGGGGGAAAATCATCATTTTTAAAGTACTAACTTGGGGGGAGGGAGGGGGGTCATGAAATTTAGTACCCTAAGTACTAATTCAAAAATGATGATAATGTTGAACCATCCCTTAGGAGTTTTGCATATATCAGCACAACAAGGACAAAAATTGTGTTGATATCACGGATCAGACCTGAAGACATTCGAATAACAGATAACTACAAATTTTCAAATATAATATATTCAAATCCCTCACAAAGACAAATTAATAACACATCCAGAATACAAAATGTGTTCAGCTCTGATTAAATGGAAGTCACTTCCTACAAGCAATTAGCTGATTTGCTAGTGTTTTTTTTTTTTTAACGTTTTATTTATTTATATATATATATACTGGTAGTAGAGGACAAGATCAAATATCTCAAGATCTATTCAAGTGCAGTGGTCTGTCTGCAAAGAGCACTCCAGCAACACCTTACAGTGGTCTTTGCAGCTTAAATTAGAAGAAACATTTACCCTGCCCTTTTCTTTTGCTCCCTGCCCTTTTTCTTTGCTCACTGCAGTTTTCTTTTGCTCCTTGCCCTCTCTGTGTGATGTACATCATGTTTTGATGGTTTATTATATATTTCTTCAATTTTAACTAGCAAAATCTTCAGTATTTAAGCTGAATTCCAAGAAAATATATCAAAAGCAGTATTTTCACCATAATTGAGATACAATTATGAACAATTTCTTCAGTTTTATATGAAACATACGCCTTTTTATCAAGAACCTTACTTTTGAAGTGCCCTTTATGGTCCCTACCCACGTTGACAAGTTGCCCTTTTCAGATCAATCTGCCCTGCCCTGCCCTTGTGAAAACCTGCAGAGAGCATTGCCTTATATAAATACCTTGAAAAGCAACCTTTCCAAGATACATGTACTATGCTTCGTACTTTTCATGTTATACCGATACATGTACCTCCTATCAGGGACCACGTCATAAGAGACTACACTTTGGTCATACCACGGGCTGGTTTTTCATGACAGATCTCACTGCAGTATCACGCCCAGTATGAACTCAGTGGTTTTGGCACTGCCTGTCAATTCATGCTCCCTCGATGTACAAGGGCCATCAGGCAATACAAACATCACTAAGAAGGTCACTGCATGACCTTGACATGCTACAATTTTCAGACTCGGCACTGGAAGATTAGAATCACCTACTTTGTTCTTAAATGTTGGCCCAAACCACAATCAGATACCACTCTGACCATTACCCAAATGCTCAAGTTTTTCAATGTGGCTGAAGAAGAAAAGTATAGTTAATAGTTTTAATTCACCTACATAGGGGAAAAAATTCCATTTAAAAGCTGCTCTTCAATGTTGTCAGTAAATCATGATCTGAGTTCCTACTGGAGTATCTAATGATCTGTAATTATACATAACTGGGTGGTTTGCAAAGTGTTTATCTAACCTTGCCTTGAAAGCATTTATACCACATGCATTTACAATATCATGTGGAAGGGTGTTCCACCAATCAACCACTAAAAAAGTATTTCCGCCTGTCTGATCCTGGTCTTGTTTTTGTGATCTTTAATGTGTACCCTTGACGTTGAATCTGTCCTGACTGGTGGCAAACATTTCTCTGTGTTGTAGTAACCATGTATATATTTGTATGTATTTATCAAGTCCCCTCTAAGTCTCCCGTAAAGCAGAGTAAGGATTGCAGGTGCTTTAATCTGGCACGTTCTTCCACGCTGGCACTTGTTTTGTTGCTGTCGTCTGCACTGATTCGATTTGCATATTTAGCTAAAATATACATGTATTAAGTCTAATTACTAAAAGAAGATGACATAATCTTTGTTAATTATGCCTTTATATTTCCAATTTTGGTGACAGATTTTTTAAGTCTAGATATGTCACTGAAAATGCATTGATGAAATACGTGTATATTAAAACACCAGGTATGTAGATAGGCAGGGTTTTTTTTTTGTTTTTTGTTTTAAATGGACATAGTAAAAATGTTCTGGAGCTTACCTAGGAAAAAGATATTATGGGTTCAAATACATACCTGTCGCTCTAGAAGTAATAATCAAGATGATGCTATACCTTCAATTTTCAAAAATTCGTCACGTGAATTTTTTTTTTCCTCACAACTTTATACATAAAACTCTTAAGAAATTGGCCGATTTAAATAAGTACTATTTTTGTGACTACCAATATACATGTACATATAAAACATCTAAGAAAAAGATATTATGGGTTAAATAGGTAGAGACAAGTACTAGTCAAGATTATTTAAAAAATCATCATATGGATTTGAAGCACTTTCGTTTTTGGAGCTCCTTTGATAAGCATAACTTTTTTCTCACAACTTATACATAAAACTCTTAAGAAATTGACAGATTTAAATACTATTTTTATTACTACCAATATACAGTGCTTCCTCTTTATAAGGCTGGTGTTGGGGTCCACAGGGTATACCGTGTTATAGCAAAACCGCTTTATAACAGACTTTTAACATAGAAGTAATGGGAAAACTATGTCAGTGGCAGCCATGGTACCCACAGTGTTATATCAGAAACCCCCTTGTAATGATGGGCGTTATAAAGAGGGAGTACTGTATGTATATATATATATATATATATATATATATATATATATATATATATATATATATATATATATATATATATATATATATATACATATACATACAAAACATATACATATTAATATAGAAAAATAAAAATGGGGCCATAAGGTGAGTCTTTTAGTCATAAGGCAGGTAAGTTCCAACATATTTTTACAGCTGGTCCTACCATCCGCACAGAAATACAGACATCCTGCGGCATGTGTCTTTTTAATACACACTGATGCATAATCCAATCTGGAAAATTTCCCACCTATTTCAGATATATTTCCCAACGGTTTTAGATGTCTTTTGGTCTCATATTTCCTGTATGGCTCCTGTATACAATATGATGAGATTATGAGATGTACAAATCTGAATTACAAAAAAAGTACCAGTCTCTTTTCACGAAAGCTCAAGGCCAGAGACAACAATGTTCTCTTTTTGCCAAGAAACTGTTGGCAACAAGTGTAAACATTCTTTGGGTTTGGGTGATGGAACACTTTGTTACCAAAACTTCAAAGAATGTTTCATTCTGCACCACACTTTGTGGACAAAGGTACTCCCATTACCTTATGGATATATACACCAATGTCTCGTATGAATGAAGGACATAGACGGTGCGGTAAAAAATCACCGTCAACTTATGCCAGACAATACGCAAGAAAATAACAACATAAAAAACAGGTTGGCAGAGTTGCAAAAAATATTGTAGCAAGCAGAAAAGGTGTAGTGTTTTCCTCTCTATCCTGGAAACACAGAGGGCCCAAAAGCAATGCCACAATGGGCCACAGTTAAACTTGATCAAGTTCATGTAAAACTGCTTAGTGACATTGTTCAAAGGCTGGCCATAGTGATTGATTGACTCTGGCGGGGCTCAATACCAAGTCTAGAGCAAACAATGAACACAATAAAGGAGAATTAGTGACAGACTGCTTCCTCGGTATTATAGAGGAACAGTATCAACCTGTACATGGCCACATTATATGGCACCTGCTTAGCCTATCTATACATTGTATTACAGTATAATCCCCTCCCATACATTATATTACAATGTAATCCCCACTCAACACTGGTCATTTATCATAGCACTTATCACCATGTATCAGGTGAGCTGGCACCTCACACAAAGCCCTCAAGTCCCCTATAGCTGGCCTCATCAAACCCGGCCCTCAATGCCAGCTCACCAGGGCTCCCACATATACAACTTCACCTTTAACTTATTCACACCCATTTACAGTGTCTGGGCACTTTGTGCTCAATGCGTGCAAATTGCCCTGAGGAAAGCTGTTGACTTAAACTACTTTTTACTTTAGACTAGGCTTGCTGGTATTTCAATGAAAGGTAACTTTATGAAGAATTTGACTCTTTTAACCGTTACGTGTTTAAAGGTAATGAGTAAACAACTATAGCCATGATAAGCACTTAAAGGGTTAAAGTACAGGACACACCAACATGCTTAGTTTACTGTCAGTGGTATTTACCACATGAGCAAGTCATGCTCCATCTGCTGCAACATATCTGGTGTGTGACACCCCCCCCCCCCCCCCCCAAAAAATGCAAAAACCACTGATCCTTTCCAATGTGACTTTGGGTTCAGCATGAGTTAACTGATTTTACTGAAGTGGTCAGACTCTCTATCATTGGTTCTTACATCATGACAACTGGGGCATGACTCTAATGCTCATTTTCTGGTGGACATGTTGGCATCCAACAATGCAGTTTTATGATGAAACTGCAATCCTGATCTAGTGTCAGCAAAACATAAAAAAATAATGTTCCTAATAGGATATATATTAAAATTAACAGTATTATATAACAACTGATGTTCTCACCACCTGAAAGGCAACATTCTTCAAACACAATCCTACCACTGCAACACTACTGGCACTAACCTGAACAGACTTGGCTGATTTTGATATTTGTACAGTAATTTCAAGGTAATCAGCTACATTATACTGGTCAGACAACACAAACAGCACAGTCATTGCAGACCAATGCCACTCATTATCACTTTAACTCATTCCATACCAGTCCCCGATTTTTCCATATATTTGCTGAGATTTAAGATGACAATTCCATATTTAAATTCTTCATAAAAAGAGCTTTCGTTCAAGTACCAACATGCCTATAGTCTTAAGTCAGTGGTTCTGGCACTGCCTGGCAAGTCATGCAGCAGCTGCCACAAGGGCAGAACCACTTACCAAGACCTGTCACCATAGTATGGAATGAGTTAACAAATGAGGCATTTCATCAAGACTGTTAGGCAGTGCTTGTTTACTGACTGAAATGAACACCATTCATCTTTTTGTCAGAAAAATGTTCCTCCATGGAACTAGCAGAACTTTACTCTGGCATTCCTGGTAAAATGTCATTCATGAAAAACCATATCTTCAACAGCTTCTGATTGCATGTTGAACAAGTAAAATGAACCTTTTAAATTTTCTTTAGTTCGGCCTGAAGAATTTATCTGCTTGGCTCACATCCCTGTATGCCTAATTCAGCATCATTTCCCCCAAACTGGTTACAACCACATAAAGCATATCTATTACAGTGGTCCCTGTCACCAGAGACCACCCCTACAGCGACAAAAAAGTGGTCTTATGAGACAGGTGGTCTTTCATGACAGGTATATTAACATGGGAAGTATAGGACTTGGGATTCTGAAAAGCGGTCTGTCATGAGAGGGTGATCTCTCACGACAGGGGTCTCTCGTGACAGGGACTACTGTACCACACAGTGCTGTCCAGATGAAAATCTCTGTGGCAAAATTTTCTTCACTTGTAGCATTTTTTCCACTTCTTACACAAGAAACATTTATTTTTGAGCAAATCTGTAGCAATTTTGAAGAGCACTGTAGCAAACTTTTTCTACAATGCTCCAGTTGGGTATATTATTCCTTCTCAGTATCCTTGACCCTGTGAGAAAGTGCCCCCTCCAACCTGATTCTCTGATTGTGAAAAACAATAAAGTTATGGTAAATATCTAACATCTTGCCATTTTTCTAGAGGAATTATGGAAATAGATTTGAAAACAATTATTTGCACACAAGGCTCAATTTTTACAGTTTCCATTCTGCTGCAGGGCTAGTAAGGAGCCAAGCTGGGATGCTATACAGCACAAAACCAGTTTCAAGTCTAATTGTACACTGTTTATGCATGTGCACCTGAGGAGATGTGCCAATATTTATAGACAAACATTGCCACTAATTGTTTGACATTCACAAGCTACGAAGGCTA
This sequence comes from Hermodice carunculata, assembly GCA_964020975.1. Taxonomy (NCBI): domain Eukaryota; kingdom Metazoa; phylum Annelida; class Polychaeta; order Eunicida; family Amphinomidae; genus Hermodice; species Hermodice carunculata. The sequence continues at coordinate 66,962,508 of OZ026623.1, forward strand.
ATGACTATTGTCTAACATTCATTAAAAAATTGTAAAAAAAGTCAATATAATATGTTTGACGCAAACAGTCATGAACACAGCACATTGCAAGGCTATGGCCTTAAAAGGCTTGTAGTACTCATTATGTAAAGGCAGCCGGCTGACCCATCACCACTTTGCCATCTTTCATTTATTTCTATGCAAACATATCCAAGTTGTTAAAAAACAAAAAACAAAAAAACAAAAAAGACAAAAAAAAACCAAAAAGAAAGAAGGAAAAAAGAAACACACACAAAATGAGTAATTCTTGTCCTTTGATTCTGTCTGCAAGAGCCAATTTAGAGACTGAGTCAATAGCTTTCCTTGGGGCACTTTCAGCGCGTTGCGCGGAAAGTGCCCAAGGAAAGCTGTTGACCTGGACCAAATTTTTCACTGGGAACATAGGCATGCTGGTACTTGAATGAAAGGTCTTTTAATGAGGAATATGAATCTGGAATCATTACAGTAATCCAGCTCCATCAGCACAGCTTAAACCGTGACTGGCACTCAAAGGGTTAAAGTAAAAGTTTTTAATCTGATCAAGAAGCAGGCCAATTGGACCCTGCCCCTACGACTGCTGCCTGGACACTACTTTGGTGTTCTCTGCCAGCACACTACTTTGGTGTTCTCTGCCAGTCAAAATAGACAGGACATTTACCCAGCCATTTGCTTCCTGCTCTATGCATGCTGGCTGTCTTTTAATTTTATTGCCTGCCACTTTCCCCCTTTTCTCTTTGTGTGTGCTGGACACTACTCTCACATACTGAGGACCTCTGTACCTAGTAGTACTACAGCAATCTCTTCTGGGAAACTCCATTGAGACCACCTGCCTTTTAAGAACACATTCACCAGGCCTGAAGTCTATCTTTTCCATGTTATTTTACCTCCAAGAACACCTGCTTTATGTTACCACTTCTGGACTTGCTCTTGTAGTGGTCTCTCAAAAGACAGGCTACTATATAAATAATATATACTTTGATACAATATTTTTTTTAAATATGCAGAAAATTGAATATAATTCATTTTCATTTCGTAACTCTTTAAAAAATTTACCTTTTTTCATATTGTAGACTTTTTTTTTTTTTTATTTCCAGACTGTCATTCCTTTCAACTGCCTACCTAACATTTTCTTCCAAGTGCATCTTGTGCCCTTTGAGCCCAAACCCACCCATTATAATCTTGAAAACCTGCAAAGTCTACCACTGAGGCTCGAAATTTATTGATATGGTTGAAGATCCCCAGACACAGACACAATTTATATTGTTTTCTATCCTAATGAGACAGCTGCAGGACCTCAAGCATCAAGATAATATGGATACTATGAAATATTTCCAAGAAAACCTTACTCTGCCAAGTGTTCCATTGATTCAATATGGATTTGAACTCTGTCTATAATTTCAAATATAATTTTTTTTTACATTATGATGAGATTACATATTTGCAAAGAACGACTCATTTTCATCTACTTCTGACAATATTCAAAATACATGAAAAGACAGTTGCTAAATCCTATTAACTCATTCCATACCAGTCCCTGATGTTTACATATATTTAAGATGACAATTGCATATTTAGATTCTTCATGAATTTTAAGAGCTTTCGTTCAAGTACCAACATGCCTATAGTCTTAAGTCAGTGGTTCTGGCACTGCCTGGCAAGTCATGCTGCAGCTGCCGCAAGGGCAGCTGTAGCACAACTTGCCAGGCAGTGTCAGAACCACTGACCAAGGCCTGGGACCATAGTATGGAATGATTTACTTTTATTTATTTTTATAACTGAGTATGTGATCCATTTTGAAAATTGGAGCTGTCTGCTTTGCCCCTCACACTTGATGACATGCAAGACAGAGCACACTGTAACCCTGTACAAACAACTGCCATTTACTGTGACCTTTGTTTAACTGTCCTTTCTACATAGCATGATCACATGGAGAAGGTTCCACTATAAATGTTCAATTTTTTGCTGCTGACTGCAGACAGGCTCCAGCCACTGAACACCTGACATGATCAGAAGACAGTTGATGTTTTGAAAACACTCAGGAACAGTCAAAATTTGTATATTTTGATGTTTATCTACAAAAGAGGATCAATTTAGTACACATTTTGGGAGGGTACATTAGCCTCAGGTTGGATAGGAGAAAGGTTCTCAGCAGCAGAGACAAGTGTGCATGCTCAAGATATTCCTGGCACATAAGATTTTCTCCCTGAGTGAGTTCTCCTTGGCTGCGTGACAAGTGTACAGAGACTGAGTATGCAATCAAGATGTACAACCTTTTATACAAGTAGGCGGAGAGGTACAGGAGCAGCCAGGCATAGGCTAATGTAATTACAACTTACAAGGATGGCCATTCACTTGGAATTAATACAGTACTCGAGAAAAAACATATATTTTCAAGACCTACTTGCACCTGTTTTTGGTGTGGCACTTTAGTTGTTCCAGATGATGATGTCGTAGAATACTGCGCCCCATATCCCGGCATTGTTGGGTGTTTGCCTAAGCTCAACTGATGCTCAACACACAGAGGGTGCAAATCAGGAGGTCACATGCCTTCACATACAACTTTCCAATTTTCCAACCAAATTTATTTTCTTAAAGTGCTCTGCTGATGATGTACATCAGTTTTGTTAGATTGATGAGTACAGTAAAACCCCTATCAACGGGAACCTCCTTACAGTGGGCACTTTTCTTTGGTCCTATTTGATTATCCCTATTACCTACATGTTAATGAAACCTCTCTGCAGTGGGCACATCCCTACTATGGGCAGATGGCACCTTAAATATATACCAAAATCTGCTAGAATGGGCACTTTAAAAAAAGGATTGTTTTGTTCTCAAAACTGTCATTTTTGTCACTTTTCTACTCCAACATTGATTCCCTTGACACCTTTGTGGACTCACACCAGGATTAGGTTATCAAAGGGGAAGACTCAGTCAACGGCTTTCCTTGGCATGAGTTGGGCACCAAGTGCACAACCCATGCCGAGGAAAGCTGTTGGTATGGGTCATATTATCTTCTTACATCTCATCTATAATTATTCTCATTCCAACTGTTTTTCAGTGGTGTTAAAATTTATGAAATACATTGAAACAGACGACATTTGACCACCAGCCGACCAGTTTGGGTGGGAAAGGTTAACAAGTCGCCATTCGACCATGTAAATCTGGAGACCACCCCAAAATCAGGTCCAAACATGGTCAAATAAAGCAGGTGGTCTAGATCAATGGTGATCAAATAACACTGAACAGATTACAATAGGGACATGATACATGGGTCTTAAATAGCACATCCAATCATCTATAGGTCCCCTTTAATATGCTTAAGGAAATTCTACTCTAATAATAACTATTGCACTAGACACAAGATAAATGGGTCATTGAAGGCACACGGTCCCCTTTAACATGCTTAACGAAGGACTATACCAATTTTATTACAAAACATTTTCCTTGTGCAGAAAGGGACATTTCTTACTTAGGGTGCTGGGTGCTAAAATATGTATGATTTGGGATTTATAATGAGACTTTCGCAGAGAACACAAGCCCTACAACGGATTTCGCTTTCTCTGGTGTCACAAGAGTGTACATATTAAAACTAACACTACTACCTGGCATCTTGAATCCATCCATGCATTTCAGTTGAAAGGAATTCTGTCTGAGTGCTTGTGAAAATGATGAGGGCACTGGCTGACACCTAACTGGATCCCAGCCATTTTGCTCAGGTAGAGGTCAAATGGTCACAGTGCTAACAAGTGGACATGCAATGTAACATGATGAATACACGGTAACATCTGAGGACTTAACGCATTTGACCACCAGAGGTCATTTCAAACAGCATGGTTTGGGGGGTTCTTGTATATTGTACCAGCGTAGTTTGCACTTGAACATTTTACAGGTACATGTATTCACATCAGTGATGAAAGACATGCCAGGCCAATTATCATGTTCAACCTGTTGTAGAGAAAGTCAAGGTGAAATGTTTCATACTTGTTTATGTTAGAAGTACCTAAACTGGGGCGGCAGTGGCTCTAACATGTTATAACAGCAACCCTAGTCCTCTGGGATGTCTTTGATGTTGTGTAATCAACAGTATACACATTACAATATATCAAAATCAATCAAACTACCTCCGATAACTTCCATGCCTTATAGACAGAATTGTCCTGTCTCAAAATTCATCAGACATATTCTTAAAAACCCAGCCAGACTTGGTTTAATTAATAACCAATGGACAACAATGCGATTACAGCAACCTGCACAATTTCTGTTGGACAGCGATGGGGACACAAACCTTCCCAATGACCATAAATGTTGACTGTGGCCGACACAGCAGATAAGAATGATGAGTCTGGCCGCTAACATAATTGCACACTTTATGTACTCTCTTTCTGATGCATCTTTGTATGTCCCTGTCTGCTTGAACGAATCACCAGAAAAGTGGCGGAGGGTCAGTCATTTCACCTTAAGATTTGTGTGGGGCGGTGACAACCAGCTTTGTGTGGCTGCTTCACCAACACCACCTCCACACACAAATGAATCTCTTCTGGAGTGGTATGAAGAACATCAGCCCCGTAATTCTCCCATGCCTTGCCTCTTCAGGCTGAACCCTTGTGGCAGCAAATAAAATGGTCTAAGTGGAGGAAAACCAATTGTGGCTGAGAGTGGAGCACTTGACTGTGTTGGCGTCATGCAGTGAAGACAGGTGCTCTATGAAGAGACCTCATCACATTAACTTATGCCCCTTGGCACAATTCACTTCCATTTTTTGTTAACTCTATCTCATGATACATTATATCTTGCTCTATTTATCTGGTTGTACATTAGAGACTTACTCAAGCTCATTAACAGCTTTAAGATCCTGGTATATTCCACACTGAAAAGAAAGTACTGAGAGGGTGCCAACAAGAGAGAGTAATCAGTTATAATGCACCTACATGTGACAGAATTTATAACTTTAGGTTACAACAGGCTGCAAAGGATAAGAAAACTCCATCATGAATGTACTACAAGGACAAATATGCAGTTTTTCAACGTAAAACTATTATTCAGAACAGTACTCACCATATGTCACTTAAACTGGTCTCCACAAACTTACCTGTGCTTTGCCAGAGCCCCATAAAAATGCTGTTGGTCCAGCGCTATATCTATGGTGCTCATCACTGACATCCAGGTCCTGTGGTGCACAGTGCTCCTGGTGGCCATAATGCATATTAGCAAGCATGTGCCATTCAGTTTCCTACACTGTGTTGGCAGTCCCAAAAAGCAGGGATGGTTGGGTGGGAATTCTGGTGACCAATGGTGAGTACTGTTTCTCAATAATAGTTTTACCTTGAAAAACTCCACTTTTATGACAAAGTACAACATCATAGGTCACTTAAGCTGATGTAACATCAAACTGGAGGTCGGAGGAACCTCCAAAAAATCTAGCCCCAAAACTCTACACTAGAAAACCACAGACCACAAAACTATTATGGATCCCCGGTGCCCTCTCTCCAACTCTGCTGACTTACAGCGGGTGGTTGAGGCACACCCAAAGACCGGTTGGAAGTGGCTATTGGGAAGCACTTGAGCGCAAACAGCCACACCTCCACTTCTACCAAGTCTGCTAGGTAGAAGGACATAAAGGTATTAGGGGAGCGCCATCTCAGTGGCCATAATATCCCTTACAGCTACTGATATGTTGCATAACATGCCCCAGGAGGCAGAGAATGCTCTAGTCTCATGGGCCTGGTGAAAAGGAAGAAGTGTGAGCTCTGCGTCCCTTCCAGACACCAGGTAGGCCAAGAAACCCAAGTACCATGAAGAGATCCCAGTGAAGCACAAGATTGGGGTCCACCAGACAGTCCGTATTGAAACTGTTCACAAGTCTGCAAAGGAAGGGATCCATCCCTATACTCTGGCCCCTGGTCTTAAAGGGTAGCTGCAATGACCGACTTGCGTCCCTCGATGGTGCAAACCTTCAAGTGCCCTAAGTTTGCAATCTACTGGACCAAAGCCTCCCAATGCAAAAGTCCAAGCAGTGCACCAAGCCACAAATTGTTCCATGTTGAGTTATACTTTAAACAAGACATATGAAGCTTCACGTGGCCAACCTGTTTGCCACTCACTTTGGCTGAAGTAATGCCCTCGGAGCTAGTCGCAAGACATTAAGTCTGAGAAACTGCAGGTTGCGGTGAAACTTGTTTGAGCCTGGAGCAGATGAGAGAGAAGAGACAGTGACAGAGGAGGCTCTACACTCAACTCAAACAGGTCCAAGGACCATTCTCTCTTAGGCCACCACGGACCCACAAGGACTTTACACTGCTCCCTCCAGTCTTGCCCAAATCTTTCAGCAAGAACGGGGTCACAGGAAAGGTATATACCCAAATCACCTGCCACAAAATCAACATGACATAAGTCGGCCACACCAACTCTTGGGAAATGGGGACACAAGGGTGTCGATCTTGTGTCCCTGGTGGGGAAAAGATTGACGATGTGGTAAATCCAGATCACTTCTACTGCCCGAAGTGTAAATCACCTGCAATCGGCACAAGAACAGGTCTGCCTTAACATTCAGGCAACCTGAAATGTGCCTACAGCAGATCCCGATGCCATACTGACGGCACCAGAGCGGGATCGATTTGGCCAAAAAGAACAGCCTTTTCCTGGATGTAGGATACCATCGCACGATTGTCGCACATCCCCACGACATGCTTGTTCTCTAACTGTGATGGAACTGGACAAGGACCCAACTAATCGCCTCCAGTTCTAGCTAACTGATGGCAAACTGCCTCCCCAGAGGAGGCCATTTCCTGAGGTTGCCCCGCAGGGAGGCCTCAGTGAACAAAGTCCCTCTGTCATTGAATAGAACCACGGACTGCCCCAGCATCACTAGGGATGTCCAGTTTCCGCGATCGCAGACGGATTAGCGGAATCGGTAAAATTAAACGGAATTATACATTTCTCTAAAACTGCAACCTTTTCCCGTTATTTTCAGCCATTCCAAAGCTTTATTTGAAGTAAATTCAGATAAAACTCATCCTTCATGATCGCCGCCATTCCATTCTAATAAAAAATGATTTACCAGAGACCCCCGGTGACAAATTTAGATAAATTGCCCAATGCTGGCGACCGGCCTCATTTTGTGCGGTACTATTATTTACTACGTGCTGAAGTTGGCCAGCAAAATGGCAGCCATGCAGCGTAGTGACGGATGTCAAACACTACCAGCCTCAAACAGCCCTTCCTAATACTGCTGCCACACTAGACTCGGGATAGACCGAAGATAATTATTCAGGAAGTACCCATGGCAGGTTAATTCGAGAGAACTTGCCATACTACAGTCTGATCTCCCGAGGTGGTTCCCGCTGCATTCAGGTTGCTGTGACACCATTGTAGATACTAACCTGAGACAGGTCAGGAATGTCCTGAGCTGATGTCAGAGGGCACCTCTTTATCTCATTAGCCGGGTCACTGTTGCCAGATACACCCCCTGTGGAGCCCATCCCGAGTCAAGATCTCGCATTGAACCCTCATCATCCAGGGTCTGCCTGGAACATCAACTCGATATCTTCCCGGGGTAAAATTTAACAGTGTGGCAGAGTTTCTCAAGTTAATCTCGTACTGAACCCGAGATATTTGTCTAGTGTGGCAAGGGTATAAGTTGAAGAGTGGATAAAATACATAAGACAAAAAAAAAAAAAAAAAAAAAAAACCGAATTACCAATTTGAGAAACGGAATTTTTAATTTGAGAAATGGAAAATGACAAAAAAATCATGGAATCTGGACATCCCTACATCACATTAGCCCGGGGAGACCATCGACTCAGAATCAGCCAATTGTATGGCTGGATTGCGAGACGCTGAGGAGACAGCTCTTTTGATCCCAACAATCCCGGAAGCTGAGATGGGGAGGCTTCATCGTTGGCCTATCCAGCCGATCATCAAGTTATTCTCCACAGATGGACCTGAGCACCAATGGACGTCAAAGTCACATCCACTGATGCACCATTGGCGCAGATTCCCTCCTGAACTGTTATTTAAGAGGGCTAAGAGTTACTTCCACCTGTCCTCTGAATGCCAACAGATGAAAAGAACTGCCAGAAATTGAATCCCAAGAAACGCAAACTCCCTCACAGGAGTCAGGTGTGACTTTGGGAAATCCATGATTAGGCCTAACTTCACACACGGATTTAACACGAACCGGGTGTTCTTAAGAGAAAGCCCCTTGTTCTGACACTGCAGGAGCTTATCTTCCAGATAAATGTCCTACTGGATCCCTTGCCGGTGCACAAAGGCTGCCATCTTGCTCATGATCCAAGTAAAAACAAGTGGTGCTGGTGTTAGGCTAAAGAGGAGAGCACGGAATTGATAAACTTTGCCATCAAACACAAAGTGCAGAAATTCCTGGCGGATATGTGAAAATATGCCTCTTTCCAGCCTATCAAGGTTGCCAAATCACACTGTCGTATCAATGCAATAATGGTGGTCAGGATCTCCATCTTGAAGTGTAGCACTACATGATAACAAGTCCATTACTGGTCTTTGTCTGCCGTCTTTTATTGGAACTAAAAAAAGAGATGACTGTAAAAGCCTGGGGATCCATCATTCAACACTGGCTTAATGTCCTCTTTATCCACAAGGTTTTGCACAAGAGTTCCTAGTCCGCCTCTATATGAAGTGGGAAAGAAAAGGGAACTCAAGTGAGGAGAGAATTGCCTGCAGCAAACTTCAATGAGTAACCATGCCGGATGATGTTCATGATGAAAACATTGTCCGAAATGTGATCCCAGAGGTTGGCGAACAACACAAGTCAGCTGCCAACCGAGCCTTGTCAAGAAGGTGGAGAGGGATTGCAGATTGGTGGGCCTACCGAGGTGTCAGATGACCGTTTCGTGCCCCTAGGGATGAGGCACTGACTTCTAGCCATCCCTGGCACCAGAAGAGGAAGAACTTAAAAAGATGGCCAACTCTCTTCATTGGCTTCTTCCTCTGTGAGGTGCTGACGGGCGAAAGATGACCCTTTGGTCGACTTCGTGCGCCACAGGCAAGCTTCATCCAGAGACTTTTGCTGCTTCTCCTTGGCCAAGTTCATTGCCCTTTCAAGGAGGGGAACAAACCCTTGGCTGCACAATCCAGGACCAACGAGGTCTAAGGGCAGCTGATTTGCAGCTTTGCTTTCCACTGTTGGGAGGGAAGCGCATTAAGACAGGGTTGGCTAGAAGCCGGTGCCTCGCCCCTAGGGGCATGCACCGGTTTAGTGAGAAATCTTCCTGGGGCTAGGCCATCCCATCGGAACTGCCATAATATGTGCCGCCAAACTGTCGCTGCCTCCTGCACTGGCACAGCGACCGCCAAACCTGACCGAGTCTTATATGCAGGAGCAGATCTACACTTTCAAAATTTGTAGCCAAATCCAAGAAATAAAATGGTAATTGGTGCAGAATTTGATGTAACACTTACACAATTCACGTTAAAATAGATAAGCCATTTGCAAATTAATTCAGTCAAATGAATAAAACAATAGCATTTGGCTAACAGTTTTGCAAAAGAAATAAAAAATGTGAATGTGAGTTTATAAACTGCTGAAGGTGGATGATGAGGAATGGAAACCCATACTATAAGCTTTGCTGACTGAGAAGTCAGCTGAGCTAAAACTGCTTGTGGAAACCATAACATTTTGGCGCCAAATAAAAAAATGTGTGCTTAGCCAATGTTTTCCACACATTTGCACTTTGACCTTTGATAACAACAGAACCAGAGCAAGGTGACCTGGGAAATGGGGTGTCTCAGGATGGAGTCTGAGATTGTCAAATGCACATCTATGATTAACAGTTAATCACTTAGTGTCTGACAAGCTGCAGTCTTTACATGATGTATGATTATGAAATATGCAAAATGGGCGGAATTCCATATGTCTACACCTTTATTATGATACCAGATGTGTGCTGCTTCAATGTTTTAATTAATTTCAACAGTAATGAAAAGTATGTTGAAAGCTGTTGCCTCAGTCTGAACCCTTTTTCCATTAAACCGACCAAAACTGACAGGTGGTTAACTGTTGTCTGCTTCATTGTTTCAAACTACATTTCAACAGAAATGAAAAACAATTTGACAGAGAATTGTAGACAAGACTTATCAAGATCACATGCCCCAGGTCAATAGCTTTACTTTGCATGGGTTGGGCACTTAGTGAAAGGGCTAACCCTTTCCTCATGAAAAACAAGACCAAGTCAATAGCCTTCTCTGGCCAAGGGTGACACTTTAAAGGACCCCACCCTGGCTTAGGAAATGACCCAGCACATGCTGCTAACAATGGTACTTGACATGTTACAGTGTGTTTTTGTGGGCCATTTGAACTGGAAAAGATTACATGTAAACAGGTCCTGTCCCACATGCAAACCATTATCCCACAGCTGCTGGTTCAACCCTGCACACTGTTTCTGGGAAGGACCTTACCCAAATTACAACAGTATACTGGTCAGCAAAAGTAAACTGTACTCATTGGTTTTATCAATAATTGTCTCTCATACCATGGGAAAGAAGGAATGCATCCATTTTGGATTAAAAAAAAAAAATTTAAAGCTTTTAAAAAAATCTCTCAGCGCCATGAAACCAAGAGTCTATCATCTAGGTCTTTGTAGTGAGTACAGAAAGAACACTGTCACAAAAAAAACTAGAACAGACTGATTTCCCAACAGAAAATCAAATGTCTCCCGGTGGAACACTTACGTCTCTGAATAAGCTACAGGTGATAACAAATTACAAATGATCAAGTTTGCTTGAAAATTACAATCCTATTGTAGCTCTCACCTAGATACATTACTCTAGCAATTTTCATCAAGTTCTTCAAGACTTATTGCAGAGAAACCAATTTCACATAAATGACCCTGTGACCTTGAAAATTAGGTTAAGGTCACCCAAATACTATCCAAACCTTGGTCTTACCTTGATACATAATCCTACCAAGTTTCATCAAATTCAATCCTGTTCTTCATGACTTATCGAACGAAAACCAATTTCACATAAAAGACCCTGTGACCTTGAGAATTTGCTCAAGGTCATCCAAATACAATCCAAACCTAGGTCTTGCCTAGATACATAATCCTACCAAGTTTCATCAAATTCCATCAAGTTCTTCAAGACTTATTGCACAAAAACCAATTTCACATAAGTGACCCTGTGACCTTGAGAATTCCCCCAAAGTCATCCAAAGACAATCCCAACCTAGGTCTTGCCTAGATACATAATCCTACCAAGTTTCATCAAATTCGATCCTGTTCTTCATGACTTATCAAACAGAAACCAATTTCACATAAGTGACCCTGTGACCTTGAGAATTTGCTCAAGGTCATCCAAATACAATCCCAACCTAGGTCTTGCCTAGATACATAATCCTACCAAGTTTCATCAAATTCTGTCAAGTCCTTCAAGACTTATTGCACGGAAACCAAGTGTTGAAGAACCTCAACAACAACAACAACAAGCGGAAGAAACGGGCACTAAAACAATATATCCCCCGGCTTCCACCGGGAGACATAAAAAACAAGATATGTTTGTAAAACCAGGGACGTGCTATAGATGGACTGCCAACGGGAGCGCTAATCCCTTTAGTGGTCAACTGGGCGCGACGACTACAAAGCGTGTTCAGTAGCGCCGCTCAAGTTAATCCCCCCTGCTCAGTCCGATTGTTGTTCCATCTATGTTTCCGCATTTGGTTGTATCAGGTTACTTACATCAGGCTTACATCGGGTGTACTATTGTACCAAGTTCAAAAACGGAGAGTTTTATGCATGGGCAACCAGTCTCATCGTTTGAATCAGAACCGTGAGTCCATTGATGTGTTTTTTGTTGAAATCGGCCGATAAAAGAGCAAGTTTTTGCATTTTTTCTGTCCAAAATGATGCAAAGTTAGACAACTTACGGGCATAATAACTCCTTACGCCATAATCAGCAATAAAAAATGTAGTTTTAGATGGATAGTGTATGCCGGTAAAATCATGATGGTGGTTTCATTTCTTGTGGCTGAGTGGAAAAATTTTGCACATTTCAGTCGGTGACGCGATTATTCTCGCCTTTCATCACGTGACCTGGCCGCGTTTATATCAGCGGCCAGCGGAGTTGTGTTTGTTCAGCACTGAAAGTGCTCGCTCAAACACCCGATCACTTGAGCAGCGGCAGCATAGTTGGTACAAAGGGGGCCCCGCCGTTGGCAGTCCATCTATAGCACGTCCCTGGTAAATCATAGATGCCCCCCTCCCCGCCCACCTTACGCTTGCCCTCGCTACCCTATTGATAGTGGTAGATGGGGCACTCGTGACCTTACAAAATTAGTGAAGGTTGATCATACATCAATATCACATATCTTTTAACTTTAACCTAGTCCTTAAACAAGAGGGCTGTGTGAACAGCCCGTGCCTCAGCTGATCTTTACATTCATCACACTTGCAGCTCTATGAACTTGGCATTTAGGATCAAGGACACCATGTTCTGAATAAGTCTGAACTTTATAGAAGAACACTTACATGTGCAACATCAAAGTTCAAGTAGTTCTCAAGTTATAATGAAGAGTAAAATTCATGTATGTTGCACTGTGACCCCACAAACGAGGTCAAGGTCATTCATGTACTGTCTCAGCATGACCTTCAAACAGAATAGTTAACATGTGTAGCTAACTCAAAACAGATCTCAAGTTATCAAGTAAACAGTAAATTTCGTGTCAGTTGTCCTGTGAATTAGCATTAGAATGCCCATTGACTTACAAGATCTTTTAAGATTTGTCCAAAAAAAATTCATTAAAACCCAAAAAAATCACTGGAGCATGAACATTTGAACAAAATTGGTAGAAACCACCCAACGTACATTGCCACCAAGTTTGAAGTTAATCTGGATGACGGTTTTGGAGAAGAAGTCGAAAATGTGAATTAGCATTAGAATGCCCATTGACTTCCATAGTAATCAATAGGAAAGCTGCATTGAATCTGCAGCATTCCCACATAGTGTACAACTTTGTTTGACCCTTCTACAAGGAACACATCCACCACGTTTCAGCTTAATCTGAGTGACGGTTCTGGAGAAGAAGTCGAAAATAGCTACAACACACAAAAATTCATAAAAAATTAGGAAAAAATTGCAGCACGGCCAGGTGAACAAATTAAGAACTAGGAGTCCCAGGGAGTGTTCCTGTGTGATATCAAAGCAATTGGGTGAGCGGTTTCGGAGAAGAAGATTTTTTAAGATTTACCCAAAAAAGAACAAAAAAATTCATTAAAAATCCAAAAATCACTGGACCGTGACCATTTGAACAAACTTGGTAGAGACTCACCCAAGGCACATCTCCACCAAGTTTGAAGTGAACCTGGCTGACGGTTTTTGAGAAGAAGTCGAAAATGTGAATTGTGGACGACGGACCCTCAAAAAACCTCAGCTGACTGACAAGTCAGCTGAGGTAAAAACGACTAAAAACCGGGACAACATAAAAGTTATAGCTGAAAAATCAGTCACCATTTAGAAACCATACTCAGCAAAGTGGCTTTATGACCTTGGAAATTAGGGCAAAGGTCACTCATTTTCACTTGACCTTCTTCAGTTATTGTGCAAAAACCACAGGAAGTCTACTGTCTGTGTGTGACCATCAAAACTGGGTCAAGGTCACCTGTCTACAAACTCAAACTAGCCCTTATAGGCAAACATAAAGCTGTGCAATATTTAAGTGCTACCTCTAAAATGCAAGTTATCATGCAGAAACAGTATTCACCAAAATGGCTCTGTGACCTTTGAAATTAGGTCAAGGTCACCCATCTTCAAACTTGACCTGGCCCCGAATACGGACAATTATCCAGTGCACTATTAAAGTCCTATTTTAAAAAACCTCTTTAGTTACCATGTGGAAACCAAAGTTAACTCAGGTACCAATGTGACCTTGGAAATTAAAGCAAGGTCATCAACCTTTAACTTCTTCTAGCCCTTAGCAAGAACTATAGACCTGCAAAGTATCCCAGTCCTAACTTAAAAACTTCTTGAGTTATTGTGCGGAAACCACAGGAATTGTACAATCTCTCTGTAACCCTCAAAACTGGGTCACGGTCACCAATCTTCAAACTCAACCTAGCCCTTACAGAGAATCATGAAGCTGTTCAATATAAAAGTTCTAGCTCCAAGATATAAGTTATCATACAGAAAGCATGAAACCATATTCAGTAAAGTGGCTCTGTGACCTTTAAAATGACGTCAAGGTCATCCATCTTCAAACTTCGCCTAGCCCCAAATATGGACTATAATCCTGTGCAATATACAAGTCCTAGCTTAAAAACCTCTTCACTTATTGTGTGGAAACCAAAGTTAGCTCAGGTACCACTGTGACCTTGGAAATTAGGTCAAGGTCACCCATCTTCACACTTTGCCTAGCTTTTGACTAGAATGATACACCTGTACAGTATCAAAGTCCCAGCTCAAAAAACTTCATGACTTATTGTACGGAAACAACAGTCTACCGACCGACAGACCGACCGACACGTGCAACGCTATATGCCCCACCTTCTTCGAAGGGGGGCATAAAAATAAAATAACTCTGCAATAAAATTCATATCTAGGCCCCAACATACATGGCAAGCTTCCTAGTCATGCTAGACACAAATACCAGAAAGCTGATTTCTTCTGTTGTTATGCAATCTTATTTTGGCAATTGCCTCTCCTGCTGATACCCATATGCCCACACTTTCACAATACATGTACATGTATATGCAAGGTACATCAAGATAAAAAAGGTGTTTTATATCACAAAAGCCTGCAAGGTGTCACATTGACCTCTACTAAAGACAGTTGGTTATTTAATTCCTGATCTGAAAGTATCTCACATGATGATGAATCATGATGTCCACTCTAAAACAATATATGACTCATCTCACTTCCAATTTTAATTAAATCAATGACCACCACTGATATGACACCTGTAGGAGCAATAATACACTGTTGTCATTACTCAAGGAAGAGCAATACTGTAAAATACTTTCCACATCAAATTCTGGAGTACACGTATCTAACTCTAGTAAAAAATGGACATAACAAATCATGCCTGTCATGGGCCCCAGTGGCCATATTCACAAATAATTTGATCTGATCTTGAATTTCATCCTAAAATTTTGACCCTAAACTACTTAAACTATCCTTGACCTAATATTTGAATAAAAACTTTCAGGATTAACCAATCTTTTTACCTCCAAAGCAGATACCAAGCTCCATGTTAGATATAGCTTGGTGCTCAGTGTGCTTTCAAGTCAACCAATCCAGCAATCTGGGCTTAGTGATGGATGAATATGGTGAGGTAGTCCATGTGTGAGCACTCTTTAATTTGAACTAATCTCTGTACATATCGCTATTGCATTAATTGTATTCACATCTCAGGAATATTGTTTGATCAATACAGACTTTAATAAATGGGAATATTAAACACAAAG
Organism: Hermodice carunculata; assembly: GCA_964020975.1. NCBI lineage: Eukaryota > Metazoa > Annelida > Polychaeta > Eunicida > Amphinomidae > Hermodice > Hermodice carunculata. Next base: position 66,977,954 of record OZ026623.1, read on the forward strand.
TTCATGTTACAGCCAAGAACATATTGATGTTATGATTCTTCAATTGCTACAGACTCTCTTTCATCTCATATGGTGTTTCTGTTATTCTTAAGTCTTCTTCTTATATTTTTTATTTATTTATTTTGCAATCGACAGGCACCACTGAAAATAATTCCCATGCAATGACTCAATCCCTGCACCATACTGTATTCATTCCAATAGTGGCACGCTGTGTTCATGAAGATTTACTTGAGCAGACATGGATTTTGTGGAGTTTTGTGACAATGATATGTCTTAATTTACAATACCACAGTTAGTTGCACTTATTATTTTATACAATCCATATAGCATAAAATAACAACAATGAACCCTCTTCTTTCATCATAAGCTGTTTTTTTTTAAATATTGCAAAACAGTGTATTTTTAACAAATCCCCAAGATTAAAAAGTAGGGAATGTGCTTCTATTAGGGCATGTGTGCTACAATTGGAATGAATATGGAATGCCTGCTACTGGCTCAGATCATGGCCACACTATACATATATTGTAACTTTGCTCAGATCATGGCCACACTATACATATAGTGTAACTCTGCTTCAGACAGCATCCTGCTGACCAAATTATGGTCCCTCAGAATATCAGGTCTTTCACAGGAGCGGTTTGTCAAAAGAAAGAAAGGCCCATGCTCCGGCCACAGTCTAGAATAAGACTGGGGTCAGACCTAGTTTTAAATGGTATTTCATCCGTTTTATGTCTTGTGGTACAACTGAAATCAATTAATTGTGTGAGTTGATCACATATTTACAATCAATGAAGTAAGGTTGAATTTTGTTGTTGTTCTCTGATTTTTATTTCCCCCTGTATATAACTTACAGAAGGCGATGGTGGCGAAAGGAGGATCAAGAACCCTCTATAGACGGTCCTTGGGAGGATACATCACGCTGGTGGCGAAAGAAGGATACATGACGTGGTGATCCGACTTATTGCTAGTCAGTTCCAAGAAACACAACACCAGTTTAGTCGCTCAAAATGGTAACGAAAAGTCGAAAGACAACTGACCTACGTGAATGTTACCGAATACTCAAGTACATAAATCACTGTCGTAGCATTTACTATTGTTATCAGATTACGATTCATCACAAACATCTACGAGCGAAGCAGCATGGGACAGGACGGGCTGTACCGCGTCCCTGTCTGTCGCCCGGCAGCTGCCAACCAGCAACCTGCTGGAGTCTATCGCGAAAGTCCATTCACAGTAGGTTGGTCACAGCGTGTGGTCCAAACAGCTGCATATCCCACTATCTGTCGTCAGCTCATCAAATCGAGCCATAAACGTCGCACGATGTCTCCCTGGTCACGGCGACATAAACAGATACGACCATGGGACATGCACCATAACGATGCGGTTACTGACCGTTTCAGCGCATCGCCATCAGGCCTGCGGTGGGAGGTGTCCCTTCCCACCGCCGGCGCACCCGCGGACTCTCTGCACCCACTTGGGCGATTCAATTCACCGATCGCGACAACTCGTTCACAATGTATCTACACCTGTGTAAAATTGATGCTGAAACCATGTGAGGGGTACTTACATATATGAGTATTATGGCGTGACTAGGTTCCAAACCATGAACACAAGTCCGATGCGTGCTTCTTGCTGTTCTTTCTCACATGGACCTTACAAAGTGCTGTGTGCATCTGGGAGTTTGTGAACGTTATGGCACGCCAACATAATAATGTTCAACATGACAGGCCAAAGTTGAAACGTACGATTAGCGCGCCAGTAAAATAAACCGTCATCGACGAACAATGATATGTTCAAAAACTTTTTGAAAGATCCGCTGAAATTACATGGCATGCAAACACGCACTGGAAATTCTGAAATGCATTCTTTTAGGCACTAGGGTGTCAAAAATTGGGACAGCCATCCCCAAGATTTCAATTAAGGGGCAGAGAGCCCCTCAATTATACTTTAAAATGAAAAGGAAGAAAAGAAAGAAAGAAAGAAAGAAAGAAAGAAAGAAAGAAAGAAAGAAAGAAAGAAAGAAAGAAAGAAAGAAAATGTGCCTGCACGTAGAAAGCGGTACATATTGTAAATACTAAGGACAATTTTTACGAAATAAATAATTTTTTATTTTAATTTCACGTCTAGCTGGCAGCGGTAGTTCTGTTAGCTGGGAGGTCGCATTTTCATTTATATATTTGCTTGCTTCTTTGTTTGCTTACTTATTTGTATGTTCATCTGTCTTTTTATCTTCTAAGCACCAATGAATGAATGAATCTTTAACTGCACCATTCCACACATACTTGGTAATTTGGTAGTCAATATGATAAAATACAATGCAATGAAATACACAGTACAATAAAAAGAATCGCTGCTGCTTTACCATATACATTTTATTCTCGAAACAACGCAGTGTGACAAGAATTTAAAAAGAAACAAAAAAAAAACAAACAAACAGAACAAAAAGTTCAGCTCATCGGAAATGTGTATTGTAATTTTCCTCTTATTCATACGGATCCCAGTTTTAGAAACTTGTTTTCCCCAGTTAAGCTTTGAAAGTGAACAATTAATTCCCGGAAATTATCATTTTTCTGGCTTCTCTGAACTTTCGCCAGTTTAGACGATGAAATAAATGTTCCACCACCGATCATAAATTACAGATTCTGTCAGCTTTGGGAACTTTTACTGAGCTAATATTCTACCTTTTTCAATATTCAAGTTATGGCACTTATTCTCAATCGAGTAGAATATTTCTTTCATTCCACTCTGTATGGGCGTGGTACACTGTATTGTTCTCATGTATAAATGTTTACCTCTTGTCAAAAGGGCTCGACGATTAACGTGTCCGATTGTCCGAGACAAGTCAGATTTAATCTCAGGCAAGTTGAAATTAATAACTACTTCCTCTGTCGGAAAACCATTTTTTTTTCCGCTGGGAACTCTATTCCTCAAGTTTTGATGACCAAGTTTCAAGTTGCGCTTGTTTGTAAGGCTAGCGGGGGGGGGGGGGGGGGGGGGCGGGAAAAGGTGACACTAAAAAGTATATATTATTTACGGAAGAAATAAAAACATCAAGTTTGATTTTGGCACTAAATGTAAAATTTTAGTGTCGCTGTTGATGGAATAATATTGTAATTAAAATTCTTTAATTTTTTCATGAAATTTAAAATGTCATTTAAAAAAAAAAAAAATCAGATTTAGTTTATAGTGTCAAATGAAAGAGCAGCTTATGCTCTCCAAAACTGTATTTTCAGTTTTTGGAAAAGGGCATAGTTATAGTTTTTATGGCTGTTTATCATTTTTTTTTTTTTTTTATTATTATTATTTTAATTATAAAACATCCTGTAAATTTTGAACTAAAACCCTTATCCAAAACTTAAAGACTATTTTGCTCCTAGAAGTGCACTTTTTTATTTCCAACCAGAAAATAATGTTTCTCATTTTTTTTGTTTTGTGTTATTTTCTTCTGTAAAAAACAGGTAACATTAAAAGTTTTAATTAAGCAATTAAATATCAATTTATTTCCACTTACAGAGATTTCATTATTTTTAATAGCATGACTCAAACGTAAACTGTTACAAAATATATAGTTTCTATGATCTCAAATAAGAAGTCTAGTGTAAAAGTGTTTGAAGCAAAGTCGTGATCTCTGTGTAAAGTGCTACAAAGGTGTACCGTGCGCTTAACACTATCAAATATTTTTTGTATTTTAAATTTTGATTTGAATTTTGAATATGTTCTTAACTTTTTGTCTGGTAGGCGTGTCGGCAAATCTCACTCTGTCACGCGGGATTCGAAGTTTCTCCTGTAACGATTTTCTTTTAAATTAGAGAGAATTCGTAAAATTAACCACCACCATTGTGCCAAATATCTTCAAAATTAATTGATGCAGGAGCAATTTTTATTGTACTTACCCAGTTTGACTTGTTCGATGAAAGCTCACTATGTACTTCTATGTCGTATACTTTCCAATTCATCATGAGATATCTTTCAAGAATATCAAAAATAACTTTTCAAGCTCCGCCTTGAAATAACCCGCCAATACAGTATGAAGGGGATATGATTTATGATATCCATCTCATATTTCAGATTCATAAACAAAAATTGGAGTAGAGAGGGATTCACATAGGCGTTGACTTTTTCTCAATCGCTTTTTTGTCAATAAAATATGTTTAAACCCAAAATTGGATCAAAAGATTTATCAAAGAACTCTAAATATAACCGAAAAGCTATTAAAATGAAGTTCTTTCTAAACGACCAAGAGACTAATTTGCTTGCTTTTTCGCACAGTTGCCTAATGGATTCAACAAAAGTTCCGTTTGACGTAATTTCAACCCTAATATATGTATACTCTTTTGTTGTCTCTAATTCTTGGTTGGCAATGAAAAACTTCTTTAAGATACTTTTACCAGGCTTGCTAAATTGATGTGATAACTTTTAATATTTCGACAGGAATGTTCAAATTCCAATTTTGACATTATGAATGTAACTGGTCTACGCAGCATTGTAAAAAAATTTCACTTTCAGAGATAAGCACAAGGTCGTCTGCATAAAGCAGACCACAAAGGGTCTCTTTGTATAAAGTAGATGAGTCACAATCTTCTGCAAAATATGTGGCAAGTCGTTAATAGATAAATTTAATAACGTTGGACTCAGGACGCATTCTTGCTTTACCCTATTAGTTTAGAATGTTTGATTTGGGCAAATGACTTGTATATATATATATATATATATATATATATATATATATATATATATATATATATATATATATATATATATATATATATATATATATATATATATATATATATATATATATATATATATATATATATATATGCCTTTCAGAACTCGATAATTAACCAACCTATTTCACATTTCAAACATTTTTAAAACAATCCAACGTACCATACCATATCGAATGCTTTTTGCAACTATACAAAGCAAACATACAGAAATATTTCCTTTATAGCAACTTTGATGTATTTATGTATGAGAACTTAAGAACAACATGTGGTCGCTCTACGTAAAATTACGTGGAATCTCAATATTGGATTACATTTCAGTAATCCTGTCTTATTGATCGTTCTCGTAATTTTATAATTTAGTCTATATAACTTTATTTTACCGCTTTCCATTCTCGTTAATAATAGCTCTGCAAGCTAATGTTTATGTTGGGAATAGATAATCATTTGACATTGTCATTGCTGTCATTCTGTAATGGGAACAACACACGCACGAGCACTTAGTATTTGCTTTTTTTTTTAAATATGTCAGGAGTTTTACATCCTGACACTTCAGTCAGACAACCATTTAATTTTCATTACTCACATGCAAGTCGGTGCGTGGTACTCCCTGTTACTAAACCCGAGAAGAAGCTTATGCATACTCTGTTAATGTCAAATCATCGGGGAGAACACTCGATATATTTTGTTAGATCACTGTTTGCCGTTTAAAGGGATCAAAAGATTGTTAGTTCTTTTTTGTAAAACTGACAATTTTGCACAACAGAGGAACAAGAAGAAGAACAAGGAGGAGGAGAAGGAGGAGGAGGAGATGTAAACAGCCAAAAATAATATCACGAATTTTTTTTCTTTTTCTAAATATATAACATACTCATTTCCTATATATTAAAACAAGGAGATTCATACAGCCGTGTCAATAAAATACATGATCGAAATGCACGATAGCTAAGCTAGCCTGTATATGAGTCTATACAAGCGATGATAATCTGTAATATATAATACTGCCACTGGTATTTTTTGTGTGTTGTAATACATATGTTTTCTTTTTAGCCCTTTTCACTTCGCCGTCCTATTTGTGGGTTATAATCTGTATGTATACACTCGCGAAGCAAAGTTGATATTATGATAAAAGCCTCTTCACCTGCCACCGGAAAAGCGGTATTCTCAATCGGCAGGAATATTCCATTATCTACCTCCACTGATTGTGTGTATTTGTCGCATGCATAACCTCAAATTTCCACTTTTTCAATCATTATAATAGTTGTCGTCGGGTATTCACTCAGACATCCTTCATGTCAATAAAATTATTACTTACTTACTCGACCAAAGCGCTCACAATCAAAGGGCTAAAATGGGCTGTCTGAAAACATTGCCGCCAACTTATTTCACAGTAAAAAACAGTTCACACAAATGGTTGATTTAAATGTTTCGTGATAAAGTTGTGAGCATTTGATGAAAGGTGGATGTTTTTCATAACTAATTCGAAGTGAAAGCGTCTGTTGGGAAATTCTTTACGTTTGCCCATTTAAACATACCGACACTCTGGTTTGTGAAAACAAATTGTAAAGATTTTGCGCAAAGAGAGACAATATTGGTTTCTTTTGGTCGAACCTTATGATTTGCATCGCTAATCTTGTAAAATATGGTCAGCAAGTAAAACAGGTTTATTTTGGAGTAAATGGACAAGGAAAGTCCTTTTAACGTCAACTAGGCCTACAACATACAACAACATAAAAGCTGCCCCATAGTTCAACAACAATAATTATTACATGCAGGCCGGCAGCATCACCAATATTACAATGGAACTGAACGTGAAAATCTTTTGAAGTAAGGGAAGTAATTTGGGATCTTTCGAATTTCAAGTGTATGTTTTTTTCAAGATGAGGTTTATATTATTATATCATGTATGTGCAACATTTATGTTAGCTAACGGGATTAATCTGCTGAATACTTTAACTTTTATGGTTTATACTTGTATTTTATAAATGAGTTCAAAGGAAATCTATGGACGCGGCATGAAATAACCCCGTTTATTGGTGCCCGTTGTAATTATTATAATTACTATTATTATTGTTATTATTATTGTTATTGTTATCGTTATTATTATTATTATTATTATTATTATTATTATTATTATTATTATTATTATTATTATTATTATTATTATTATTATTATTATTATTATTATTATTATTATTATTATTATTATATGAACAAATTCTAAAATCCAACACAGTGCGCAGCACCTCACTGTTGTCAATGTAAGGTTCCCCACGGACTTTCCAAAAGTACCGGGACAGTACCAGGTTGAAGGAACACAACCATGATATGATATCGTTTGATTGATTGCAGAATGTCATAGAATACAAATGTGACGTTGTTTTTGCAGCTTCCGGACCAAGAAGAGCTCCAAAGTAGATATGGCCCACTTCACCGATCCATTTTTACTACAAAACTTCCATTTTTCTGCACGAGAGTTTCGGCCAGCTGGTATGCCGCGCCAATGGTGGCACTGCTGATGTGTGCAATCCTGCAAATGTTTTATAAATACAGCATTTTGAAATTACTCCAGCAGATCTTATTTCTATAGGCAACATGATACGGTTGAATCTGTTTTCTCATTTAAGCATTTTACTGTTTATCCCAAGAAGTCTTACCAAATGAGGATCTGGACAGCGGGAGCTGATCGGATTGTAAATGTTTGCTGTGTACGAAAGGTAGAAGATTCAATACATTTTTTATTTACATGCCAAACACAGTGATATCGAACTGAAATTGCTTATGACCTTGGAAAAGAACTGCAAATTCACACTATGACCATCTACGCCAACGTTTTCCCCGTCTATTCGCTAAACAATAAGTTTTGTTGGTTCTTATTGAGAAGGGTTATGATTGTGAAGGACCAAACATGTATGTATGTATGTATGTATGTATGTATGTATGTATGTATGTATGTATGAATGAATGGAGGAATAAATAAATAAATAAATAAATAAATAAATAAATAAATAAATAAATAAATAAATAAATAAATAAATAAATAAATAAATAAAAAATACCGAAAAATTGTTTCGATCTGGGTCTCATAAAGGCAGTATCCTGATGCCTTTCCAGCCTGACATATTTTAGTGCAGGTTCGTTGTATCTGTGTTGATTGCCCTCGCGTCCCCTCACATCCCATTATACTACTACGATGCATAGGATGACTGTTCTCAACTGTCAATACTGCTATGGAATAAGACGAATATCTTTTTGTTACGTTATCTAAGGAACTAACTCCAGGCTGAATTACTGCCAAATACTTTTACCACATGGTTACTTTGTTACTTGTACATATTATGTCCGTTAATGTCATTGTAAATATTTTCGACGCACCATGGAATAAATCCGGTTCAATGGGTATTCCGCTTGCAATGGGGTAGTTTATCCATATATGTATTTTTTATTCTGTGAATAAAACCAATAGACGGGTTATATTACGTACCGCTTAAATTGGGCGAATGGTAGTCAAAGCACACACACAAACACACACACACACACACACACACACACGTATGTATGTATGTATGTATGTATGTATGTATGTGTGTGTGTGTTGTCGTTTTGTGTTAGGTCTACATTTCTTTTACACAATGGTGCAAAGCCCCCCCCCCAAAAAAAAATATTGTACCTCGAGATGGTCGAGAGATGCCGAATTTACATAACACATAACAAGCAGACTACTATATAGACCCAAATTATACGAGGCAAACATTTCACCGACTATCACAGACAGACCTCAATTTTCGCGCCTTGTGGGTGTCGGAAATGAACGGAAAGCGACGCTTGAAGGTGTCGTGAGTTTTTAATATAAAAATGTGAATAAAAGTATTATTTTCACATCCACTTTTTTTAAAGCGCACCGTATGGTGAGAACAACCCATGAGTCACCCATGTATCAAATTTGAACATAGTCAATCAAGAGGACCTTTAAGTGAAGTCATTATTTAGCACGTGGTGTGGATGTGTTGGCACAAGAGGTAATGGTTGTGGTTCAAATCGCCGTTTACATTGTATGGACAGTCCTACAAATATGTGGTATATTTGCCAGGAACAATCGAAAGAATCAAATAATACTGTTTTTAAGTATGTATGCCGCGATACGTATAACAGTTTCATGTAAATCAATATGGAAATTGTCATGACTGGGACAAACATAGAATTAATGATATATATCCTAAATGGGTTCTTCACAGCAAAAATTACCTAACTCCTTGATCCCAAATGGGTATGCCTTCCACCAGACGGTGCTCAGGCGCAATCTGGCATGATGTCGTTTTTCTACGGATAAAAAGAATTCATATTTCTTTAGTGTAGTGTTTCTCAAACATAATTTCGTATGGCAAGTCCTTCTTGCATTTATTCTATAATTATATATGTGTGGAAGTCTTTTTCACATATGCAAAAAAAAAAAAAAACGTTTTAAATATTGTGAAAATCTTTTATACTGTACATATGTCTAATAATCATTTATTTTGCGCACGCCAAAAGATTTACACAAGTGTGAAATTCTTTAACCCATATGTGAAATAGTTTTACGCATATGTGAAATAAAGCTTCAAGTTGTATTATACATATGTGGAAAAAATTTACGCATATGTGTAATTCTTTTTCACACGTGTGAAATAATCATTTATTTCACATGTGTGAAAAAGATTTACAAATGTCAATCAAGTTCTTTTACACGTATTTGAAATACTTTTACACATAAGTGGAATAAAGGTACAATTGTACATATGTGTAAAAGAATTTCAAAAATGTAAATATTTTTAATCTATGTAAAAAAAATCTTTAGTTCACATATGTTACAAAGATTTACACATATGCGAAATAAAAATATAATTGTACACATCTGGAAATCTTTTGCACGTATGTGCAAAACTATTCTACACATTTGTACTTGTGTCTTTTTGTCCAAAACCACTTCCTAGTAGTCATTACCCCATATTCCGCAGTCCGAACTCTTTACTCTCCATAAGCTAATATGTTAAAATAATTTATCGTGCATGTGTGAATTTTCTTACACATATGTGGAAAAGATTTTCACATATGTGTAATTATGGAATAAATGCTAAAACGACTTGCCATAATTTCCTGGGGTAGTTGATTCCATGGCCACCCCGTGGATGGGGGAAATACATTACTTTGACTTAATGTGTATTGCGCTCCTTGCCAAATTTAGTATTCAGATTGTTCCCTAGCCAGCTATCGTTTGAGATAAAAAAAACCTTTGGAGATACTGTGGAGTTTGGTTGTCTTTCTCATTTTGTACACTGATGAAAATTTTCTCTTTCTGTGCATTTGATGCAACCTTTGTTATATATTTGTCAAAGAAGAACAATATTTATTGATAATTTACTCAGATACTGTCATGCTTATTCAAAAGCAATTGACAATTGAAGAAACCATATTGACTTGTAAAACGAGCAGACGTTCGGGGTAAAATGTTTAGGATTAGCTCCGCCTCCCCTTCCCTAAATTACAATAAAACAGCATAAAAACACAACGACAAATGGTAAAGAAAATTTGCTTCACAGCAAATATGTCTGGGTGCCTTCAAACTGAGAACAGTTTGAAATGCTATACTTTGCCATTGTTCAACATAATCTAAATTTTGTGCATTAGCATAATATGTATAAATTAAAATCCTACAGCTTTGGTACTCGGTTTATTGGATGTGGCCGTGTCACAAACTTATAAACTGAAGTTTGAATGGCACCACTATCTATAATAGTTTTTAAGCTATTCAAGATTTTACTTTTGCGTGTTTACCTAATTTACATAAATTAAAAGCCTACAACTTTGGTTCATGGTTCACTGGATGCGGCTATGTCATAAACCTACAAATTGAAGTTTCAATGGCACTTCCATGTATAATAGTTTTGAAGTTACTGAAGATTTAAATTTTGTGTAATCACCTTATTTGCATCAATTAAAACTTTGTTCCATGATTCACTGGATCTGCCTGTGTCACAAACCCATAAATTGAAGTTGGAATGGCACCCCTATCTATAATAGTTTTGAAGATATTCAAGACTTTTGTTTATTCATTTAATTTGCATAAATTAAAATTCTACAACTTTGCCTCGTGGTTCATTAGGTGCAGCTATGTCACAAACCTACAAATTGAAGTTGAAATGCACGTATGTCACAAACATATAGAGCGAAGTTGGAATGGCACCCCTATCTATAATAGTTTTGAAGATATTCAAGACTTTTGTTTATTCATTTAATTTGCATAGATTAAAATTATACAACTTTGCTTCATGGTTCATTGGATGCGGCTTTGCAACAAACCTATAAATTGAAGTTGGAATGGCATCTCTATCTATAATACTTTGGGAGATATGCTAATGACTTCCATTCTTTTCTGATATGCCTAAATGCACATTTACTCAGTATTTTTAAAAATTACTCAAAATTGATAGTATTTTCTCAAGCGTCACAAACCTGACACATTAAGTTGACACATTGACTCGGGTTGGCAGTTAAATAGAGCTTAATTATTTGAGGAGTAGGTGTCATCATGGAGTTTGTTTTACATCTCTGGTGCAGGATGTACATTGTTACAGTCCTTGTTAGGATTTTCCTTGGTTTGTACAAGTGGTCTAGCTGCAACTGTTTATTTCACAATCACTGGGACTGAATATAATGCCCCAGCTTGTTTCCACTTCAGTTAAACATTGGCGGATGGTTTAACTAGGATAAGCTGTCCAGCTAGAAATGGTACATATTGGTTCAGGGGTAAGACAAATTGTTCTTATCTGAACCTGTACTATGCAAAATTTGGTAATTATGGTTTGTTTGACAGGTATTCTTCTTTGATATGAAGCTCTGCATTTATAAGCAAAACTTCACATATTTAGCTAAATCACCAATTGCCACGTTCATATTTATTCATTATTATGTGAGTTGTCTTTGCTGAATATTTAGCTTAGACAAGGAGCCGCTACTCAGAGAGACATGTAGGGGTAAAAGGCTCCGAAACATGTTGAGTAGTTACCCGCTGAAGACCCTTTAATTTATTTGGGCTAATACAGCCTATGTCAAAATTTTACATAGGAACGTGTGCAATATGGACAATAGAACTTCTATGTATATAGGTTAGACAGGGACAGGTTAGCTTATGGAGAGTAAAGAGTTCGGACTGTGGAATAGGGTAATGACTACTAGGAAGTGGTTTTGGACAAAAAGACACAAATACAATTCAACGTTTAACTTTTTCAATGCCCCCAATTAGCATGATTTAAAATTCTAATTCTACAACTAACATTTACTCTCCATTGTATAATTTGGCTGCTTTCGGAATAATAGTGGCCGAGAAAAATTCCTGACAAATGTGGTCGTAAAGAAGAAAGAAAGAACTAGGGAAGCAGATTTGCTTCACAGCAAATCTGTCTGGGTGTCTTCAAGACCAGGATTATTTGCAATGCTATACATCATTTGCTGACAAGGACAGATTTGCGGACTTCAGAATGGGAATTATTTGAAGATTCTCGAATTTAGTAATAAATTTCAATGGCACGTCTGCAATATGGAGTAAGTTCTCTCGCCACATGTGTCAAATTTGCATAAATTAAAATCCTACAGCCTTCAATGTTCAATAAATATCGCTGTATCGCAAACCTACAGACAGATGTTTGTTTGGCATCTCTATGTATAATTGTTTAAAAGATAATAAGAATTCAAATTCTCTACATGTGCCTAATTTTCCTACATTAAAATCCTACAACTTTGCGTCACTGTTCAACAGGACAGGACAAGAATAGAAGTTCCAAGGCCTTGTTGTAGCAGGCATAACATGTCATTTCAGGGCTAGGGTTGTGTATTCCCATTATGTTTCATTGTAATTTTAAAAAATAACAACTTAAAGCCTATTACAAACAGAGACATTAAATTGACCACCCCAAAACTGTTTATATAGCTGAAATATCCATTAAAATTATACAACCACAGCTTCAATGGTGACCATTTTATTGTGAGTTACTGTAACATATAAAACAATGGGAATACAGAACGCTGGCCCTGATAAATTTTTGTGTATTCCGTTGTGTATTGAGGTTAAACCACACTGTATAGCTAATTGGGACCTCTCCTATGGACAGGGCTTTATCACAAACCCATAAATTGAAGTTAGTTTGGCATCTCTATCTATAATAGTTTTAAAGATTTAAATTTTGCATATGTGCTTGATTTGCATTAATCAAAATTCAACAACTTTGGTTCACAGCTCAATGGAAAGGGCTGTATCACGAACAGATGAATTAAAGATGGTTTGGCATCTCTGTCTACAACAGTTTTGAAGATATTCATGATTTAAATTTTGCACATGTGCCTAATTTGCATAAATAAAATCCTACAACTTTGCTTCATAGCTCAACGGAGAGGGATTCATCATAAACCTGTGAATTGAACTTAGAATGGGACCTCCATCTGTGATAGTTTGGATGATATGAAGCTTTTAAAATTTTAATTGACCCTAATTTGCATAATTATGAACAACATAACCATTCAATGTATTATACCCAGGTGCATACCTGAACTGGTAGATGAATCTCTGTGCCGAATGTGGTGATTGCCGGTGCAGCAGTTTCTGAGATTCCGCATGGAAAAATTTGGGTGCCATGGAAAGAAAGAAAGAAAGAAAGAAAGGAAGAAGAAAGAAAGAAAGAAAGAAAGAAAGAAAGAAAGAAAGAAAGAAAGAAAGAAAGAAAGAAAGAAAGAAAGAAAGAAAGAAAGAAAGAAAGAAAGAAAAAACTACAAAAGAAGATTTTCTTTATAGCAAATCTGTCTGGGTGCCTTTAAAATGAGAACAGCTTGAAATGCTCCCGTTTGCCATTCTTCAACATAATCTAAATTATGTTTCATTGGATGTGGTTATGTCACAAACCTATAAATTGAAGTTACAATGGTACTCTTATGTACAATAGTTTTGAAGTTACTTAAAATTTAGATTTTGTGTATGCGCCTTATTCGCATGAATTAAAATCGGACAACCCTGGATTATGGTTCATTGGATGAACGTATGTCACAAATATATAGAGTGAAGTTGGTATGGCACCTCTATCTATAATAGTTTTGAAGCTCTTCAAGATTTATGTTTATTCACCTAATTTGCATAAATTAAAATTCTACAACTTTGCCTCATGGTTCATAAGGTGCGGCTATGTCACAAACATACAAATTAAAGTTGAAATGCACGTATGTCACAAACATATAGAGTGAAGTTGGAATGGCACCCCTATCTATAATAGTTTTGAAGCTATTCAAGACTTTTGTATATTCACCTAATTTGCATAAATTAAAATTCTACAACTTTGCTTCATGGTTCATGGGGTGCGGCTATGTCACAAACCTCCAAATTGAAGTTGAAATGAACCATTATTTATAAGAGTTTTGAAGCTATTTAAAATTTAAATTTTGCATATTTACCTAATTTGCAAATCTTAAACTCTGCAACTTTGGTTTAAAGTTCATTGGATGCGGCTATATCACAAACATATATATTGAAATTAGAATGGCACCTCTTTCTATAACAGTTTTGAAGCTATTCAAGATTTTAATTCTGTATATTGACCTAATTTGCATAAATTTAAATCCTACAACTTTGGTTCATGGTTCATTGGATGTGCCTATGCCATAAACCTATAATTCAAGGTTAGAATGGCATCTCTATCTATGATAGTTTTGGGGATTTTCAACTTAAAATCTTTTCAATGCCGCAAATTAGCATAATTTAAAAACTTTGATTAACTGTCCCTTGTATTGGCAGGTGTCTCAAACATATACATGTGAATTGAAATTTTGTGTCTACCTGCAATAGCTTCGGACCCTTGAAATTCAAAGGTTAATGTCATAGGCCTTTGTCCTTTGGAGGTCACATATAAATTACAAAAATATGGGTTGTTACAAACCTATTAATTGAGGTTGGATTGGTCACCTTCACCCATAAAATTTGGGGGATATTCAAGATTTAAATTTTCGAATGCCTCTAATTTGCATAATTTTCAAAACCGTTGAACCTCTTTACAAAAACTCAAGAGTTCATGTATAATCATGCCAAGTTTGGAGTTTCTACGTATGACAGTTTTCAAATGAAATGTCTCACAAATTTGCCTGTAAAGAATGAAGAATTCATAGGAAAAACAAGCAAAGACATAATAAAACACCATTAATAACGGGAAATCAGGATACAGCCATTACACTCTCAAAAGCCTTCCAGAACGTGCTCCAAAGCAGACTTCCGATATTTTCCGATACTGGACTGGTTTAAACACATATCCCCCATTCGTAAACAACAGTGATCGAGGTCTGCACACACAATTGACTACATTCATATGGCCACATTGAAAAAGAGAACAAAGCGACAGTTTACACAAATATTAACGTGCAGAGGATCAGTTTTCTGATGCTACATTAACAAGTAGGTTATCCTTGTATTTTTAGAAATGGTTGTAAAATTTCAGGTCACAAGTGCTTCTCATCACCTTATCTCTTGCATCGGAAGCCAATGCTGCTCGAATTGACAATTATGGAGTCACATAATCCCTACGATACAACAATGGTGAATATTCTGACATAACCCCCCCCCCTCCCAAAAAAAATAAAAAGAGAAAAAAAAATAAAAACAAACACAAACACAAACAAAAAACAAACGAAAAAGCAATCGGAAAAAAACACCCCCCCACACACACAAGGAAAAAATTATTCATATGTCAAAAGTGAGAAAACAAATCATAAAAGTAATAAAATGTAAAATATGATAACCAAAATAAGAATGCACAATAGGGACATGAATAAAGTAATCATGGTGGTGATAGTTATGGTAAAAATAAAAGTAATAAAAAGTAAAAACAATCACCAAAATAAGAATGCATAATAGTGACGGAAATAATGGTAATCGCGGTGGTAATAGTTATAGTAATAGTAATAGAACAAAAAAGTAATAAAAAGTAAAAAAATAATCACAAAAAATAAGAGTGTACAATAGTGACGGAAATAAAGGTAATCACGATGTTAATTGTCATAGTAATAGCAATGATAATAAGAAAAGTTCTATCGGAATAATCGTAATTGCATTTACCAAAACACACATACATTTACATAAATGCACATGTATATTCAGACATACATATAAACCAAAGACAAAAATACAATTTATTCCAAAGGTATATTATATTCATTTTGCACGAAGCTTAAATGTCTACGAGGAAGTCATTATTATTATTATTATTATTATTATTATTATTATTATTATTATTATTATTATTATTATTATTATTATTATTATTATTATTATTATTATTATTATTATTATTATTATTATTATTATTATTATTATTCAAAGCTGGCGGTTAGAATTTCTCTGGTGGTCCCAATTTTCCCAACAGGGGTCAGCACCCGTCGATAACGTTTTAAAACCCTTTGTTTTATCAGTTTGTGGTATTACGCCACCCAATGAAGCTTTAAAAATTTTAAACAAAGTAGGTTACAGTCTGTACTTCGTAAAATAACCTATAAATGCAAACGTTTCATTTTTCAAATTGTTCCTGACCTTGTAATGTTCGGAATCATCTGAGAACAAGAAAATCCAGTTTTCATTGGGTAAATTTCCAGATATCACCATTCAGAACAGTCAAGTTACTGACAGCAGTCACGCCGCTTTGCGTGGCGAATCTGAGTTCTCACGTTGTAGCCTTGTGTATCTAGTAACTGCGAACTGTACCTGTCAGTTTGAGAAAAAATATCTTCTTGTTAGATCTATGTCAGACAGTCCCCTTTACCTGTAATAGGTACTTTGATTTACGCACGTATTATCTTGTAGTTCGTCTTCATAATAATTCCATACGAATTCACAGAACAATGAATGTGATTGTTTTGATTGAGAGAGTTCAAAGAAACTCAATATTTTTCACCCTGTCCCTCTGAAGCTCAGCAAAAGTACATAGGTCTACATCAAATGTTGTCTGCTCATAGGTGAAATTGAATCGATGATAACGATGTTATTCTATAACAATTTTCATTATCGCTGGTTGGACGAATATGCGAACCCAGCCAGGTATCATCAATGATATTTTTTGAGGGGGAGGGGGGTTTGCATAGTCAGTTGGGGGTCATTATTCCATCATCTCTTTCCACGTTTTTGTAAAGTGTAAATGCTGAGCAAAGTTTGTGGAAAAATCATAAAATGGATATTTAGTATAATGGTAGTGTGTGTGTCATTATGTCTGGGTGCGAACCCAAACATTTTGTTTTTCCAAGAATTAATTCTTTCTTTCTTTCTTTCCTTCCTTCCTTCTTTCTTTCTTTCTTTCTTTCTTTGTAACTAACTAACTAACTAACTAACTAACTAACTAACTAACTAACTAACTAACTAACTAACTAACTAACTAACTAACTAACTAACTAACTAACTAACTAACTTACTAACTAAATATAATTCATAAATCACTTTTGTCATTCCCGCGCGCCGTTGTGGGTGTGGTCTCGGTTGCTTTCAAGGGTCCAGAAAGTGTAGCGCCCTAGTTTATGGGCGCAGTGGCGAACTGACTGTGCACAATTTTGAATCTGATAACGTAAGTTCGATTAAATGTTGCGATTGGCACAAAGTTTTTGCAAGAATGTGCTTAAATGAGCTGGGAAATGTGGTCGTTAAGTAGACACAAGGTGCAATTTTGTTTCAAGAACGTATTAAAGTACAAGGCGTTTTAGACGATCCTGAACAATATGTGTTACCCTTTAGTTAGGTAGGCTGTAAATGTAATTTGTTTGCTTGCCAACGGGATAGCCTGTTCTATGCATTGCATTAATGTAAATAAGGTGATAAGATGCACAGCTACATTTCAGCATACTTTTGAAAAAGCTAAACCATAGCCGGTTTCAAAAATAATACCAAACCGTAATTAATTTTAAGTTTATACTCCACAAAGGTACAGCCATGGGGTTTTACCAGAGGAATAGCACCGTTATACCATGCATAAAATACAACATTTAAACACAGCTAAGCTAACACTTTCTGGTATCTTTGAACCACGCCTTATCTTAAATGAGGATCTGTAAAAAACATGCAAAATATGTAGAAGGCAGCCTCAAATTACCAAAAGACCAGGCCCATGTGTATATATATATATATATATATATATATATATATATATATATATATATATATATATATATATATATATATATATATATATATATATATATATATGTATGTATGTATGTATGTATGTATGTATACAAATGTTTTAGAAATTTTATTTACACTAAAGTCTCAAACTAACCGGCCTTTATAGAAGTTATGACAATGACGAATACATCTCAAAAAAAAAAAAAAAAAAAAAAAAAGTTGTCGATAAAGTGTAATAAATGATCACGATTCACCAGCTTGCATTATCGACACCTCGATGGACCGTGGGCCTGGCAAACACGCTTCTGGAGCTGGAAATGGGTTTTGGCGGAATAGAAAAACTTTACAGGCGTGAATGTAACCTAAGTAAGCATCGCAAAGTACGTAGACCTTACATTTATTGTGCATGTTGCGTGATGACTCAATGTCGTCTGCAGTCATCATTAACCAGGTCGCGCCCATTTTCGGGCCCAAATATTCTGGAATATTTGGGCCCCTTCCGAATATTTGGGCCCCCTTTCATATTTGATTTTTGTTACACTTCATGAGACATCTTAGGTTCTTAATTACAGTTGTGACACTGATGATGTTAATAGTGCAAAATAGTTACAGAAGACTTAATGTCTGGGGCTGGTCACACTGTTTTGTGAGCTCAGCTTGAGAATAGGTTCAGCGAAAAATGTACAAACATAGCCTTGAATCATGTGAATGGCATTATAATTGGTTCCGAATAGAGAGCAGATGAATCGATCCTATTAATATGAAAATTGATTGCTAACAATGGCAAATATTGCAGAACAGAAGGCCCCTTCAATTTATTCTGTGCTGAACTAAATTATCCAATTTGAGGGGCCCAAATATTCCAGAATAGAAAGCCCCCTTCCCATAATATACTTGCCTAATTGTTCTCTGTTAAAGGTAACATTAAGGGGAGCAAATATTCCAGCATGAAAAGATCTGTTTTAGTTTCATTGACTGAATCAAACTTAATATATGGCGATACATGTGCAAGCCATATTAAGTGCTGATCTATATAGAGATCTGTTAAAATGAAAAAACAAAAGTGAGACTAGAAAATGTATAAACTTTTTTTTTAAATGTGCAGATTTATTATTTGTATTCAGAGACTTAGAGAAAAAAACCTTGCTGAGTAACTGCCATGCATCCCCATTACAAATATTCTTTGAGACGGGCCTCTGCTACTAGCGCAGGAAGCTTGTTCCACTCTGGAATGATGGAGCGAAACACTTTGCTCTGTAATAGAGGCGGTAAATTTTTTTTTACTGAGCTCTAACGAAATAACGATCTCACCTTGTCGATAATGCACGGTAATTTATTCTCAGTCATGAAACTTAGTCACACATACACATGCACATGCAGTTGGCTTTGTATGTTTTCAGTAAGTTCTACACAGTTCAGGTAACTTTGAATGACATTGTATCAGTGTGCAGATTTTGGGTACCGTGGAATGAACCACGCCGTTCCGAACGCAAAACGGTTGCCACATTTTGACTGGCCGTCAGATGGCACACTATAGAAAAAAAATGTACAAGAAAATAAGGATTAAAGCTGCGTTCGCTTTTTACGGTGCTAGCCGTTTACATATTATGTCTTACCTAAAATTCTCATTCAAACTGCATTACATTACTGTTGAAGCAGACAAAACCTGATCACTAACTGGATTTTGGTGAAACGTTTTTGGATGTATCATACGACATTACGACCCTCTATTGCCTCCATGTTCATTTGTTCAATGGTCCTGCACTTATGCGGGATGCGACTAATTTTATGGTTTGCGAACATGAAAATATTTTGGGATGGTCATACCAAATGAAACAAATTCAGTAAGTTAGGAGTACGCGCTCACACGCTTCAAATAGAATCTGGTAGATACAGAGGCCAAAAACCCCTGTGGATCAAAGAACTTGTAAGATATGCAATACAAACTCTGTTGAGGATGAAACTCATTTTGTGAAAGATTGTGATAGATATGACGATACCAGACAAATATTGTACATGGAGCTGACCAAGAAATTTAACTTTTTCATTGATTT
Organism: Hermodice carunculata; assembly: GCA_964020975.1. NCBI lineage: Eukaryota > Metazoa > Annelida > Polychaeta > Eunicida > Amphinomidae > Hermodice > Hermodice carunculata. The sequence continues at coordinate 66,997,903 of OZ026623.1, forward strand.
ACCCGAGGAGGCTACACTACAGCCTCCTTGATTTACCCAAAATTTAGTTCCATAATGTCTTTAGACGACGAAGTTTGTTTACCGGCCAGTCAATATTCACTGTCGTCAATGTTGCATTTGATAAAAGGGTAGCCCTGAGCTTACTATGCCCTTTTACTGTACGAGGTCTTTGTATTGGGGTGCTGGGGCGCGGTTGGAGTGGCTGTGGCTGTGTCCCAGTGGAGTCTGCGTGGAGAGTGTCCGAAGTGCACTTCGGCGGCTCTTGCCGTCGATCCCGCAGGGGACGTGGATGGGGCTGGCCCGGTCGCGGCCCTGATTATCCAATGCAAAGCCCTATATTTTACTGTTTGTGTGTACATATGATGTATTGACAAACTCTCGGTTGGAGCACCTGTGTGTATGAGATTGATGTAAGATAGGTAGAGATATTTCGTTCTTTTGATGTTATAATTAGTTTACTTGTATTTATTTTGTTTTGTGGCTATACCATATTATGATGTAGTGGTTTATATCAATAAAATTCTTTCTTTCATTCAAGTGTTGGGTGATTTTTTTTATGAAATATAGCGCAAAATAGAGAGAGAGAGAGAGAGAGAGAGAGAGAGAGAGAGAGAGAGAGAGAGAGAGAGAGAGAGATAAAACCAGGAGGTACAGGTGCCTCCAACACTTCGCATTTTTAACCAGCTTTTCCAACTCAGTTGCCTCCAAAGCAGACCCAAGCTCCGTGTTACGCCTACCCGGCTGGGATCTGCCGTAGTTTAACAATTCACACCGTCACTGTTTTAACACACTCACTTTCCAATTGCCTGAGTATACAAGTGTAGTAGAAACTAGAAAAGAAGATTTGCTTCACAGCAAATCTGTCAGGGTGCCTTCAAAATGAGAACAGTTTGAAATGCTATACTTTGCCATTGTTCAACATAATCTAAATTTCGTGTATTAGCCTAATTTCTATAAATTAAAATGCTCAGCTTTGATTCTTGGTTCAAGGGATGTGGCCATGTCCCAAATTTATAAAGTGATGCTTGAATGAAACTACTATCTATAATAGTTTTGAAGCTTTACAACATTTTAATTTTGTGTATTTGTCTCATTTGCATGAATTATGATCCTAGAAGAACTTTGTTTTATTGTTCATTGGATGGGGTTATGCCACAAACCCATAAATTGAAGTAGAAATGGCATCTTCTACAATAGATTTGAAGCTATTAAAGATTTACATTTTTGCATATTCACCTAATTTGCATAAATTAAAATCCTGCAACTTTGGTTCATGGTTCATTGGATGCTGCCTTGCCACAAACCTACAAATTGAAGTTGGAATGGCAGCTTTATGTACAATAGTTTTGGAGATACTCAACTTTTAAATTTTTCAATGCCCCTTGTTAGCATAAGTTGAAATTCTGCAACTATACTGTCCATTATAGTGGCAAATATCACAAAGGTATATATGCACATTGAAATTTTGAGTCCATCTGCAATAGTTTGGAAGATATGGCACTTTTAAAATTTTTGTTGCCTCTAAAATTTGCATAATTTTAAGCATCATGATTATTCCAAATGAGATGCACAAGTTTGCTGGTTATGTCAGTTACCATGGCAAGTTTGGTGTTTTTTTCCAATATTGTCTGAAAAAACCTCTGGACCAACTTGGTCAGAAAGAAAGAAAGAAAGAAAGAAAGAAATAGAGAGAGAGAAAGAAAGACATTGGCCTTTTATTTCTTTGTTAATTTATCTGAGATGAAAGACCACCTGTCCTATGTAACCACTTTTGTCTGGCATTAGGGGTGGTCTTAAATTGTAGGTACCACTGTACAGTGAAACCTCTACAGTGGGCACCTTTGCAACCAGAGAAAAGTGCCCACTCCTGAAAGGGTCAGCCCTTCTGGCCAGTATTGATGAGTATTTGTGCATGTACAGTGTACATATATTATAATTCAGAGGGATGTGTATACATGCAATATAAAACTGTTTTTGTTCCTTTACTACATAAACAAATTTTAACAGATGCTGTCATAAAACTACATGTACATGTTCCTGTGAACTCAGACAAGCACTATACTGACTCAGTATTGGCTATGAAGAACAGGCTTCATCTCACTGGTTACAAGGAAACAAAGACATGAAAGTGTCCATTGAGATGACACAAATCCAGGCACTTTTTCAAAATTCACCAAAATGTGAAAACAGTCACTGAGGACTGTAAGTTAGACTTTGATCGCTCCAGCAAACTCAGCTCTACATGTAGTCTATTTTTAACAGAGGGTACACTCTGGCTTGTTCAGCCTAGAAGTCCAGGCCCTCTGACCCCTTGGGACTGATATGCCCAGCAGACTTCTAGCCTCAGGCGAACTCTGACTGGTCGGTCTCAGCCATGGTGCACTATCAGCTCTGTCCAGCATTAGTGTGAACATGGATCAGATATGTTTCTTGCATGAACAGAAAGAGATTTTCTGTATTTTATTGAGAACCTAATTACAGAAGGGGGTGGGGTGGGGGGGGGTTCAGTACGCTGGTACAGGTAATTAATTTTCTAGAGTACGCAGTACGGAAAATAAAAATCTTTCAAAATTTTGGATAGTACGAAATACGTAAAATAAAAGGGCTTCCAGTACGGTAAATAAAAAGCCCCAGTACGCCAGTACGGGAAACCCCTTTCCCACCCTCATTACACAGTTGTTGGGAGTTCCCCCCATCCCTACCGCCCATTTGCCATAAGACCCAAACCTTTCAAACAATAACCCAGCAGACATGGCTAAAGGCTGCCTATAAGACAGGTTCAAGTATTATTAATGCAAAATGGTTGCCTAGCACCATGGAGGCCTATAACATGTAGTACAGCAGAAGCCCTAGTCAAATTGTGGATTGTTGGGGAATTCACTGAATTTAGCATATACATTAAAATTCCCTAACTTTTGTTTGCATGCTATTGGATTTGCCGGATGTCTCAAACCTTTATGTGTAAGTTAGAACTTTGTGTCTATCTATAATACTTTGAAGACATAAAGCTTTTTAAAATTTTAATTGCCCATAATTTGCATAATTTTGAACATCATGACTATTTCAAGTCAGGTGCCTAATTTCACTGGTGGGTCAGTCGTAATGGCAAGTTTGGTGGTTTTTGGAATTATAGTGTCCGAGAAAACTCCGGACAAATTTTGGTCGCAAAGAAGAATGAAAGAAAGAAAGAATTCTTGGAAAAACAAAATGTCTGGGTTGGCACACAGATATAATAAAACGGAACTCGGTCTGCTTTGGAGCCAACGAACTCGGGAAAGAGAGACAAAATGTAGCCTGTTTCGGCGCGCTCAAGTCAGTATGACGAGGCCTGTAACATTTACTCTCTCGTGTTAAAACTACAGACTTACTGATAACCCCTCCCCCCTAGTAGTTTTTGTACTCTTTCAAATTTGCCCCTGTAACTGGCTGCATGGAAAAACTTCATGTGTGCATAGTAAAACCCTGGAGACAAAGCATACCTGACTTCCAAGGCAACAGAGTTACTTCAAAGTAAATTAAGAGTTAAAATGTAAATCACGAGGGAACACAGCAGGTGGCACTTACATCAACAAAACAGACCACGACAAGTAATATACAGTCGGTGATCAACAGGCAGAATTTATTGCTGCAATTTAGTGAAATTGGAAAGTTAGGGAAACATGTCCAGCGACATTGATGCAGGCATCTGTTGTGTAAAGGTGTGGAATATATTTTGTTTTTCCTGCATGATGCTGATTGTTATCAGCATGGACCTATTAATCTCCTTATTAGGTCCATGCTATCAGCAAGAATTAAACTACCAATTAGAAGTGAACATTGCCAAGTAAGATTATGACATATTCATAAAAACTACGGCAAGGCACGCTGTGTTATTGTCAGTTAAGTTTAGCGCAAGATACATAGAAGCCATTTATATTAAACCGTTTGCATGAAATTAATACAAAATTAATATTTGGAACAATTTCTTCATTTGAAAACGGATCATTTCCCCTGGTAATGTGCTCTAGAAACCATGTGGTGCTGACGAGGTGGCTACCACACACCACGCAGAGGGAAGCTTGTAACAGTTATAAAAGTATCTGCAAACATATGGGTTTTCGTCTCTCCAAAGGAGAAGAAGGCCACCAGACGAAAGCAACGCAAGTAGGTACCTTATATAAGAAAAATATTTTTTGATTATTTTGTGACAATTGGGAAAAAACTATAATCCTGCTTTGTCAGAAATACTGAGCAAAACAGTTGACCTTGAACTCTTCCTAGTAGTAAAGCAGGAAGCAAATGGGCCAGACAGTACAAATTAAAACTGCTGCAACCAGTGGTCTTTTAATTTTCAACATCTAATGGTTTGATTAAGGGATCATAACTAATGCTTCAGAGACTTAAATTACTAAAATGATACAATTATTGGTGGTTAAACGTGATGAAGTTCAACTGTTCCAACTTTGTTTTATAGTTTCCATTTTTCCTAGTTAACAAGGATTTTTCGTCAATCTTGGTGGATGAATTAAGCACTTAGAAGCGTACATTAGCCTTTAAAAGGCACCATTTTGCACTTTGAATCTCAACATTTTCGGGGGGGGGGGGGGCTGCATCCCTCGGACCCCTAGTAAGGTTTTGCAGCCGGACAGAACAGAAAGGGTAAAAACTATGGGAAATTAAAAACTTAATGATCTTACATTGGTAATGTTTATACATACATACATACATACATACATACATACATACATACATACATACATACATACATACATACATAAGTTCGTACGTACATACATACACTTAACAGTCAGGCCTCCCCGTCAAATCCACCGACGTGCTGGGATGTTTTGACACAAGTTATCTGTTGCGATGCAGTTTACTTGATGCACCGATAAGTGTTGACTGACAGACACCAAACTACATGATATCATATGGTCACAAACAGATCAATGAGATGCAACATGTACACATTTCGTTGACACAGAGGTATGGATTCCATAAAGCTTTTAACAGTTTAGAGAGAACATGCCAGAGGTCGGTCATTAACCTTCCCTGCGTGCTGTCAGCAGCCGAAATACACAAACGAATCCAAATTGTGGACTTAGCTTACTGTTAGCAACAATAGTGCGTGCGGAGGGAATATTTGGCATTCCAAATTCAAAAGTTATAGAAGCAGGCGTGAGCATCGCTTCAAGGACAAAGTATACAATTAACGACACCTAAATATATTGTGTAATATAGTGTGCCTATATTGAAGTCTTTTTCATTTTTGTGCTATTCTACTTTCGCCTTTGATATTTTCCTGTGCTAAAAGTGCAAAGGGGAAGGATTACTCTAGATTTGCCTTGTATACGAAAATAAGCAAAACCATAGTGATCACAAGTTATTAACAGTTTCGGTAGTGGCCGCTTGACGGTGCTCATTTACGGTCTCTGTCAACTTGTTGTGCAGCACCCCGTGTTGAGCAATAATAATAATAATAATGATAATGATAATGATAATGATAATGATAATAATAATAATAATAATAATAATAATAATAATAATAATAATAATAATAATAATAATAATAATAATAATAATAATAAATAGATAGATAGATTAAAAAGAAAAAGAAAACCAGAAAAGAAGATTTGTTTCAAAGTTGCCATCATGACAAATTAACCATTTAACCCAATGTGTGATATCTACATTTCTCTCTCTCTCTCTCTCTCTCTCTCTCTCTCTCTCTCTCTCTCTCTCTCTCTCACACACACACACACACACACACACACACACACACACACACACACACACACAAATGACATTCAATTCACCTTTTTGAATGTGATTTACCTCCCTCCCCATTAAAGATCAAATATAATGCAACCCAGTCATGCAATGCAATTTTCAAGATGAAAATTTCAAAGTCCAAATAATCTTGACCCTTGACCTGTGGCGGTCACATGTAAATTACAAAAAAAAAAAAAGTGCAGTGTTGCAATACTTACGATTTGAGCCCGACATGACTGAAATTGGATGAAAATGGACTAAGTTATGGCGAGATGAAAATTTTAAAGGCCCAAAATAACCTTGACATATGATCTTTAGAGGTCACAAAAAAGAACAAAAAATGCAGTGTTACAATACCTACAATTTGGGTCCAAAATGATTAGGATCGGATTAAAATTGACCAAGCTACCGGCATGGCTGGGTGAAACTTTCAAAGGTCCAGAAGACCTTGACCTTTAACCTTTAAAGGTCACATATATTAAAAATGTGCAGTGTTACAATGTGTACAATTGGAGCCCAACATGGGCAAAACCGGATGAAAATGACCGGGTTATGGCTAGAAGAAAATTTTAGAGGTCACATGTAAATTGTAAAAATGTGAGGTGTTACAAAACCTATGAACTGAAGTTGGATTGGCAGCTGTACGTATAATTGTTTTGAAGAGATTCAAGATTGAAATTTTGGCCCTAATTTGCAGAATTTTGAAAACCGTCAAGCTTCTTTACAAAAGATCAAGGCTTCATGTACGCAAGTATAATAATGCAAACTATGGACTTTCTACACACAATAGTTTTCAAATGAAATGTCGGACAAATTTGCCTGTAAAGAAAGAAAGCAAGAAAGAAAGAGAGAATTCCTAGAAAAACGGTATGTCTATGTTGGCACACAGACATAAAGAACTAGAAAAAAGAAGATTTACTTCAAAGCAAATCTGTCTGTGTGCCTTTAAAAGTTGTAAATATGGCTAGGTGAAAGTTTCAAAGTCCAAATGACTTTGACTTTGACTTTGACTTTTGCATTTAGAGGTCACATGTAAATTATAAATATATGCAGTTTTGCAATACCTACAATTTGAGCCCGACGTGACTGAAATTGGATGAAAATTGACCAAGTTATGGCGAAAAGAAAATTTCAAAGGCCCAAATGGCCTTGACCTGAAGAGGTCACATGAAATAACGAACATGCACAGTGTTATAATATTTACAATTTAGGCCCAACTTGAACCGAGTCAAATGAAAATTGACCAAGTTATGGCTACATGAAACTTGCAAAGGGCTAAATAACCTTGACCTTGGCGTTGAGTTAGATTTTCTAGTAGAAAATCTCCTAGTGCCAACGCAAATGATTGTAGAACTTGCATTGCGCAAACAAAACTTTGACAAGTCCTTGTAATAGTAGGAAAATGGACATCAGATAACCAGCTTTCTGTATTTTCTTTTCTTTTTTTTTTTTTTTGTGCTGTCAAACTGACACTACTGTTCCTCGCCCTCCCCCCCCCCCCCACTGCATATTCACGTGCAACTCGCCACGGCTTATTGTCTCACCGGAGAAGGGGAGTCAAAGGGGGCACTGGGGCCACGTTGTCGGGAGGTAAGGAGTGTAACGGGTTATTAGGAAGTGCCAAGATTGGAGAGCGTGGGAAATATTAGTATTTTGTCAAACAGGCCGGTTAAAATGACAAAATCCTGTCTTCTATTTTTCATAACTAATTTTCATCTCACTTATTATCCATCATTGTGCATTTTGAAAAAGAATTCTTTGTGCTTAGTGAACCTAATAAAGTGAACTCCATGTTCTGAAAATTACCCTATTATTTCGTGAAAAGTGAGATGAGTTGGGTTCAGGAGTACGAACATATTTAGCATACGGTTAATATACGCAAAATGACCTCTCCATATCAATTCAAAGGGAATTGGATTATCAAACAGTGTTTAGAAAATTAGATCAAGTGACAAGTCCTGGTTATAATTGACCTGTTTGCGTGATATAAAGTGATTTTTCATTTCAGTTTTGTGGCTAAAACAAAGGGACCACAATGAAGACCGCATCAGTACTGACCGCATTTTTACTCTTGGTGTCCGTGGGGGCATTTAGTGTAATGGATCATGTCGATGCTGGTGAGTTATTTCATTCAGTCCTGTTTTGTATACTCTTCATTTCAAGCAAAACAAGTGTGTGTTGACGTACTAAGACAGTTTTTAATCCGGATTTTGATCTGTTGCAAACGTTTATTTTGAGTCTTATGTTCAGACTTCGAGCTACTACACATTAACCTTTCTTTTCACATCTAAACAAAGATGTGGCAATCACGTTAATTTTGAGAAAATGCCATATTAAATTGACACATTGGTCATGAAAATCGGCCGTCAAAAAGTGAGCCTGTGCATTTATTTCGTCCCAAGAAGCAACTTACAGTGGGCACAGGCAGCTGTTTTGGTAATAAAGATGTTTTGTGAAAGTGAAAAACAAGCTGGCTGAGAGAGTGGGTACACTGATCAACGGCTGGCTTCAAAGAATACTGGCCTTAGGGAAAACAGAAATCGGAAGGGGGGGAGGGTAAAAGCTGAATTTCCCTGGTGCCTGAGGTATACACATCATGAGTGGGGGGTATTATTGGTCTTTTGCCCCATATAGCTACAGTTTAATTTGCTTGTATGGACGTTTATATATTTTATTGTATTTTCAGGTGAATTGTATATGGATTATTTCTGTGTCATGTAGTGTACATATGTGTATACATGATGCTGGGTCCCAAGGAAAGAACAGCTCTTCTGATTCGGTTACACTGTCTAAAGATATTTAATCAATCAATCAAGGGTCTCGGTTGTTCTTCGGGATAATTCACAGTTAAAATGAGGGAATTCATAAACGGCTGACAACTTAAGACACCAAACTCACCACGGTACGACAATTTAGATATCAAGTTCATAAGGGACTGACAGCTTAAGATACCAAACTCACAAAGGAATGACAACTTCAGCTTTCAAAGCAACATTGGCCCGACCGCATGTAATGAAAATGTAGAATAACAACAGTACAGTAAAATGAAGTTCTAACAGGAAATTGTCTTTTCAATGCAGATATCCGACTGATCAAATAAAAGTTAAAGTGAGGGAATTGCACGTGGCTAGAATGCTACGTTATGAATTTCAACAACTCAACGTTATACTACATTATTGGGTGAACTTCACACACCCTACAAAATACGACACTAATGCTTAATTATCTCTAAGCCTGATGTATGCTATGCTATTGGTCAGATTTCATAGTGCACAGTCTGTGTTACAGTGCTCGTTGAATTTCACCAAGCCTAATCAATGCTACACCATTTAATATATTGTACAAAATCAGTTGAATTTGAGCCGACCTTATCTATATCACCTGATTGGTTGAATTTCACCCAGCATCATCTATGGAACCCCATCGGTTGAATTTCACCCAGGCTAATCAACGCTACCGTATTGATTGAATTTCACCCAGCATAATCTATGCTACCCTATTGGTTGAATTTCGCCCATCCTAATCTGTGCTACTCTTTTGGTTGAATTTCTCCCACAGAGACTTCATTTTGTCAGTGAAAAATAGTTTGTATTTGCAAATGTTTTGCATGTATACAAACTTAAGTTGAATTGAACCCAATTGAATATTACACTTTTTCTTGACCATTACCCAGTATAAACTATGCTTCACTACCGGCTGAACCTCATCTAGTATAATTAATACAAATCCTTTAGCTTAATTTCACCCGTTCCAAATCTGCACTACACCATTTGTTAAATTCCACCTAATCCTGATTTATACTTCCCAGTTGGCTGAATTTTACTTCGCTTAATCTGTGCAACACTAAAGGGCGAATTTCACCCCCATTAATCTATGCAGCATTATTGAAGGAATTTTCTAGTATCTATTCTAAAATATACCATCAGTTTTTTCTTCACTCAGTGTATTCCTTACTACATTATTGATTAATTTCACCCAGCTTTATCTACATGTATACTACACTATTCTTGAATTTCATCCATCATGACTTAGACAATGCTATTGACTTGATTTCATCCAACGTAATCTAAAGTATACTACTGGTTGAATTTCAACCAGCTCATTCTAAAGTAAAGTATACGATGAGTTTCGTCTAGCCCAATCTATAATACGCAATTTGTTGAATTTCAACTAGCACATTCTATACTCAAATATACAATGAGTTTCGATAGCCTAATCTATACTGCACTATCGGCTGAATTTCAACTATTACCTTCTAGAATAAACTATACGATGAGTTTCGCCTGAACTAAACTTTACTCTACTATTTGTTAGATTTGCCCTAGCCTGATCTGTTCTGCGCTGTTGATTGAATTTCAACCATACCCAGCATACATTACACCACCCTGTTGTTTGAATGTCATCCGGCTTAACCTACATGATCCAGAATACAGGCATTGTGGAAGTTGACCCAGCCTAATCTATAATGAACAATTTGGCTGAATTTCACGGAGCGAAATCTATACTATAATATTGGTTGAATTTCACCCTGCCCAACCTATACAACATTTTAAGTCGCGTTTTTGATCCAGCTGCTCTATTGGTTGAATTTCAAATGGCCTAAAATATGCTATAATGTTGGCTGACCTTCCTTCATAGTAATAGTGCACCATTGGTTGAGTTTCACCAAGCCTGATTAATATGGTTCAACTTTACCCATACTAATCCATGCTACGATTGTAGATTAATTTCATAGTTTAATCTATGCTGCACTATTCAGTGAATTTCCATGAGCTTTTTGTATACCACGCTATCGGCTGAGATTCACCCAGCCTATTGCGTGCGAGGGTTACCTAATCTATGCGGCTCAATTGGTTGAATTTCACCCATCCTAATCTATGCGGCACTATTGGCTGAATTTCACCCCACCGCTTATCTATGCAGCACCATTGGTGGAATTTCACCCACCCTAATCTATGTGGCACTATTGGTTTTATGTTTACTAACAAATGATGTATATTGTATGTGAAGGTATTCTGTGTGACACAAATCTTTATTAATGTCCAGCCAGCGAAAGTGTGAGAAATATATTTATGATATGAATAAAACATAGTGTTAACTATAATTGGGAATACATATGTATTATTATATGACCCAGTCTCATCTAACGTTTCCTTCATTTAGTATTTCATACAGTTCAACAATTTTACATATGTAAATAATTTTGAGTGAGCAAAACATTCCGAACCGGCTCATCGCATGACTAAGGCTGGTTTGAGCCAAAAGCTCAGCTGATTCAAATTATACATGTTTCAATTATATTTTTCCATCGCATGTAGCATATCAAGTGTCATCAAGACTTGCATAAGGCTGTAACTGCAAGCATGTCAAAGGCTTTTCTATGGTCAAAGTACTCAGTTTTCAGATTGCAAGAAGTGAAACAAAAGTATAATACATGTACATGTTAATAAATATCCATTTGGAATATTTTTCCAAAGTATGCAAATGTGTTTCTTTTCTTCTAGACAGAGGGGTATCAGTCATCGACGCTGACGAAAAAAATTATACAGGAAATATAAAAATAGTATCAATTTTTAAACAGGACACACACACACACACACACACACACATACATACATACATACATATATATATATATATATATATATATATATATATATATATATATATATATATATATATACTAAAGGATGCATGCACATTTTAGTGACAAATTACAATTATACGACATAATGAAGAATTGTACAAATGTGGCACATTAAGACTCCAATGATTTTGCGATTTTTTTGTTTTTTGTTTTTTTATATTTGTTCTTTTTCTTTGTCTTTGTTGGTTTCTTGGTAATGTTTTAATTTTGTAGTTTGCATATTTGCTTGTTAAAAACGTTGCTAAACATTCAGGTGGTAGTTTTCTCTCTCTCTCTCTCTCTCTCTCTCTCTCTCTCTTTTGATTTTTTTGTTTTGTGTTTTGTTTTGTTTTGTTTTTGTTTTTATTTTTGGCAGGTTTGTTTTGCAGAACAGTAGTTAATTTGGAGCAATGAGAGAAGAATTGTGTTACATAATATTCATAACCTATTACATTTGCCACGTACTTTCTCTAAACAAGTAGTCTACTTTCAATGTTCTACTTTGCAGAGGAAGAACTGCTGCTTAACGTGGTATGTATGTGTCAGATTTTGATATTTGTCTAAAATACGTTGTGTTCACAATACTGTAAGTGGGACCTTACCTTGATTTCTTCAACCATTCACGCCTTTTGTAAATGTGGAGCAAATGTTCTCTCCTGAACTGAGCTTTACAATCCACTTTTTGCCTCCTACTCACTATAAGAAGCGTTCATTTTCACATCACAGAAAAATATATACTTTTGTTTGAAAGGGTAGGGAAGGTCCCCTTCAAATGCTGAACATACTGAGAACAATACCTTTAAATATCAGTATGGTAAAAGGTCGCCTGCTCAAATGCCTTTTCTTTGTTTTGTCGTGACTAAAAGCAAGCAAATTAAAGGGGAGACATGTCAACGTAGCATGACATATGTCAACAACTGCCAAACCGTCTCAAAATAGAGCAGCACACTCACTCTAATGGGGATGGGAAGGGGAAGGAGGTTATGATCAAATCAACATTTTAAATAGTGCGCAGAGTCATTTGCTTTTGCAATATGAAAATGAAAATTTAAGATCAACACACAGTTGTTATACATTATTTATATATTTCAAATTTTGGTTTGAAAAATCAAGTATTTAGACAATGTTTTCAAAGTTATGTCGTGCTATCACAGTGCGGAACAGTCATATATAAAAACATATAACACAGGAATGACATTGACAAAGATATGACAATTTTGGTATATATACATGAATGGGTCTTACAAATTTCAAATGTCTTATCCATATGTGATAACAATTACTACAAATACTAGTTTATGATCTTATGGCATTCGTTTGCTCTTCAACATTTCAATACCTTACCTGCAGGGGAAAAGGGGTTTCACGTTCGTCAATTCAGTGAAAGGGGAAGTGAATATATGTTACAACTGCGACAAACCTTGCGTAAGTAAAAGAACATTTTCTTAAATATTTTCATACGTCAGCCATACTTGATCCTGTAGATTAAACACAGAGCACTTAGCTAAAATATAAATATCCATGTTCACAGATAAACACCAAATGAAAGGATTTCACACAATTTGCATAATGCATGTAACTTATCATTCAGTTCTTTCCCCCCAAATCGCTGAAAAGTTCGGATGTAAATTGTGCCTGATTAAGTATTTTTGTTTCAATTTCATGTTAATAGAAAACATGTTTGGTGAGAATTGTAGCTACGACCTGCATCATAGCATGCTCCAAGCAAACAGCTGGGGGCGAGTTGGGCCAACTGCGCTCAAACCGCGCCAATGATACCTGTTGAATTAGTCATAGATGTTAACCCACAAATGTGTGTAACTTGGAGATTCCAGTTATAGCTGCATGAAAACCAAGAAAATATGCAGTTTGAACTCAAAATCCGTTCATTTTAACAACTTGGGGAATCTCCATAAAGGGAGTTTCCTGGTTAATACTGGACAATCGACAGGAATGCTCAGTCGTATCAAATAGGAGGTATTCATAATTTACCGCTGACCTGCTCTTGCCCACATGTTGCTGGGTAACAAAACTATGCCTCCACCTTGATGGGCACATTTGCAGCAATTTTTTTCCTTGAAGATGTAGTAATAACACCTTTTCCCCACACAAATGAAAATTTCTAAATATGTCAAGGATCTTATATATTCTGAAACCATGCAAATAACTGCTTTCATCATTTTGCATTCCCATTATCGCTACTTTCATAAAAAAACACACATTTTACTCAGCTTAATATATGAATCTGCCCTCCTTCGTGTCAAGTTCCTTCAGCTGGATAGGGGTAGCACAGCTCCTCACTTGAATATGAATACCTCCTATTTATTTTCATTTGAAATCCAACATTCATGGTCAAATGAAATCGGTGACAAAATTATACATCATAATTTAGCAAAGATATTGTTTTGGGAATGGAACCTCAGACCGTCGTAAAAGCACGAACCAAATGGTGCCCAATATGTTTACTTTAGAGCTAATTTGCACCCCCTAAGTTAAAAAATGCTAATAAAGCAGGTCACATTGGTGACATAGGAAGCATGCTTGGGGGGGAATCGAATTTCGAACGGGATCTAATATTGAACGTCGCTCTGCTGAAGGTCTCTTAATTTATAAACAAAACTTCAGTGGCATGCAGACAAACTGAATACATATCATATGTTGCTCATGACAAGTTGAAATGTAGACTTTTTTGACGTTGACTGCATATGAAGTATCCTGTGCATGCTTGTGACAACCCTATGTTCGAAAATAGATCACGTTCGAAATAGGACCCCTCTCCCAGTATACAAATATGAGGATTTGAATTCCGAAAAGCACTCGCCAAATTAAGTCTGAGTAACTATCGTCTAACATTAGAAACTGGTGGATTCACGAGTGATCCAGTACAAAAGAGATTTTGTTTCACCTGTGACAAAACACCATTGAAGATAAAAAATATACTGTTAACATGCTTAGTGTATAATGAACAAAAATTATTTGCTACTTTAAAGCTTTCAGCCATGTCCCTAAAACTTGTATTTGACCCCGAGGCCGAAGGCATGTGTAGATTTGTACATTGGAATTTTTTTACACAGAAACTCAGTTACTTGATGTTTTATTTGTATATTTTACCTTCTGTCGTACATATGATATATAGTCTATTCACTACCACTCATATACTACGAGCCCCCACGAACACGAGAAGCAATAAAGTTAAAAAGCATGGTGCTTGATTAAGATGATGTGACACTCCCAGGGAGAAAGGCAGTAATGCTTTTATTGACAAAATTGAGTCATTGCTGACTCATCAGTCCCGGGAGTATACTGTGGTCTTGTGAAGATAATATATTCGGCTGCACAAAACTGACTTTTTTCAGGTAGATGCTATAGCTAAGACATCTTTAACAGTTGACAAATATTTTGCACAGATGACATCCAGAGCATCCGCGGTAAGTACATATAAATCCTATCGCTAATGCTACCTGTCCATATTTCTCTGACAAAGTGGACATTGGGTGGCAAACTTTCATGAATATTTAGCTTAGACAAGGAGCCGCTACTCAGAGAGACATGTACGGGTACAGGCTCCGAAACAAGTTTCTATGATAAATGTAACCAGTTAAGAAGGCAAAAGGCTGAAGAAAAGTAACTCAAAAAGTTTTGAAACATACGAGATGCTAAACATTTTTAGAATATTTGATTCGTTTACCACTCATATAAAAACCCGCCGGTACTTTCGGACCTGTATCCACTATCAGGGCAACCCTTGTCGCCTAAGGTCCATCTTTCACACACCAGGGGGTCATGGCGGGTCCTACTAGTGCTGCTGCTTAAGTCGTAGCTTCAGGGCGACTTTGGTGTTTGATACAAAATCCCTACTCTGGGGCCCACCGCTGGCTACAACTGATATCTGTATCGCGGTGTATTTACATTTTCAAGTAGTGTTCATTCTGGAAAAGTCCCATTATATATTATACATTACATTTATTCGACAAATTAACCTTCCTTTAACCCCAACCGCACACATATTTTGGATACTACCTCTTCAAAATATTCAATCGGCTCACTGGCACTTGGCTGCCATTTTGAAAATTGCGGATTCAGCACCCAGCAGTTTGTAAATAAGGATATCGTGGGGAGGTGGTCATAATATATGCAACCAAAAGTGTACACTTTGCAAGTGTTTCAGAACATCAATAATGATATGATATATGCTGTGGCTGTAATTCACTTTCATATCCATATCAAATGTATTTTTGTGCAACATTACGCAATGTTCAAAATGGCGTTCACCACGTGCCGAATGGTTCAAGGTTTTTTATGTCGCATTTGGATTTGTAACTAGCGATGGTATCTGCTTCGGACACAACCAAGCGGGACTAAAGTTAAGATAGTGAGTCATGTCTTAAAGTTCTTTAACGACCGTTTTCCCTGCTAACTCAGGGAACAGACACCTGGAACCTAGTGAAATATTACGATAATGATCACCGAACAATCGGGGCTATGGCCTATGCAGTTTCACCGAACAACCATGGCTTTGCCTTATTGAACTTTGCGTTGCTATGCTGTTTCCCTAGCCCAATTAAATCCTGCAGACAAGTTGAAATAAAACGCCGTGTTTGAGTTGACTTTACTGCAAAATAACGGAACGCGACGGCCGCTTTCTCGGTAAAATCTTTCAACCGGCGTTTCACCGAACGCCGTAGCTATGCCCTTTCCCGCTGCAAGTTAACCCTTCACTGCATACATGTTGAAATAAACTACTGTGTTTCAGTTGACTTTTGTGCAAAATAACGGCACACGACGGACACTTCCTTGATAAAATCTTTTAGCAAAGGTCGATCAAGTTTCAGTAGGGAAGGCTAGCTTGAAACTTTAAAAAAAAAAAAAAATCATAAAAATTGCTTAGGGTCGGGACTCGGGACCTTTTCAGTGGGGTCGGTTGGGTTATCGGAAACACACACACACACACACATCACACATGTATATATATATGTATGTCTCTCTCTCTCTCTATATATATATATATTTGTTAGGCCTTAGGTAACTTGGACATTTGTTGAAACGTGACAGTTGTGTTTAAATTAATTTTCTTTTCCTTTTTACACATTACCTCCTTTGACGTGAGTTGAATTTGTTACCTGGGCACAGCCGAAGCCACTTGTTGGTAATAAAAGTGTTATTTCTGGATGGTTAAGGAACATAACTGGTGCAAGTGCCCTTATCATGGAAGAGGCATAATTCCATTGCCTAGCAATCGAGAGGACAATAGCAGTTAAGTAGTTAATATAGTTAGATATGAATATCTGCAATTTCATGTGATTCGTCGAGGAACAAAAATACAGAAAAGTCCAAACAAAATAATCAAAACTGAAAAAGCTACCAAAATAAATAAATAAATAAATAAATAAGAGCTTCAGACCACCACCACTATCACCACCACCACCACCACCACCATCCCCATTACCAGGAGCCGCAGCACCACCACCACCACCAGCAACAACAGCAACAACAACAACCGCTCCACACCAGGGCTTCCAAAAACATTGGATTAAACTTAACTGAAGAAGTCTTCAAGGCTGCTATGCTTCCAGAATGCGTCAAATCACATGACCACGAAAAAGGTAACATGACGGTACCGGTACTTAACCAATTAGATAAGTGATGCTCTTGATTACTGGCGCCCTCTAATGATTCGACTGTTTTACGCTTGTCTAGATGGCCTGCCGCAATTTGTTTTGGATTTCTGCATTTAGGTTTTGAGGAGGGGCCTCTCCATCACCTTGAAGCTTAAGAATGTAGAAACCATCCCAAATGTGGATGTGGATCTCGGGGCTTTTGTCGTCGTTGACAGTGGCCAGGCTGGGAAAAAGGTAAGGTGTCAAGGTTTAGTCAGTGACTCGCTTGAGTAATGCGGAGTAATAAGGAAACGTTTTGGAAATTAAACGTAATTCCACGGTATCATTACCTTGGCTTTTCTCAGTGATGATACAAAACACAATACTCTTACATGTAGTATTTAACCCTTAAAGCACTGATTTAAGACTGAGTCAACAGCTTTTCCTCGGGATCCTTTGCGCGTAATGTGCGCAAAGTGTCGCGAGTAAAGCTGTCGACTGAGACTACTTTTTGCTTCGGACTAGGCTTACTGGTATTTCAACGAATGTTATATTCATGAGGAATTTAAATCCTTTGATCATTATATGTTTAATAGTAATGCGAAAACGACTATAGCTGTGAGGTTAGCACTGTGAAAACTTATACCCATGAAGTTAAATACCGATACATTATGCGCGTAATCGGTGATCATGAGGTTAGTTGTCGACATTATATTTGTTATGGAAGTAGTGGCCAAAGTCTGAGTTGTCACAAAGTTATGCCTACAATTCATTTAAATGGCAATCAAAAAGATGAATTGTTACAAACTTGTGTATATTACATACGTAAGTGATGGTTAAAAGGAAAATTGTTACAAACTTACATGTTAGACGTAATAAATGGTCAAAGGATTAGTAGTCATAAATTTACGTCTGTGATATACCTGAATGTTGGTCAAAGTAAGCAGAAATTTATTACAAAGTTACATCCGTAATATTCGTAAGTGATGATCAAAAGGTAAGTGTGCTATTACATAAGTGTTGGGCAAAAGGTAAAATGCCACTTGACACCGATTAATCATTTAAATGTATATTAAAAAAAGTAAGTCATTTCTCAGACTTACATGTGTTATATACGTAAGTGATGTTGAACAGTTAAGTTGTGAAAAGTTGCATCTCTTGTTGTGGACAGTCAAAAAAGCCAGATGGTACATTTTCACAGATACACCTTTTATACACCTTAGCAATGGTTAAAGTAATTTATCAACAAACTATGACTGTTATTCGGGTAAATCATAGTCAAAAGGTAGCTGTCACAAATTTTATTTTATAAGTTACGGTGGTCACAAGTCAAGTTATGTCTGTTATGCAAATTGTCAAAATTGCCGTTTCTAAAACGTCACATTATTTAAGTAAGTGAACGTCAAAAAACAGGCTGTCAAAAAGTTATATGTAAAGGTTTCAATTGTTTCCCATTTTTAACAATTATGACATTCTTCAGTATCAGCTCATTATCTATACCTCTGTATTCGTATGTCATTAAAGGCATTTTAATGGAGTGATTTTGTGCTGTGAAAAATAAATTGAACTTCGCCTCCCTGTCCCAATTTGCACAAGGGCCCTTCGCGGGATGCCTGCTCTAATAGTTTAATTTTGTTTGTTGCAAGGCACAAGAGGTTAATAACGGCTACTGGTCCGGGAAGTTTTCTGACAAGCAGGCCGTGGGTTGTGACCTAGCTTTTCTTGTCACGTGAGTTGTTCTCCCGTCCACTTTGAGGCGTGTTCAAAGCAAAGTATTAAAACATAGTGAAGCTTGTCAGAGATGATTGGATCGGCAGTTAAATTACCGAGTGCCAGTTAGGGCTGATCATGGAGGTCGTTACGGGGGTCGTTAGGGGGTGATATAATCCTCTTTGTGAAGCCCAGCCGTATTTTTCATTTATTATATATTTTTCATCTGGTATGCCACACTAAAAATCACACGATGTCTATAAATATTGACTCAACTCCCCGAAAGCCTTGCATTATCTGCCCCGTACGAGAAAGGGACAGGGATTGGCTCACAGAATACAAGACTGATCATATCACGTTGTTCTTGCTTTTGATTGGTATAACATTCCCACCTGTTTTATAAACCATATTATTAAGGCCAGTATTTCAAAGTTAAATTATACGTCCCAGTGAAATGCAGGGAAGCTAGCAGTTAATTTGCAGTCTAAGTACAGCAGGGTTGACTATATATTAATTTTTGATATAGAGAGCCCACTATATATACATATATATATATATATATATATATATATATATATATATATATATATATATATATATATATATATATATGTGTGTGTGTGTGTGTGTGTGTGGGTATGCCTTTTTGGTACACACGTGGATTTCGCGAACTGTTAACGGCTCGGCTTCGTCTCATGCCTGATAGGTGATTGAGTGAATTTTTATGTGGGGGGGGGGGGGGGGGGAGGGTACTATTATTGTACTGGGTTCTGTGCCGCAGGAATGGCCCTGTCTTCATTACTCCCAGTATTAGGAAATGCCCCCCAAAATGTACACACCTGGATTAGGATAGGGGTAACAATTAGGATGCGCCAATGCAGCAATCCTTTCAACACATTACAGGATTGAGAAAGGGTACCTTTTTACATCTGGTGTAGGATTAAGTTAGGATATAGTATAAAAATGTCCACGGCACACACCCACCCTGATGTTGAGTATGTGCACTCCCCCCCCCCCCCCCCCAGTTTTATGTATGTGCACAGAAGGGAAAGATAAACAGTTCCATAAAAAACACTGGTATAGCGGCCAAGATGCATCAGTGGCTTACATCCGAGTGTCTTTTTTTCCTTCAGAGAAGACCGCTTTCTCAATGATAACTCTCTGACTGGAATCGCTAATGGCTTTTCCATGTGCAAGAGCACCGCACACGGCATCATTCGCTTGTCCACAATTTCACACAGAATGACGAACACCATATGTCACGAGATTGGTCACATGATGGGCATGCAGCATGACGACGGTACGTGGGGTGACTTAGTATTTTGTTGCACAAAGCCGACTGCAAATCAACTTTAATTTTTATACCAAGAATTATGTCTTGCTATCGGCAATCAAAAGAAGTTTGCTTTGTATTTTTTGATATTGCAGAAGCTTTCGATTAAGTTTGGCATTCTTGATTGTTGTACAACCAAAGAAAATGACATTTCGGGACATTTGTTAGAGTGGTTCATCTTTGTAATCGTTATCAGTGTGTTGTTTTAGGGGTCCAGTCATCTGGTTGGGGTGAGATTTGTGTGGGAGTTCCTCAGGGAAGTGTATTAGGGCCACTTATGGTCCTAATACATGTATATATTAATGGTATCATTGACCTTGTTAAATGTAAATTAAATTATTTGCGGATGATACTTGTGTTAACTTAGATATCGATAACCCAGTCACCGCAGCCGATATTATAACTTCTCACCTTGTCAATATTAGTCAATGGTCTAATGACTGATTGGTTTCATTCAACGATTTAGAAACAGATTCTATGATTATATCCCGCAAGGTAAACCCTCTTGACCATCCTCCCATTTATTTTCAAGAACATGTGCTGCAAGGTGTTCAACACCACAGACATCTTGGTGTTACATAACGCGCTGATTTGAGATGGTGTGACCGTATCAATAGAATGTCAAATACATCTATGAAATTAGTTACTATTATGAAAAGTGTAAAGTTTTCTTTAGATACAGCAACTTTAGAAACTATTTACCTATTTTTCCTGTCAGGCTTGTTCTCGTGTATGGCAGTTACTTATGAAGTGGGTGTACAGCATCAAAAGAGAAACAGAGGAATCAAAACTGGAAAGTGTTTAATTGGCAGCTCCTCGCATTGTCATAGCTGCAATGCGTGGAGCTAGCAATACCAACACGTAAGAGGAAATCGGATGGCAAACTTAAGCCAAACGGCGTATAATTTCTAAAGTAACATTGATGTATACATTGGTGAATAGTTTAGTCCCAGATTTACTGTGCTCTTTAATTCCTAATACTCCTGTATCTGATACTCTGACAAAATAACCGTCAAAAATGTGACTTCTGGCACTTTGGGGCTCGCAAAGAACTCGACTATAAACACTTTCTTCCTTCAACAGTAAGACTGTAGAATGAGCTAGCCTACCTTTGAAGTTCGAAATTCCCCTTAATTTTCAATGTTTAAATCTAAAGTACACCTGCCAGTTGTCCGACCTATAGAATTTTTAGAATGGTACAATTTCGATGGTAGATTTTCGGCTATTATATGCACTCGTTTGTGTATAGGGGTATAAAGCCAGTTAAATTCTCATTTGTAGAAAACTGATGCTAAGAACACAGCAACGTGCTCTTGTGGCTAAGCTTCTGAAGACACGTGACATTTTTTGTCCGTTTTATAAAATTCCTAAGTCAAAATTACAAGCTGAAATTGTTCGCTACTCTCCAGCACCCTACAAACTCTAGTGTATGGTTCTACAAACTGTTCTTTATTTAAAAACTTAACCTTTGTTTCAACGGCTCATGATTTTATTGTTAAAAGTGGATGTTTCTAACTCACAGGTAAGGATTAAGATGTAGTCTACATAAGGCTGGGCGACTGGTGCCAAAGGTTGCAGGTTTGAGTCCCGCTCGTTCCGAACATAAAATATATATTTTTTTGGCATTTCCTTAATGCTGGTGGATTTATGTCCCCGATTTTGGAAATAAATGCAGACTCAGTACTTATACTGCATGATCGTGTTGATATGGTACGCGCACATAACTAACCCCATTGAACAATTCTTTTTTGAGAATGGGGATTTCATGGATTTGGTTGAGTGGATATGTGCGTTTCCCATCTCAGCTAGGCGACTTTTGCCAAAGGTTGCAGGTTCGAGTCCGGCTCGTTCCGAACATAAAATATAAGACAAATTTGATATCTGAATATGGTATCCAAGTTGTTTTTCATCATACTCACTTACACTCTTTAGGTATGAGACATACATACGATATGAATTTCCAAGTTTGGCCCATAAGTACTCAGCATCTTGCTGAGTCTACCTACCTTGAACATGTACTATCCCTACTCTGCCTGTGCTGTTCGGTCCATAAGTACTCGGCATCTTGGTGAACCTACCTTGTACATGTACTATCACTACTCTGTTTGTGTTGTCTTTGTCGTTTTACTTGTTTGTGTGCACATAGAATCGTCCTGCGTTTTGTCATTCTCCTGCGAGACGGATTCATATGGGACGAAGCGCTCTTTCCCGATCGTTTATTGTCAATTTGTGAACGATATAATATGATGTACCTTTGATTAATAAAATATGTTGAAATCAATCTTTATGCTTGCTGTAACCACCATGAAACATGCTTTCCGTTTCACTGCTTCCGATTTATGCTCATGACTGCACGCAGCTACTTTCACGTATTGGAAGATTTGAAGCTTCCCTTCCGTCTTTCCTTCACGCTTCCCTTCAAGTTCACCTTCCGTCTTTCCTTCAAGTCTCCCTTCCGTCTTTCCTTCTTTCCTTCTTTCCCATTCCACCTCTATTCTTTGCTTGTTCAGAACTACAGTCATCTGTATTTGATTTCAGATCCCGTACCCAGTTCATACAGTACCGTGCCTTCTTCATACACAAAAGACATCTATAAACAGTGTCCACCAGGCCGCGCCCCTCCGCCTGCGTCTATCATGACAAGCTATCACGCTAGGTAACACAATGTCAAGTCCTGTAAACTGCCAAATTTGATGACGCCACCAGTACGCCTTGATACAATGTTTTCATCAATGAACATAGACAGACAGACAGACAGACAGACAGACAGACAGACAGACAGACAGACAGACAGACAGACAGACAGATAGATAGATAGATAGATAGATAGATAGATAGATAGATAGATAGATAGATAGATAGATAGATAGATAGATAGATAGATAGATTGATTGATTGATTGATTGATATGCCGCCTCTGCAAAAGTGAGCAAATGTCCGTAATCTTGGAGGACAATTTCTCTTTACCGTTCAAGCATAATCGACGTTTGCGCAGTAAACACGACGAGACTTCATTTTTTGTGGGATGGCTGGGTAGGAGGGTCATTTATGGTATGCAATATATTATTCAATGACCTGCTCATCAGGAATATTTAGATTATTTATCGCTTGTGGTATATAGGGTGTTTGAGACATTTTTACCATATCGATCGGATGTCGGGTAAATGAGCCATCTGATATCTCTTATACTTTACAACAAAATTACATTCATCAATATTTACATTCAATCTGTCTTTTAACATTGCAAGCATTGGAGAGGGCCTGGTGTGTTATGACACCATAACACATGAGCCTTCTGTGTTATCGGACCATAACACATGTGACCCGCCCACATTCCAATAAGCCACGCCCAACTGGGATTCACGAACACATCACTTGAACATGCTGGGCAAATCAGTTTCAGGTCGTTTCACTTAAGTCTATGTATTATAATTTCTAAATTTTTTGTAATTGAGCAGAAAAATTAAGGGGGAATGTAAATAAAAGCAATGAGGGTCGCTTTTGTGCGTGTTATGGCATAATGACGCGGGTGACTGAAGCTGGCATCGGGGAAGGGGCACTGACGTGCGCCACGCCCACGATGCCAGCTTCAATCACGCGCGTCATTATGCCATAACACACACAAATTCGACCTTCATTTCTTAAATGATTGCTTCATCCAGCTATTTTAATTTGATCAATTTTCAGGACATAATCCGTGTTCATAAATATGTAGCTGTACCTAGTCTTTATGTTGGTGATAAGTGGTATCAAGGCAGTAAGTTTCACATTACATGGAACTTGAACATTTACATTTTTACCAAATCATCATAAAATGTACATCATTAATGATCCATAAAGGATAACAGATATTAATACAGTATCCGATGGTTGACAAAACATTGTGTGATAGCGGATGGAATTTTATGTCGCACGTTCCCTACTCGTGAGTCAAATGCTGACTGGCAACAGGAACTATGGACTTGAACAGTACGGTCGAGAACAATCTGGGGTTGGACCCTGGCTTGATTTTGGTATTCTTCGTACGTGTTGCAGGGTGACATTATTTTGTCACTGTGACTTAACAGTTATCAAAAAAGAGGACAACTTAGTGTAGAGTGTGACAATTTCGTCGTGATTTTGACTTGAAATAGTCCATATGACCACAGGCGTCTTGCAGTCGTCATCTCGCTGTACAAGTCGACATGTTTTAGATTGTCATCCTGATAACTCTCTGAGTACCTTTTCCCAGTGAATTTAGGTTCTACCGTAAGTCTTTTGTTGCCAGCCAGGGTTTGACCGCACGGGTTAACAGGTTTCCTCGGCGCGCACTGGGGGCATGACACCTATCTAGAGCGCTCCGAAGAAAGTTGTTGAGTATTATTATGGCCTGTGCAACTGAACACATCTTGATGAAGAAAGGTGAGCTAACAATTAATATGGAATTGGTGTCATTGTGTTAGTACAAAGCATTGACGTCTGCCAAAATAGACAATGAAAGGCTTAAGATGTGAACCAACCTTTATTTATGAAAAGGTTAAGATGCAACTAACCTTGATTTATGAAAGGGTTAGGATGCAACTAACCTTGATTTATGAAAGGGTTAAGATGTAACTAAACTTGATTTATGAAAGGGTTAAGATGCAACCAACCTTGATTTATGAAAGAATTAAGATGTATCTAACCTTAATTTTTCAGTAAATCCAGCCTGACTTACAGCAACTGTGCCAAGGCCTACTACATGTTCTGGGCTACATTTCCAACGAAGGAGTATAAACACGACTGCTTCAAAACCGTATGTAAAAAACCCTGTGATGACGACAGCTCAGGTGACAATGGTAGTGGTGATGATTGCGATGATAATAGTGATGATAATGATAGAGATAATCACGAATGAACAGGGTTAGATAAACACCCACTTTCCTATCCCTTTGTGTGCTTTTATGGACTTCCAAGAATTTTTTTTCGAGGGAACTCTAAATCTATGATCAAGTGACTCATTAATAACCTACTTAACGGTGTTTGTCTGCCGAATAACAAGGGCGTTTCAGCTTGAAATATGGATCCCTGTTTCACGTTGTGCTGGTTTACTTACGAATTTTGCTTAAAGGAGCAATGGACCCTTGTACTGAAAGTATGTCACATCTAAAAAGAGCAGACAATCGAAATGCTCAACCCTGCTGAACCCTTTAACCAAAGCGCTTTGAATTCATTGTAGTTAAAGTTCTTTTTTTACCATTTTCCGGATTTTATGCAGTGGCAATCCATGTACTTTATTGTATTTAGTGTGTGTGTGTGTGTGTGTGTGTGTGTGTGTGTGTTTAACTCGTTCCTTGCTAGGTTTTGGACTATACGTCAACAAGCTTCATCGGCGTGTTTTGCTTGTATTATGCCTACAGCACATCAAGCATGAGCTGTTGACCTTGACCTGGGCCTTTTGTTTAACTTGTGTCATGCTGGTATTTGAATTACTAGTATTTTTATGAGAATTTGAATCTGTCACCATTGTATTGATTCACAAGAGCACCACTTTTGATGTAATTATTCCCTACGGTTATCCTAATTACATGGGTCTTATATCCATGCATTCTCGCGCGCAAATTTGATCATGAACTATTCGATGTATTTCAAACCCAAACTTCAATAATTGATTTACCCAGAATGCAAACCAAAGCCAAGTGTTAAAAGAAAGGAGGAGGAGGAGGAGGAGGAGGAGGAGGAGGGGGAGGAGGAGGAGGAGGAGGAGATGATGATGATTGTGTCTGCGCGGATCGGATGCGAAATATTTGCGCGCATCTGATAAGAAGTGTCCAACTGTGGTCAACTCTGAAGGGACAAATTTCTAAACTAATTAAAATACTCGTATTGGGGACGGGACGGATTAGGTCAAAATTAATGCTAATGACATCTGCACTAGTACACCAACACAAATTGACGGAAATAAAAGGAAATACGGCATTAAGAGTCACTAATTCACAAAAGTGGGTGGTAGCAAACAGGCATTTGCCGTGGAGTGGAAGGGGGAAGCACCAATGACTTCCATCTGCTACTAATGGTTGGCATTGTACATGGTAACATCAGACTTAAAGGCATTTGAAAGATGAATTGCTGAAGAAAACCTTTCAGATTTAAGGTAAAATATACAGAAACGTGTTGGGATGATACGGGGAAAGTAGTTAGTCAAATAAAGTTGAAACTTTACATTTATTTATTATAAAGTACTGATCATTCACGCTTGTGTATGTTTGCCCACCATGGGACAGTGCTGCCCCCAAGTGATCAATCACAACAGCAATTATGTTCTACTGCATTGTACAAATGGAAAATCAACCCACAACTCACAACACATTCCCTACAATCATATGGGTTAGAGTTGTAATATTCATATTAGACTAAAAGGGATTAAGTTTTGGATATACTACTAACTCCTGTATTTTGGTGTTTAATGTGGAAAAGCATTTCAGGTGTATCCATTGAATTTGCTTGACAAATGTTGTGCACCCGAACACTGTATTATCGAAGCGATGTGGGTGCAAAGGAACGGTCATACCGACCTCGGATGAAGCATATTGCATCGACCTCAACAAGAACACGCGAACCAACTGATCATACGGGCGCTCTGTATTTTCAAACTGTACAAACCAAATCAGATCATGTTGCCTGCTGGGCTAGACCTTCCAGTGCCCGTAATTTCTTTGAGTGGCGCTGAAGGTACCGACCATGTCATGACGATAACAACAATACTTTGTATCAATTAAGCAGGCAACACGTCAAAGTTATTCTGTGAACAGTTCACAGTCAGCTCTGTTCAGATATGACAATTACTGATTTAAGTTTATGCCACACAAGCACTTAATTGGCGTATACTATTTGTTTTAAAATATTGTGATAGCCATTGACATTTAATCTAAAAAGAAAACAAAAGTTTTTGGATTGTCAACAAAAAATAATTCTGGAACTCGGGATATATTTGCAAGCAGTTCACAAATATACAAGAGCCATAGGATGGTTCAATATTTACCTGTCCTAGCACCGGATTGCAGCTGTGCCATCATAATTAGCCACAAAATTAGACACAAGGTCAACATTTCACAGAGATAAGGCATATATATTATAGTTGTTTTTACCTCCAACTATATATCCATGTATTTACGGGAATAACGCCCACCCTTTTCCTTATACTCTCCCTCTTTTCCATCATATTCGTTATGTCCTGTGCGTTTTCTATTTGTTATCTAGATGTTATTCACTTTTTGTTGCTTTGTCAACTCATGTACAAGAGACCTTCATATAGGCATTGTGCCTGTTTGCCAATTGTTTTTGCGAACAAAATAAATTTAAACCAAAACAAACAAAAAGCACCCCCCCCCCCCCGACAGATGTAATTAATGTCTCATACAAGTGATAAATATAAGCACATCGTTACCTTGGTAATCGATCAGAATCGGCTTGTTTGCAGGCAAGCGGAGGATCTGTAACGGAAGCACCCATCACGGTACAAAACGATGGATCAGGTAGGTTTGCCATAGCGTTAATTGTCTCACGGTTACCCTTGCAGTGTTTTAAGTCTATGAGTGGCGGAACGTGATTAGTGATTATAATTCATCTTGGCCACTCAACAATTAACAGTGGTTTCTGTCAAAGCAAATGACATTTTGTTAATGAAAACATATATTTGGTTTGAAATTTGTGTCGCCTGGACAAAATGGTTTCAGCGTTACTCGGCTGTGAAAGCGCCAGCATCACTCATATGCTCAGTTTGGGATACAAAACAAGCAAGCTACTGTTGACAGAGACCAATGTTTTATAAGGATTTGTTTGTGGATCATAAGGGCTGATAATTATATCGTTGGACGATCAAAGGCATATGGCTCTTAACTCTTTTATTGCCGACAAAAGTCAATGTCCTTTGAATTGACAAAATTATACCAGATTCATATCCTTTGTAAACCGACCTTTCATTTGAGTATCGGCATGTCCCTAGTTGCAGACATAATATTAACTCATTCCATACCAGTCCCTGATATTTACGTATATTTACCTAGATTTGAGACGACAATTACATATTTAAATTCTTCATAAAAAGAGCTTGGGAACATAGTATGGAATGAGTTAAAGAATGGTCCTGGTCAACAGTTTTTCTTGGCGCGCTTTGGGTGCACTGGATCCAAAGTGTGCCGAGGAAGGCTGTTGACTCAGTCAAAACTAGGCACGGAAAGGGTTAAGGCATAGATATTATGGTGTGCACAGAGGTACACGGTTGGATGCAGCATTTTTACTGAAACTGGTACAAATTAACCCTTTCTTGGATAGACGAACACTAAGTCTTCAGCTCCTCTTGAGGCCCGGGCTAAGCGCATTCACTTTAGTTCCGTTTATGAAAATTCATGTTCCAGTAGTAATGTAGCCGCAATTTACATCCGAGAATTTTGGGGCAATTTGAGACCAGCAAAGGCTAAATGGTAAAAAGCGTACGTCATTCCATGCTATTTTAAAAGTATGACCACCTAATTAAGGAGGGAAGCTATGTTCCACCGGATTGGGCAACAGAAGAAGCTGACTCCCCCGCCCCCGAAAATTAGAAGAAAAACTGAAAGCTTTATATAGTTTGATGGATATGGTGTTCACTTTAATAGAGAAAACAACTAACGAGTTTTAAACTCAACATGTCTATACGTTTAATTGTCAGGCGTATACTATCATGGCAGTAAAAATATAATTATATAGACGACGACGAGGACGAGGACGACGACAAGCAAGGCGTCCTTCGCTCATCTTGGCTATGTTTTTATACATATGTGATAAAACAGTCCGTGCTAAAATGTAATTTTAGGAGGGCAAATGGAGTCGAAAATGTCACGTATTATATTGCACACACCTAGAATGGCATAATAATGTGCTAGCAGGGCATATGATATGGTTAAAGCTTAAAATGTTTGCACCAGGATAATTGTATCAGTTTCAATTGTCTGACTTGGACTCCACCTAGAGTGCTAGGATTCTAGCGTTCTTGCCAGTGAGCATGGGTGTAGCTAATTACAATGTATAGAGCAGCGCATCATCTCAGTCGCTCATGTCCTGTAGCTTTACCTCACATCGATGCTTGCACTGCAGTTGTTATATCAGGGTTCACACAGGTCCTTGAAGTGCTTGAAAGTACTTGAATTTGCTACATTCATTTTCAAGGCCTTGAAAACCTTGAAAATCCAGAATTTTGGAAAAAGGTCCTGGAAAAGTCCTTGAATTTTATCTTAAGCATCAACCAATGAGGCAAGTTGTCAAGAAATATGAATATTTTCCACAAAATTTAGCATTTATGAACTTGAATCACATTAAGGGCTGGTTCAACATTTTCATCATTTTTGAATTAGTACTTACAGTACGCAAGGGGGGAGGGGGTTAAATTGGGTCTGTACACTTTCACAGAATATTGAAAATGATGGTCAATTTTTAGCCTGTTTTGTGCAATTTGTTATGATTTTTTTTTTGGAAAATCATCCTTTTTACAGTAATAATTTGGGGGGACGGAGGGGGGTCAGGAAATTTAGTACTCTTAGTACTAATTCAAAAATGATGATAATGTGGAACCATCCCTAAGATGAACACATTCTGCTGTCATTTTCCTTTTAAGTGGCTGGCAAATTCCATTTGTCAAAATATAACACTGCAAATTACAAAGAATCTTTTTGCTTTTAACCCTCTTTTAACTCATGTAGGTTTGACAATTCTTATCAAATCAGGCCTAACCAAATACATGAGCCTTATTTACATGTACAGCATACTTTCAGGGACAAATTAATACACTGTATCAAACATACAGGTAGCAAAGTACATCCCCTTTCTAGAAAAGAAACTGGGGCATTCTTGTGAAAAATGTGCATGGGGATAGGTACATCTTCAAGTCTTATTTTACCCATATGTAGTTGTAGCAATTTTACAGACTAGATAGAGTCAATTTCAGGAATGCAACCCATACTGGCTGTAGGTCTACATAAGTCACAGTAAACTCATAAAATAATACATATTGAATTTATCTTTAAAAAGGAGTTTCAGTAATATGATCCACATATAGGCTTCTTTGTAAGTTTGTGGAACGTCCACTGCCTTTTTAAAAAATTGAGTCTGATTCATATATGGTTGGAATAAATAATACATGTGGACTAATATGCATTGGTCTTATTAGTAGAGGGTTGAAAAGTGATGATTTAAACAATTTGTCTGTTGTGTTCTATTGCTGGATTTCGTCCCTGAAAACTTGATTTAAGTGCCTGAAAAAGTCCTTGAAAGTCCTTGAATTTACTTTTCACGCACCTTTCTGAACCCTGTTATAACTCTTTCAGTGCCACGTTTTGGACTGAGTCGAAAGCTTTCCTCGTTGCGCCCTTGGGGCTCAATTCTCTTGGCCGGAGTGATGTCATACGTCCCATAGTCTTCCATACATAGGCATATTCACGCAGGTGGCAGCACTGTTGCCAAGGGTAAAGCTTGACCAACAACCATTATATTCTGTACTAAAATCCAGTTTCTTTCTGATAACGTTATCAACACAAAGGGTATGAACTTGAACTACAGTTAAATACTCCTATTATTACTCAAAACTCCCCTTAGACATTCCAGCCTTTAAAATTAGAGAGCTCCAGTCCGACCAAGAGAATGCACCCAAAGCGCGTCGAGGAACGCTGTTGACCTGGACCATTGTATTATATGAGATGTAAGCAGCTGGTACGTGAAGGAAATACCTTTTCACAAAAAGTGTCAATGTAGCAATCATCTGATAATTCATAGAAGTTTGTCTAAAGTTGCAGTTGGCAGTGAAAGAGTTAAAGCGTGTGGTCGTTTGCTACGAGGATTAGAAGATCATTAATTTGCTAAGGCGGATCTTCATTATATAATTTTCAAAAGCGTGCCACTGACATATTCACCTTGACCAGCATTTTTTAATGAATTTATCCTATCTTAGGTGCTCGGATGATAAGTGTCTATACTGGATTTAACAACATACATCAAGCCTTTCTATTGGTTGCCATCGTGACGTTATGAAAAAACAAACAAACAAACAAACCCACAAGTGAATGGACAAATTGGTCGACCGACTGCACTTAAGAAATCTGCCATGTAGATATTGGTGTTCATGTCTCAACGAATTACAACAAAATGAATGCTGGCGTGAATGTGCCCAACTCATTTAAATTATGTCATTGGAAATGAGTAGGGATTCCATTGTTATGCTGATGTATGTTGAGTCATTGGTTGACTGTGAACAATGGCTCGACCATTGACTCAATTTTAAATTTTAATCTATGTGTGTGTGGTTTTTTTTTTTTTGACTTGTTTCACTTCCTTTTATTTGTCTGTGTGATTTCGCAATATTTTGGAGTATTTTGTGATTATGTAGGTTACGTATTACTATGTTCTCTGTGTATGTTAGTATCATGAATTGATTTTATTGTACTATGATGTATATATTTCCCCGTTTACCGGGGTTCAATAAAATAAATAATGCTGGTAGGTATTGTATCTGCCATTGTATGGTCGGTCAGTCAATGCTCTGACAACATTTTAACGGGGAATAGGCCTCTTTTCTGACGTCTATTCAAAAAGCACTGGCAAAGCTGAAGTAAACAACATTCAGATCTGGTTATTAGTTTAAGTTCTGTAGTTTGCGTGAGCATTTTTTTCTTTTTTCTTTAACTGATATGAATCCAAGTTGTGCATATACTCAAAGTATTAGTTCAACCCCAATTTTCACTTCTGCTCACATTTCAACAACAGGCAGGATCGTCGTTGGCATCAGTACATATGCCGTCTTAATTCAACATATCTTGGCTGTCGCCATAAAACGTGTTATGTTATGTCAAGTGATTTGTGAGCGAAGCCAAAAGAATATATAATAAATTAAATCTGGCGGTTTAAAATTTTGGATTCCAATTTTTGTTATGTGTGACTTCTTGCCAAGTACTAGCGTTGCACACAAGCACAAAAATCGACAAAACATTCCCTTTATATAAGTTTGAAAGGGTTCATATTCTATGTCACACAAAATACCATTTTTCGGAAACTGACACACAGCAGGTCCTACCCCGACAGTGACGATATTATGTCTTGAGTCTTCCTGAAGCTGACGATTGCCACGTGCAACAGCAAGGTTCCAAAAACCAGACCTTTTAGGAGCAGTTATGCCATATGAAAACTGTATAAAATACATCTTATTTTCAGGCGGTTTTTAAAACCTGGAAGAACATGGACTCAATTTCGGAACAACAACTGGACAGGTCGATGATAAAACAGTAATATGTTCAGGGGATGACATTACAAAACGCATCAATACATGTGACTGTATTGCAATAAACTTGTTCCGTTTCAAAGCAGCTGACGTTTGTGTTGTAGTTTTTACCTGAATAAAGGATGTTACAGTTGGCTCCACTTGTTAGCTGGCCCGTTGTTGGAGGAACCAGGCGTCTGGTAGCACCACTTTTACCATGTCATGGCCTGTTCCTCTGACGTCCAAAATGTACATGATTTATACTGCATTGCTGCATTGTATGTAATGTTTTTATCTGCCGCGCCACGGGTTCTGCCCTGCACGCAGGCGCCCCCGCAGTAAAGGGGTAGCTTCATAAATAAATAAATAAATAAATAAATAAATAAATAAATAAATAAATAAATAAATAAATAAATAAATAAATAAATAAATAAATAAATAAATAAATAAATAAATAAATAAATAAATAAATAAATAAATAAATAAATAAATAAATAAATAAATAAATAAATAAATAAATAAATAAATAAATAAATAAATAAATAAATAAATAAATAAATAAATAAATAAATAAATAAATAAATAAATAAATAAATAAATAAATAAATAAATAAATAAATAAATAAATAAATAAATAAATAAATAAATAAATAAATAAATAAATAAATAGTGAATGGGACTACCGGAATGAAACCAAACAACACAACTGGACCAGCCCATGGAGAGGCCAGGTGAAAACTGTACCCTGTGTGACTCTGCAAACAAAAGCCAGTAATGTTTGTAAACACCACTCGAGTTCAGTACCTAGTTGTTACCCACACGTTCACAAGGAAAATTGTGAATCTTATAACTTTTCAGACAAAGATGGGGCCTTTGCAGATTTTTCCTGGATATCTTAATGCATATTGCTCATCTGACAATTATATTAGAACTAAAGTTTCCCATATTTACAATGATAATAATGCTGTCCACTTATCAGCAGACTCTTGTGTTCTAGCTAGTGATTTGACCAGTGTGTTAAAACTTGCTCGGTGAAATTTACAAAGTATATGTCCAACAGAAGACAATTACCATGAGTTTGGTCAAATCAAGCTTATACTCAATGATCCTCAAAAAACCCCACACATATAGCGGGAATACCAATCACAGTTAAATGAAGACTACACTGATGAAGACATGAAATTCCTAAATTTTAATCAGGAAAGGACAGATCGGGAGAATAAGGTACTTCCCATTGAAACTGGCAGATGAGGTGGTCTGTTTACATGGACAAAAGCATCAAATACATCAAACGAGATGACCTTGAAACTGTTGAGGCTAAATATATGTGGATTCAACTGGATCCAACAGGAGGGGCTTCGCAACTTATTTACATTGTTTACAGACTTCCCTGTTACTGATTTAATTACTTAGTTTGAACCCCAGTTGACATATGCTTGCACTGATGATAAAACCATAACAGTACTAGGGGATTTTAACATTGACTTGCTCATAAACTAACGATTCTTTCTCTAGGCAATCTTTGACTGATATTTATGGGTTGTCCCAAATTATACATAAACTAACAAGTGTCACTCACAATTCAGGCACTCTTATCGATTATGTGCTTACAACCTCTGTAGAACAGGTCAGGGATATAAGAATTCCAAAAATTGGATTTGAGACCACTCCCCGACATGTGTTGTTTTGTAGAGTAACTTTGGTAAAAACACTGGCACCCAAGTACTAATTAATGCTGTTTCAAACATTGTGATGAAAATGCATTTCTTTTAGACTTGCAAAATGTTCCATGGTGACTACTGGCCACCATCATCGATATTGCTGAGGCATTGGATACCTGGTTACACTTTTCGTAGATAAATGAAGAGTCATGCCCCAATAAAAGAAAAATGGGTATAATGCTCCCACCAGCCAGATTGGTTTGATGATGATATACTTCAAGCTATGCCAAAAAGTGAAGTTTGCAAATCTATTTGGTGATGAATATAACTATAGTTTGAAAAAGAATCTGTGTATCACTATGATAGAAAACCAAAAGCAGTCCATTGCCAGTCACTAATAAATAGCTGTAACGATGACATTGAAAAACTATGCATGACCTTGCACCAGGTCAGCCAAAGTCACCCAATCTGTATTAAACAGGGTGAAAATATTGCAACTGAACCAGGGGAGATTGCAAATTATATGAATGACAAAATTTTGGATTTTTTCCAGCATAGTCCCTCCCAATGTCACTTTCTCAATAGCTCATATTCCTGAAGACATTGTTTTGAAACAGTTTCATTTCAAGAGAAGCAAAGCAACTAGCCCAGACAAAGTGGGCCCAAGACTATTAACAGTATCTGTAGTAGAAATAGCAGGACCTCTCACCAATGTTTTGAATCAGAGCATTACATCTTAAAAAAGTTTCGAATCTGCTGGAAAACAGCTCGTGTTTCTGCTCTACCTGAGGCAGGAGACAAGTGTGAGTCAAACAATTACAGGCCCATCTCAATACTGCCAACTTTACGAAAAATATTGGAGTGCCACGTTCATGATGGATTCTATGAGGTTCTTACTAAAAATTCCCCTCTACACACAGGACAGTCGCAATTTTGCTCATTTCATTCATGCAAGATAGCCCTTGCATGTACTTTGGACATTTGGACCAGTAATATGGACAAGGGTCTACTAAATGGAGTTGTGTTTCTAGACCTTTGCAAGGCTTTCGACCTTGTGAATTTGGATATTTTAATTACCAAACTGGAAGCCTATTGGTGTGGTGCTTTATCTGGGACGGGACTTTAATCGTATTTATACAATTGGAAACAGTTTGTATGTTTTAAAGAAAAGTGCTCCAGCACACTTCCGGTGCTGCATGGAGTACCACAAGGCAGCATACTTGGTCCCCTTTTATTTTTATTTCTTTATGAATGATCATCCAGTAGAAATACACATTGACTTAGGTATATATGCAGATGGCTCGACACTCCACACATCTGCCAGCTATATTGAGGAGCTAAAACTAAAAATAAATAGGGAGGCAGATGTTGTTAGCAACTGGTGCGATAATAACAAACTGATTGCTAAGAAACTAAAAACTCAATCAATGATGATCACAAGAAGTCAGAAATTAAAAACCATACTGAAGGACCACATGGCTGTCTTACTGAATAGCACTACACTCCAACATATCAAGAGTGATGAACTGCGTGTTGTTACTACAGATCTTCAACTTAGTTGGGGCGATTATGTGACAAAATGTAGCCACATCTGTCGCAACATTGCTTTACTTCGCCATATTTGCAAATTTTACCAACAGATGCTCGGTCAACTCTTTGCAAAGGTTTTATTCACTCAGATATTGGCTATTGTAATTCTATATAGGGGCATTAATCTTCAATCAAACGTGTAGAAATATGGCAGAAGTTGGCTTTAAGAATTATTACAGATGCCCCCCATAATGACACAATATGCACCCTATTAAATTTCTCTATAAACCAAGAACCTGTCTAAATGTAATAAGAAACAGTTTGCGATATAAGAATGCACAGATTTGAAAAAAAAATCAGGCAGCTCATTCGCAAAACAAAAGCAAAACAATCTTTTGAACAATCTTACATCAAATGCAACTTCTAGTCATGCCTTTTATGGACTTTTAAAACTTTACAATGTGACTTTTAATCCATGCTTTTGATCTCAAGTATTTATTTTGACCCAATTATATTATATATATATATATATATATATATATATATATATATATATATATATATATATATATATATATATATATATATATATATATATATATATATATATATATATATATATATATATATATATATATAAAAATTCATATGTTTTATGTATTTATTAGGAGGGCCCTGGGAAGATTAGCTTAGGCTAACCAGGTCATCCTCATTAAATAAAATCATTTCTCTATTTATCTTTCCTCAACAACAACAAATTTGCCGCTCTCTGTCCAACAGTGACGTGTCACCTAATGACACCGAAAATAGTGCCACGCTGACAGAATCAGTAATAAATGCTCCACGTACTCCTAACGTGGAAGAAAACATTAACAGTGGAGACATTAACACACATAATAGGCCCAATGATAGAGACAAACACAGAGAGAGGAAGCCTGGTATATCCACAGACTAACATTTTAATATTTAAGCTCCTACCATGTCAATACGATTCTGACAACACAACCAAGACCAACAACAGAAAAGTTGAGAAGTTCAACATCTGGATTCGAATTCTGTGGCAACTAAGGCACTGAGTCATTAGTCGAAGGAATGAATTACTACACACCAGACCATATGGTTGTTACATTTTGTTATGGACCGTTCAACACTCTTGAGGGTTCATTTTGATATCAGATAATATCATTAGTCTGAGTATTCAAATAATATACCGGTAAATCTCTTCCACACCATGTACTGTGGACTGGTAGCTTAAATCTTAAATTACAAGACATTTTATTTAATCTGTGACGAATATATATACGGGTATCTTCAACTCAAAAATGACTGAAAACTCGACTTAATTATTTTTTCGTGTCTTTTTTTATCCATGTCACAACTAAGGACTGTAAACATGGTATACACTGCTCCACAATTGGCAATTATATATACCCAAGCTTACTAGTCCTACACACAGCCCATGTGTCTGTGCTTATACGTTTATTTTACTCATCTTTATTAAACTTAGAAGGGACTCTGCAACTTACTACATGTATAAGAACTTTAGTTAATATGATATAATCATTAGGGGTGCTTGTACAACAATTTAAAACTGACGTGTGGATGTGTCTTTGCACTTTAAGTGTACATAGACATGACACATTAGTTCTTCTGTGAAGCTTAGATATTTCTTATAATACTTGGCAATACTAACTTAATATTTTATTACAAAATTTTATTAATTTGCGTAGTTATTTACTTATACATCTTATTTGTGTCATTAACTGGTGCAACTTGTGATATTATGGTATCTTGTAAAGTGTACTTTCTATGTGGTACTATAAAGTACGGTGCTGCATAGTTCATTTGACAATAAGGTAGGCTCATGAAATGTACAGGGGCTGATTCAAAGGATCAATACCCAGAGGAGCTGCAAACGAGATGAAGGGGACTTCAAACAAGAATTAGTTAACTTTGATATATTTAGTCTTCTACAAACGCAAATGGATGCAAATGAACGAAAATTTATAACTAGATAGCTATGAAATAGAAACTTTTACACGAAGAAAGCTAAAAACATCGCAATAGCTATTAGAAATTTAGAAAAGCCAGTAGTCAAAATGATGATACAAAATTCTGAAAGTGTGTGGATTAAACTTGATAAAGAATAATTTAAGCTGTTTTTCAATATATACATTGCATTTGTTTACATAAGTCCAATCAGGTCCCCATTCAGTAAAACACGTGATGATATATTTGAGACCCTGGATAAAATAGCTTAATATTCTGCTCTTGAAAATTATAATGTCTGTCGTGATTTCAATGCCAGAACAAACACGGACCAATACTTCATCTCTCAAGACTTTGCAGCTCGTATGCATCTACCAGAATAGTATAGCATTGTTGGTTATTTTGAAAGGTTTGCAAAGATCTTCCTGGCTAGGATTGGTAGATAGTAACAGGCCCAATAAATTATATACACCATAGCATATCATTATTAATGCTCTGAAATATTTGCAAAATATGTACTTTTGGTTTCATATATTGTAACCCCCCCCCCCCCATCTACCAACTACTATCCTCCTTTACAAACCATGGGGTGCGAAATCCACAATTTTCGACATGACAGCCAAGTCTGTGTGGATTAGTCCCGATTGGGTACTTTGAAGAGATAGGGCAAAGATGGAGCTGAATGGAGACGGTTACCCAGATAGTAGGCACAGGCGCGAAATTAACGGTGGGTATTTATATAGTTATGGTTTATTGTATATGTAATTCAGGGGGAGTTTTTGACATGCCCTCAGACGCCACGTGGGATCATTACGTCGCATATACATGCTCTCCTACTGGCTACTTGAACTCCATCTCCAGATCCTCAAATCAGGATGTAAGTATCGGGTGGCAGATTTTAATGAGATTGCCTTTGCGGGCGGAGTGATGCCGTGCAGGGCGCACTTCATGATTATTGGAGGCACGCCGACGCTGTTCATGCAAGCCGTTTTAGCATTTATTCCACAATTACGTACATGTGAAAAACTATTTTACATTATGTGAGATTGATTTCAGATATGTGCAAAAGAATTTCATATATGTACAGTGATTTAAAATATTTTAACATCTGTGACAGAAAGATTTATATGTCAAATATGTTTATAAAAATGTGAAATGACATCACATTTACACATATGTGTAAAATTATTTCACATGGGTAATTCTTTTTCACATATGTGAAAACATTGACACAACTGTGAAATAGTTTCATACATGTGTAATTTTGAATTTTTTTACATGTGTAAAATTTTTGTACATGTGTATTAAAAATTCAACCTCTATCTATCTATCTATCTATCTATCTATCTATCTATCTATCTATCTATCTATCTATCTATCTATCTATCTATCTATCTGTCTGTCTGTCTGTCTGTCTGTCTGTCTGTCTGTCTGTCTGTCTGTCTGTCTGTCTGTCTGTCTATCAATCTATCTATCTATCCACCGTCCGCCGTTTTATTCATCTATCTATCTATTTATCCATCTACCTGTCTATCGGTATAAAAAAAATGGGTCAGTAAATTGGTGGTCTTGATATCGAAATGATCTCTTTGTGGAGGTGGTTTAAATAAGAGATTCTACTATATATATGGGGACTATGCACAGTTACTCGGAGGCCAACGAAAACCACTTATTTGTGTTTCAAGAATATTTTAATTTTTGCCACAATTCAGAGGCCTATTTTCTTATTTACCAATTATGTATGCATGTATATGCATCATATATAGTTATGTATGTGTGTGTGTGTACTTACGTACGTAAGCATAGATGTACATTGATAGTTAAAATTAAATTGACGAATGGACCAAAGTCAATCAATGCAAAGACTTCCAATTAACTGATTAATATCCGTGCATAAATCCAATCTTCAATGAAAAAAATAAAGTGTATCTGTCTCTCCCTCTCTCTTTATCTATCTATCTATCTATCTATCTATCTATCTATCTATCTATCTATCTATCTATCTATCTATCTATCTATCTACCTACCTACCTACCTACCTACCTACCTACCTATCTATCTATCTATCTATCTATCTATCTATCTATCTATCTATATATATATATATATATATATATATATATATATATATATATATATATATATATATATATATATATATATATATATATATATATATATATAAGGGATTCGCAGCAGTTAGCATATGACGGCAGAATTGGCTTTATAAATATCTGCCGATATGGTGTGTGGCTGGGATGAAGTGTGCAGCAACAGCCAGGTGTCTGTCCTCATCATATCTAAAAAGTTAATTCATTGAGATTTCAGTATCGAGTTCCCCGTGATGCCAATCTGGCATAAAAGTCGACCCCCTTATTCTGGATATTCAGGATCTTATGAAGAAATCTTTCGTACTTGAACTGACACATCTTGGCAAATTAAAGTCCTCATCGATCTACAAGGTACATGTAATACTGAATCATATGCCAGCACCCCTACAGGCTGGAAGGATCAACAAACAAGCAATAAACACTTCGTCGATTCGTTTACGTTCAATAAGAGAGGTAATAATTAACAATTATCTGTGTAATCAGCTGAATACAGAATGCAATACACAGAATTCTTGAGGGCTAAAGATGTGTCTTCCCATTGTTTCACATGTTGAATTAACCTCAAATGAGAAGACAACTTGTAAAGCTGCAAGACCAAAAAAATTATGTGAACATTTTGAACAGCCATGTACATAATTTTACCACAAAATTTTGCTGTTTCTGCAACGTGTGGTTTTAAAGTTATTAAACTGTAAATTACAATGAAAGTAATGGGAATACACAAATCTTGCCCTGAGTGACTGAAATGCCCTCTGCAGGTGAGCAGTAGAAGCTTCTGTTCTTGCTCTCCCGCACTGAACATTCAGGTAGCACTAAATGCAGTTCATTAGCGTGAACGAATTCTGGTCAGGTTACAGGCTTTCACAATTTACAATAGTTTGCAGCCCAGGCTGGGACCTCTTGATTTTATTGTGAGAAATATTTTTGGTTTGGGAAAGTGTAACTGACTTGTAACACTTGCTTATTTAGTGTAGTTTTAGTAACATTACTGGCGTGCAACGCTGGTTATTTAGTTTGTTCTTAGTAACATTATTTTGTGTCAACGGAAGTAAGAAACAAATTGACCTGCTTATTTGACAATTGTCATTGTAATATTTAACATACACAGTTTAAAATTTTGTGAATTCGTACATTTGATAACAAAATATGAAAATACATGTAAAAATGTTTGTTAAAAGTTTATACTTGTAGCGATGTGTGGTTCGTACAGACAAGAATTTATAAATGAGATTAACCTCCTGTCTTTCACAACCGTAAAAAATCATAAATGAAACTTTTTTGTCCGATAGAACCACATGACGTCCCATCTGTGCTCATTTCTAAAGTATTTGTACTGGTAGATTGTTTTTCATAATATCCTGCAAACGTGACTCGATCATTAAATAAGGGATATTGAATCGTGACCTGTTTGAAAAAAAAGAGAGAAGACGTTAAGGTAAAACCCACTTCTTACATGACATTCCTTTTTAAACCCTTGTCATATTATTTCACGGAAGTCTAATGTGGGTCATAGTTGATCTAACTAGCTGCAGAAAATAGAACGTGTCTCTTATGATTGCTGTTTGCACAATTTATGATGAAATATTCAGTTCCATCAGGAAAAAACAAGCACTTCACTTATTTCCTCTCATGACCTCACGTGACTCGGTATACTATTGTCATGATCCACAATATTTTTAATATGTATGATTAATTCTACTTCCAGTATTTGATGATTGAATATAAAATAAAAACATACATTCTTACAACTTTGTAAACCAGCCATGCAACATGTATTCCGTTTGATTTACAATTTTTTTCTCCCTGTGTGTCCTTCACAGCTACAGAAAAAAAATTCCAAACACAAGAAAAACAAGATGACTCACTAGAGAAGTGGATTTGCTTCACAGCAAGTCTGCCTGAGTGCCTGCAAGGCCAAGATTATTTGCAATGCTGCATTTCATTTGCTGACAAGGACAGACTTGCTGACTTCAGACTGGGAATTATTTGCAGGTTCTGGGATTTAGCAATAGATTTCAAAGGTATGTCTTTAATATAGAATACGTTCACTTTTCATATGTGCCCATTTGCATAAAAGAAAATCCTACAGCCTTACTTCAATGTTCAATGGATAGGGCTTTCTCACAAGCCGGTACATACATGTTAGTTTGGCATCTCCATGAATAATAGTTTAAAAGATGCCTAATTTGCAAAAATGACAACTTTGCTTCACTGTTCGGTGGATAGACCTGTATCACAAACCCACAAGTTGAAGTTAGTTTGGCATCCCCATCTGTAATAGTTTTGAAGATATTCATGATTTAAATTTTGCATTTGGGCCTAATTTGCATAAAATAAAACCCTACAACGTTGCTTCACAGCATAATGGATAGGTCTTTATCATAAACCTCTGAATTGAAGTTAGAATGGCATCTCTATCTGTGATAGTTTGGAAAATATGAAGCTTTCAAAATTTTAATTGCCCCTAAATTGCATAATTATGACTAGCATGCAAGTTCAATACCCAGGTTCACAACGTCATTAGTATATGATTCTATGTGCCAAATATGGTGATTGCAGGTGCAGCAGTGTCTGAGATTCTGCGTGGACAAATCTGGGTACCATCGGAAGAAAGAAAGAGAGAATGAATGAATGAATGAATGAATAAATCCGAGGAAAAGGATTATGTCTTGGTTGGAACCCAGACACATTGAACTAAGTAAGGCCACATAAGCATACGTTCTAAAAGAAGTATGACAAGCACACAGAGATTCAAATTAATCATGTACTATATGCGTTTTTCATGCATATACAGTGAAACCCTGATTACAACGACACTCAGATATCCAACATATTCATTATAATGACACAAGATTTAAAAGACCAAAGTTCATTTTCTTTGTGATTTGATTAATTTATCTGACCTATTCAGTTATACGACATATTCTAAGGGAACAAATGGTGTCATTATAACGAGTTTTCATTGTATTCATCTAGGCAATTCTCATATGAATAATCTTTCTCTATTCCATATTGTGCAAAACTGAACGCGTATGGTCACATGACCTAGCGTGGATGGTATAAACACCCAGGAGGGCTGGCTGCTCACCAGCCAGCCAGGGCTTCAGGAATGGAGTACAAATTATACTGTTTAATAAATGAGGGTCGATTTTGTCTGTGTTATGGCATAATGACGCGCGTGATTGAAGGTGACATCGTGGGCGTGGCGCCCTCATTGTTTATATTAACATTTCCCTCTTATATATCAACTCAATTACACGAAATTTAGAAATTTAATACACAGAATGAAGAGAAACGACCAGAAACTGATTTTTCCAGCTTGTTCAAGTGTTAAGTTCCGGAAACCCAGTTGAGCGTGGCTTATTGGAATGTGGGCGGGACACATGTGTTATGGTCCCATAACACACAAACTCATGTGTTATTGTCTATTAGCATATCAGGCTCTCTCCTATACTTGCAATGCTAAAAGTTAGATTGAATGTAAATATAAGGCTCATGAATACAAGATTTTTAAAATCTCACTAACCCCATGTTGTCTTATCGCTGATTTATTATGTCTGGGTGTGAACCCGAACGTTCTGTTTTTCCAAGAATTCTTTCTTTCTCTCTTTCTTTCTTCTTTAGTACAACATTTGTCCCGAGTTTTTCTCCGACACTATTGTTCCGAAAACCACCAAACTTGCATGGGTGACTTACCTGACAGTAAAATTGTGCATATCATTTGGAGTAGTCATGATGTTCAAAATTAAGCAAATTAGGGGCAATTAAAATTTGAAAAGCTCCATATCTTCCAAACGATTTCAGATTGATACAAAATTTCAATGTGCATGTATATGTTTGTGACACCTGCCAATGTAATGGACAGTAAATGAAAGTTCCATAATTTTAAATTATGCTAATTATTGGCATTGATAATTTTGAAAGTTGAATTTATACAAAACTATTATAGATACAGGTGCCATTCCAACTTCATCTATGGGTTTGTGACATAGCACCATGCAATGATCCATGACCCAAAGTTGTAAAATTTCCATTTTTGCAAATTAAAAGAATATGCAGAATTCAAATCTTGAATTGCCTAAAAACAGTTGTAGATAGTACAAAGGTGTCAATCCAAGTTCAATTTTTAGGTTCGTGACATAGCCACATCCAATGAATCAAAATTGTAAAATTGTAATTAATGCTAATTAGGCAAATACACAAATTTAAATCTTTACCTTCAAAACTATTGTACATAGAGGTGCCATTCCAACTTCAATTTATACTTGAATAGTTTTAAAACTATTATAGATAGTGGTGCCATTTCAATTTTACTTTATAGGTTTGTGACATAATCGCATAAAATGAACCATGAATCAAAGTTAATGGATTTTTAAATCATGCAAATTAGGCAGACTCACAAACTAAGATTTTAGATAGCTTCAAAACCACTGAAGATAGTGGTGTCATTCAAACGTTAGTTTCTAAGTTTGTGGCCACATCCAATGAACCAAGAACCGAAGTTGTATTATTTTAATTTGTAGAAATTAGGCTAGCTAATACACAAACTTTAGATTATGTAGAACACTGGCAAAGTGTATCATTTCAAACTGTTCTCCTTTTGAAGGCACCCGGACAGATTTTCTATTAAATAAACCTTCTTTTCTGGTTTCCGTTTCATTTATTTTACAACTTGGTCCCCTAATGTGAGAGTTTTTCCATCTTCTTTTGAATATTCCATCATGTTTAATTTGGCAGTTTGATCGAACATGTGGTTCAGACATAAGTTGCATTGAAATATTTCTAAGCGTTTTCCCAACTTTCTGTCCCATGGTCTCATCAAAAGTCTTATTCAATGTTATATCCCTTCCTGGATAACCTCTCACAGCAAGAGGCTCAAAGGACAATAATTCAAATGACTTGGCAAGCCATAACAGTATGACGATCTGTTTTGTTTCTAAATATGCGATCTTAGTCTAAACCTGCCTGTAGCCCGTATATATGTAGGGATCCATACAAATTCATACTTGAACAACTTGTGGGATCCCGGCTTTGGACGGGTATTCATTGCTGCAAGTTAAGCATTTATTACA
Organism: Hermodice carunculata; assembly: GCA_964020975.1. Taxonomy (NCBI): domain Eukaryota; kingdom Metazoa; phylum Annelida; class Polychaeta; order Eunicida; family Amphinomidae; genus Hermodice; species Hermodice carunculata. The sequence goes on from OZ026623.1 coordinate 67,042,524, forward strand.
CTTGCATGTTGACCGAATAATACACCTTGCAAATTTCAAAGAAATGCCTTTTCATGTGTTACCTTTTGATTTTTCCAAAGTGCTTGCTCATCAACACTTCCCAGAATCACAGATACAACTAAGCACCAGTTGTTTTGGCCCTAGTTGTGCAAATCCAATCAGGTTTTATATGCCCACCTAACCATGTTATCTTCTGGAATCTTGAGAATATATAACCAGTGCCACTAAATATGACACGAAAAGTACTGTATCGACAACAAGTACTACTTAATATCACATGACAAGCACCGTATTTACAACCAATCCCACTAAACATGACACGGCAAGCATAGTTTTTATAACCAATGCCACTGAGCATATAACATGACAAGCACAGTACAGTATTTATCTTGTTTGTTTGTTTTTTATTTATTTTTTTTTTAGCCACGGGACGGACGGGTCTCGACCTCACAGCAACCTTCGGCACTGAACTTCCAGCCGAAAACGGGAAAACGCACATATCCAAAGTACCAAACCCCCATTTCCAAAACATAATGGTTCCATGGACCTAGGTAAGTATGCGTGAATGCCACAATCGACACGAGCCAGTTCATTGCATTTTATAACAATGACTACTAAATATGACATGGCAAGCATAGTATTTGTAGACGGTACCACTGAATATACCAAGGCGAACAGTGTTTATAACCAGTGCTGCTAAAACATGATATAGCAAACATAGTTTGTATAGCCAGCACTACCAAATATGACATGACAAGCATAGTATTTATAACCAGTAATGCTAAACATGACATGGCAGGCATTGTATTTGTAACCAATACTAAAATATGACATGGCAAGTACACTCTTTTAATACGAGCAAGCGCAATGATTGCAACTGAATATGACCTGCATAATATTAGCTAGTTATGTAACATTAAGTACTATATTTCTCATTAAACATAAACTTGCAAGTGCAATGTTCTCTCATTATGTTTTAACGATATTTATTATGCAGAACGTCAAATGGCCGCCATAATATTCTGTGTTACATTTACATGTAAAACGCTTGTGTATAAACTTCATGTACGCACATTTTTTTTTGCCCCTGAACTACACATTGCCCCCACATGTAGTACGTACATTTGTCTCCTTAATGTATAAAAACACGCTCAGTCCTTTGCATCTTTGGTGATGCAGTTTTAATTAAAACACTAGGCTCTCTGTCATCATTTGGGAAATTAAACTATGTTTTCTCTGACAATAGGTCTGCTCTCAAGCACCATTCCTTGTTTACACTTCCGGAGTCATAAGGTTAAACTCCATGTATGGACAATGGAATTACCGATAACTTTGGCGAGATAGAGTGAGATAACATACTAACCCGAGGTAGTCCTACGGGCAACACACCCGACAAAGGGCTGCATTGAGTAACACCAGGTAAAACTAAAACATTTTTATAATGTACCTGGGCATTTCTTCGTCATAAACTATGCAGTGGCCACAGGTATGGGCCAATTTCCTCGAATACCGATTCTGTTTGATTTCTTGGTGGACATTTATTTACAAATTATCAATTTTACTTTTTAATGGGAATTTAACTTCGCAAATTTGCATTAAAAATAAGGAATATTCACGCAGGTTTATGATTATATTGCTTACACATGAACGAATTCTGCAAAGTAAATACCGCGCGAAATTAAATATATTTGCAACAGGCCTGTTTGGCACCTATTGGTGCGTTATGATATTTAATGAAGGAAATCAAACAAAGCATTGTTTACTGAACCCAGATCCCCCTCAACACAGTGCACCATGTGGACTGAGGAAACGGCTTACTGTCCCATGACACTCACATGATGAACGTAATTTGTGATAAAACATTGATCCGTGGAGCGGGCAGTTGACAGACCGGGTGACCAGCGGACAGTGAGAATCTGCACGGAAACTCTGGTAGGTGAGAATGTGCACCGTAATCTATAAATGTATATATAAACAGGCAAAAGTCACTGATGATGAACACGACCACACATACTTGTATATCCTTAGAATCTCGGAGATTGCTGTCTCGACTGAAGACCGCGTTACGGTACATTTCAACAAGGAGGGAGGGGGTATAGGGCGGGGGTGGGGGTGGGCGGGTTCGGTCGAAGCCCATTTGTTCCAGTAGAGAACTTTATTCACGTAATTAAAAATTCAGAAGTTTTGTCACGGAATCCACTGAAAAGCACTACTCGGGAAACCATTTCTCAACAGTTTAGCCAAGAGAAGAGGGCAATTTCGATTCTCCTCTGCATCCGCTTCGCTCCCTCGTTCTCATAAATCTCCCTGCAGCTACCCTGCCCCTCGGAAACCTCTGGGGTTCTGTTCAGTGCCTGCTTTTTCGTCTTATTCAAAGCGCATGGAGGGAGGGTGGATTAAAGAGAGTTCAGCGCATAGTTAAACGAAATTTGTGCTTTCACGGTTCGCAACTTTCGATCATTTTTTTCGGCTCACAGATCAAACAAAGGCATCCCCATTCCATGAATTGACAGACGTTTGCAATTTATTAAAATCGAGATGTAGTTTTGTAACTGTAATTTGAATTCTATAACTAACGATGATAACTGATTCAGACACAACCGAGGGGCAATTAAAGTTGAAGTGCTAAGTCATGTTTTAAAAGTACTTTAACGACCGTTTGCCCTGGTAACTTGGAGCACGTGCACCTGGAACCTAGCGCAATATTACGATAACGATCACCGAACAACCGCTGCCGTGCAGCTGTGCTATTTCCCCGGCCCAAGTAAACCCTCCAGACAATTTGAAATAAAATGCTGTGTTTAAGTTTACTTTACTGCAAAATAACGGCACACAGAGGACAGTTTCTCTATAAAATCTTTCAGCCAGGGTCGATCAATTTTTATTAGGGAAGGGCAGTTCGACATTTTTTTTTTGTTTCATATTTTTTTTAGGGTCGGGCCTTTTCAGCAGGGTTAATCGAGCTACCGGAACCACATAAATATTTCTGATAGGCCTTAGGCAACTTGGACATTTGTTCAAACATGTTTAAAATGGATGTTCTTCCCCTTTTACCCATTACCTCTTTTGACGTCAGTTTAATTTGTTAGCTGGGCACAGTCGGAGGCACTTGTATACTTTTAAAAAGGCGAGCAGTAAAAGTGTCTCACACAAGTTCTTTATAAATATAAAGATACCTGTGTTGGAAGTGCCTCGCTTAAGTGTATGTTTTAAGGATTGCAGCTTGGAGTGTAGTGGTGGCGCTCAATATCTTGTTGGTTTATACTTATTTTAGAACAACGAATAAACTGGTTGTGATGAGTGTTTTGGTGGTAAGTGTTGTTCACAACATTGGGTACACTGGTGGTAGCAGATATTTTGGTGGTTTGTGTTTTTCAGAGTAATGATTGTGTTGGCGATGATAAGTGTCTTGGTGGCTTGTAATTTAACAAAAACAAGGGTTTTGCCATTGGTACTGTCTTGGTGGTTTGTGTTTTAACAAAACATGGGTTATACCGTTGGTAACAAGTGTCTTGGTGGTTTTTATTTTAACAAAACATGGGTTATACCATTGGTACTAAGTGTCTTGTTGGTTTGCGTTTTTAAAAGAATGAGTATACCGTTGGTGCTAAGTGTCTTGATGTTCCCAGAACAATGGGTACGGTGGTGGTGGTGGTGGCAAGTGTCCGGCGGTTTGTATTTTTCAGAACCATGAGTGCACTGTTGGTGTGATATGTGTCTTGTTGGTGTTATATGATATAATAGGAACTTTATTGGCTGAACGATGTATGTAACAACCAATGGCATTTTGCCAAAACAATACAATATAACACTACAAAAACACAAGTATATGAAAAATTAACACACAAACGGTAAGGTATGCTGAAGCATGTATAGAACTATGTTGCAATGCCAGGGCAAATCTACACAAGTGGAGGTGGGGGGGGGGGGTTAAAACGTAAAGTAAAGTCAGAGAGGTCCATTAATTTCTGTGCCCTCTTTTATGTAGGTGGCCAATTTGGATATTAGTTCTGTATCATTAAGGCTCATGCTGAATGTAAATACGCTTTCCTCGTCAAGGCTATCTAAACTGAAAATTTGTCTTATGTGGTCGAAAAATTTCTTTCTTGGTTGGTAGAATTTAGAACACGCCAAAATATAATGCCTTTCGTTTTCAATTTCTTTACAGGTATCACAAAGTCTTTGCGTAGCGGGAATTTTGTTGGGTCTTTTATGTCGACCAGTTTCAATATATAAATTACGAGCGCTTATGCGGAGTCCAGTGATATTTTTTACGTACTTTGAAATCTTTTACGCGGTAAAGAAACAAGGTGTGTCTTAAAGTAATGCATTTTACTTGTGGTGCGAACTGTCTTGGTGGTGTGTATTTATTTTTGAACAAGGAGTATACTTGTGACGCTAAGTGCCCTGTGTTTTGTATTGTTTCGGAACATTGAGAACACTGTTTGATGTAAATGTTGTGGTGGCTTGTATTTTTCAGAACATTGAGTATACTTATGCTGATACGTAACCGCTGGTTTGTATATATTTTTTTCCAGAACAAGGAGTATACTGGTGGTTGGTATTCTGTCAGAGCAATGAATATACTTATGGTGCAAAGCGTCCGGCAGTTTGTATTTTTTCAGAACAATGAGTATATACTGGTGATTGTACGTGTCTTGGTGGTTTATGTCTTTTCTGAACAATTATCATACTGGTTGATGTATTTATCATGGCGGTTTGCACTTTTTAGAACAATGATTACACTGGTAGTTCTAAGTGTCTTGGTGGTTTGTATTTTGTCAGAATAATTAGTATAATTATTGTGCTAAGTGTCTGGTGGTTTGTATTTATTCAGAACAATGAGTATCCTGTTGGCTCTACGTGTCTTGGTGGTTTTATTTTTTCAGAACAATGAGTATACTTATGGTGCAAAACGTCTGGTGGTTTGTATTTTTTCAGAACCATGGATGTACCTGTGGTACAAAGCGTCTGGTGTTTGCATTTTGTTTTTAGAACAAGGAGTATACTTGTGGTGCTAGGTGTCTGGCGGTTTGAATTTTTTTAGAACAATGAGTATAGTTATGGTACAAAGGGTCTGGTGGTTTGTATTTTTTCAAAACAATGAATATACCTTCAGTACAAAACGTGTGGTAGTGTGTATTTATTTTTCTGAGGAAGGAGTACACCTGTGTCGCTAAGTGTCTCACAGCTTGTTTATTTTTCAGAGCAATGAGTATACCGGGAGCGCTAAGGGTCTTTATCATTTGTATTGTTTTTTCCTCAGAAAAGTGAGTATACTGTTTGATGTAGGTGTCTTGGTGACCTGTACTTTTCAGAAAAATGAAGATATTGCTGGTCCTGAGCGTTTTGGTAGCGTTTGCTTCGGCGGCCACTCTCAGGTTCCACCCGCTGCACGAGGCTCTCTCTGATGACCTGATTGAATATGTGAATAACAAGGCCAAAACGACATGGAAGGTAAGCCTTATGTCGTCTGCTTCTTCTGCACATTTACAGAAACAGTAGACGGTCTGTTCTTCATGTGGCTCAAACCCTGTCTGTTGCTATATAAAAAACGCATTAATTGTCGTGTTTCTGTCATGATGTACGCGTTGTTTGGGGGCGGGTAGCAAGCTCATAATAGAATGTATTTATATTCATATGTGGTCCTACTCTAACACCTATTGAGCAAAAGAGGGCGCCACCATTATCAAGGCATATCCATGTATTTAGCATGGTCAAAAGTACTTTCTCAATAAAATAAACAACACAAACAAAGAATAATCCTTAGAAAATGTATTAACATATATTTGAAACAAAGAGGATACATAAATTGATTAGAAATGGGCTCTCTATTGGTTGAAAAGGTGCAATTTGTGGATGTTTATGTAGTATATGGTACAAACCTGCCCTGATCATGGTGGAAGCATCAGTCCGTTGCCCCGGCAACACAAGAAGTGAACAGGATCGCAGTTAAAAATGAATGTTTCCTATTGGCCTGGACTGGGAACCTCCTACCAAAAGTTCCTAAAAATATTGCGCAACCAAGACTACGCATTCTGCTGGGGTTTCTTTTGTGTTGTGTTCGAGAGTATAAGAACGGCGCATGTGACGTTATGTAGATGCGAATATGGCTTCTTTATTTTCAGAACGATTGCATAATATAATAAACAATCGACCAGATCATTTGTTATCCACAACGTTTGTCAATCTCTGACCATTGTAGGCCTACTTAGGATAAATACTATCTATAATAAGTTGTAGGCATAGCCTAAGATGCGAGCGTCAGCATTACAAAGTATCGATAATCACGTCGGTGGATCAGGCAGTACATAACACCTGGTCGTTAGGTTCCTCTAGCGGCCATTCACTAAACCAGTCTAGCGGGGCTAGGCCGTTTTACCTTGAACAAATGAACAAAATCAACTGCCGTATAGCCTTTTTTTTTGTTAGACACTATTACACAAATTTAAGTATTGTTCCCAAGATTTTTATATCGCCATTGAACTAGTGCCGTATCCAGTGGCAGAGACGTTGTGCGTACGGAGAGTGATTGTTGGATTGTTGCGCGACAACACCAAAATCAGTGCAGGCTTTGGCAACATGGCGTTTTGGGGCCCCCGGGGGAAAAGTTTGACTGGAAATTGCAATCTGGAAGGCCCCGAGAAGAGACCTGGTGACTGCACAGTGAGCAGATACATGTACTAGTCACAAGGTGAGGCGCAACATACGCAACAAATACTACATGCTTTGGGATGTTTATTTAGGTTATCCTCACACCTGTCAAGTTTTTCTATTCCGCGGAAACCCACTTCCAGCCCCAGAAGCGTATTTGCTAGGTCCACGTTCCATCGAGGTGTTAACGATGCAAGTCGGTGAATCGTTATCATTCATTACACTCTGCCAACAACGTTTTCCGAAGCCCAGTTATGAATTATTCCACGATTTTCATAAAAGCCGGTAAGTTTGAGACTTTGGTGTAAATAAAACTGCAAAAATTTCCCGTGGTGCCCAAAAATTCAATGTCTACGCCAATGTGCGCATGCGTAGTAAGGGATGACGAAGAAAATAACTTCGTTGGATAGATACTGAGTACTCTTCTAAACTTGACAATTTACCGTTCTGTTATATCCTGTATGCATATGTGTTTCTGGTAAGATATAACAGAATGGCAAATTATCCAATCGGAAGAGTACTCAGTATCTATCCGACGAAGTTGATATTCTTCGTTCATTTGTTCAAGGTAGTACGGCCTCGCCCCTCTAGACTGGTTTAGTAAATTGCTGCCAGAGGGACCTAACGACCAGGTGCTATGTACTGCCTGATCCACCGACGTTATTATTGATACTTTGTAATGCTGACGCTCGCATCTTAGCTATGCCTACAACATATCATAGATACAAGTTTTCTGTCACTCACTCTTTCACCGAAACATGTTGAGTAGTTACCCGCTGAAGACCCTTTAATTTATTGGGGCTAATACAGCCTATGTCAAAATTTTACAGAGGAACGTGTGCAATATGGGCAATAGTACTTCTATGTATATAAGTTAGACAGGGACAGGTTAGCTCATGGAGAGTAAAGAGTTCGGACTGCGGAATAGGGTAATGACTACTAGGAAGTGGTTTTGGACAAAAAGACACAAATACAATATACATAAGCATAATCATGCGCACTCTTATACACACACTGTAACGGGTAGTCCATATATATGTACCTTAATGTATTGCTCTCAATAGGAGTTATATATATCGTGGACGATACAACCAAACTGATTACAAACGATTATATAAAATTAAATTGTCAATGTGACACATGTAATATAACTAGCCGGGGGGGGGGGTACTCCCATGTAGGTTTGTACTGGGAATGTGCCGCGGGAAAGGCCCTGTTTCTTTTCTCCCAGGATTAAAAAGCCCCCCAAAATGTACACAGCTGGACTAGGATAGGGGTAACAATTGTTTTGAGTGAACTGAATGTCGTATTCATTTTCAAACAAATGTATAGATCTTGGATATAGGCTGGAAATATAGGATATAATTAGTAAGTTCTTTTTTTTGGGGGGGGGGTGATTTTAATTGGAAGTAAGAATATGCTAAAACTTGTTTAAAATTGGAATGTTGGTCTCCAAATGGCACCAGGATGCATCGATGCAGCACTCCTTTCAACACATTACAGGATTAAAATAGGGTACCTTTTTACATCTGGATAAGGATTAAAATAGGGTTTTGTATAAAAATGTCCGAGGCACACAGGCACCCTGATGTTGAGTAGGTACCCCTCCCCCCCCCCCCCCCGATAACGAGCCAGTGGTATAGTCTACCACCATTATACCCACTGGTTATCCACGTGAAGAAATCTACACACAAGGCACCGCGATAAATATGATGGTGACGGCTCACCCGAACCAAAACCAAAAACATACGGATTTGCATGTGATATCTCAAATTATTTTACCCGCAGGCTGGTCATAATTTCAAAGGATGGACCGTAGAAGGAGTGAAAAGATTATGCGGAGTCCTGGACGGTACAGAGAGCCACAAGCTGCCTGTTAGAGTGCATTTGGAAAGGCCAGAGGACATTCCTGACAGCTTTGACGCAAGGGAGAAGTGGCCGAAGTGTCCCACAATTCAAGAGGTCCGGGACCAGGGCTCATGTGGCTCTTGTTGGGTAAGTTTTCTCACGTAGGATCAAGGCATAGTTCACTGTAATGGACAATTTTCTGCTACTTTTTTAACGTTCAAATGTAGATTAATATCCGTCGTTGCTGTGAAACACTATGCCAGTCAAACAAATTATCTAGGTGCAGAGTTAACACACTGGTATTTGATATGTTTACTTTGAACAGAGCCGCTTTTCCCTGTGCCTTATGTACATCAACAGAAGCAAGTCTTTCTGGTCTGATTTCAATAAAATAGGACCTTGTTTTGCAGACAGTTATATGAAGAACTTCAATGCAAAACAATTTCAAGCATTAGAAGAAGAACATGTGGGATAAATGAGTATTTCTGTTCAGCTTTTACTAAGGAAAAACTGGAAAACATGCCAGAACCAGTACGAATATTCACTGCAGAGGACTATGAAGAACTAAATAATCTTGTGTTAACTTCAGAGAAAATAACAAACACACTCATAAAGCTGAAACCAGACAAGACCCCACGTGTAGACTATGCACTCTTGAGTTCTGAAAGAAATGGTTGAAGTCATAGCTGAACCTTTGAAAAGACTATTTAATCAGAGTATACATGATCAAATTGTACCGACAGACTGGAGGAAAGCTAATGTAACATCTATTTAAAAGTAAAGATCTAAATCCCTGGCATCTAACTACCGGCCAGTGAATCTTACATCACATGTGTGCAAGGTATTGGATTCTGTCTTTAGAGACGCGATAATGGCACTTTTGAAAAAAATTACCCGTTGAAAGAACCGCAACATGGATTCAGAAGTGGCAGGTCTTCTTTAACAAATTTACTCAAGTTCCTGCAAAAGGTTACAAAATATGTAGATGCAGGAAGGCCTGTAGATGTGTCATATTTAGATTTCAGCAAGGCCTTTGATAAGGTACCACATGGAAGGCTACTGAGCAAAGTAAAAGCGCATGGCATTGGAGGTAAAATTAATGGATGGATAACCCATGCATTGGTTACGTGACAGGGAACAACGAGTAGTAATAAATGATGGAAGTTCGCACTCGTCAAAGGTGACTAGCGGAGTACTTCTGAGCTTTGTGTTTCGACCAACTTTATTTTACATATATATCAATGGCATTGATGAAACAGTGGCAAGTGAAATATTTAAATTTGCAGATGATATTAAAATCTGTGCAAGTGTAGACACAGTGGAAGCTGCCGAGGTCCTTCAAGTAGACTTAAATAACTTGTGTTCCTTGTGCATGGATTGGCAGATGTTGTTTAATGTAGAAAGGTTCCAATGTTTACAATTTGGTTTCAATAATTCTGAATTTGAGTATGAAATAGAATAAAATAAAAAAGTTTTGGGGGTAACTGTGTACCAGTCACTGCGCTCAAGTGTCCATTGTGCTAGAATTGTTTAAAATGCAAATCAAGTATTTGGCATCATCAGAACCTGTGATGATAAATCAAAGAAGAGCATTGTATACTATACAAATCTTTGGTCAGGCCTCATCTGGAGTATTGTGTTCAGGCTTGGAGACCATACGTGCAGAAGGATATTGATAACATCTAGAAAGACAGAGTCGGGCTACAAAAATGATTCATGGTCTTGGACAACTTCAAGTGAAGAGAGACTATGAAGAATAAATCTCATGTCATTAGAATTGAGATGGCTAAGAGCTGATCATTTAGAAGTTTACAAAATAAGGCAAAATTTAGAGGGTTTAAGTAGGGTAAACTTTTTTTATTATGAGTAAACCATGACCTCCCAGCAAGAGGTAATAATTTTAAAATATTCAAACAACGAGCTAGAATGGACGTCAGAAAGTATTTCTTTCCAGCTAGAGTGGTCAACGAATGGAATAGTTTATTAACTGAAACTGTTAATGCAAATTCGCTGAATAATTTCAAAAACAATTTGGACCTTGATTTTAAGAGAAGAGAAGAGGCATTGTATAAGCCAAAGACGGCTTCCTGGTCCCATAGTGAAAACCACTGGTGAAAAGAACTGATTAACCAAATATTTACCAGTGGATTCCTTGTAAATCATTTTATGTTCAAATGGCTTCTTGTTGACAGCACGTCAGCTAACAAACGGCACGCCACAGAGTATTATTGTTATTGTAAAGCTAAACGCTCAATGACTAACACTGCGTCACGTCTTTGTTTCTGAGACCTAGAAAACATTTTAAGCAGTTTTGCCAACAGGTATATGAAGAACTCCAATACGAAACAATTCCATGCATTAGAATCAGAGTAGGCCTGTCTGTTGTGGGTGATAGAATGACTGAATAAAAAACACCAATCATAACAAAAGACTCCCCTGCCACACCAAAGGAAAGAAAGACGAAATGTGGTATATACTTTTTTATGATTAATTCCTCAGATGTTATCAAAATCACACGTCTTGACCGATTTTCATGTGCAACAGATGGGGAAAGATGGGGGTCACAGAAATTTCCCACACTGCCTTTGCCTTCAATGTCTTGGCTGTTTATTATAATAATTGTTGTATTACCATGTTATAACACAATGCACCAATGACTTAGAGCCAGACAGCTTGACAGTTGTGGACAAAGTATTTTCATGAAGTGGTTTTGCACGACCCTACCAGAATGACCCACACATGTACACTGCACAATAATATAAGAAGATTAGATTTTTTTTTACTCAGCATATTGTACTAAACTTTTCAGGCATTTGGAGCAGTTGAAGCTCTTTCTGACAGAATCTGCATTGCTTCTGATGGACAGAAAAACGCTCATATATCTGCAGAGGATCTTCTTTCATGCTGTTTTATGTGCGGAGCTGGGTAAGTGGGTTAAACGTTCCCTGAAAAAGCGAGGTGTTTGTGTGGAGTAAGTTAATTTGCATTTCCTCAGTTTATTTTATCTTGTAATTGAGGTATTTATTCTTCAGGGGTGGGATAATATTAGTTTTGATCTGGATTTAGTGATTTGCATGATGACACAGGTGTCATTTCTTGGGTAGGAAATGTCATATTTAGATAAGATTGACAGTGCCTTTATGCTGTTTTACTTCGTGTGTCTATCGTATAAATTAAATCTACAGTAAACCTTTGTGCGTGCATATTCGTTGCAAAAATTGCTTGGTGTTGTCTGGACGAAACTGTAAGCAATGTAGCTAGATAGCATGTTGAGTTTCACACACACACACACACACACACACACACACACACACACACACACACACACACACACACACACACACACACACACACACACACACACACACACACACACACACACACATTATACATACAGGGGTAGATTCCATGACATTGGATATTTTTTATTATTGCAAAGAAATATGAAATGATCCGCTTAAGGCTGAGTATATAGTTATTTGAATACAAGCTAGTTTATCTCAAGGGTGTCAGCATGATACCAGCATGTATTTGATATACATATGTGCCTAAACAGACATTCTGTCTCTGTCTGTCTGTCTATCTATCTATCTATCTATCTATCTATCTATCTATCTATCTATCTATCTATCTATCTATCTATCTATCTATCTATCTATCTATCTATCTATCTATCTGTCTGTCTGTCTGTCTGTCTGTCTGTCTGTCTGTCTATCTATCTATCTATCTGTGTGTCTGTCTGTCTGCTTGCCTGTGTCTATGTCTGTCTGTCTGTTTGTCTGTGTGTATGTCTGTCTGTCTGTTTGCCTGTGTGTATGTCTGTCTGTCTGTTTGTCTGTATCTGTATGTCTATCTATCTATCTATCTATCTATCTGTGTGTCTGTCTGTTTGCCTGTGTGTATGTCTGTCTGTATCTGTATGTCTATCTATCTATCTATCTATCTATCTATCTATCAGTCTATCTATCTTTCTTCTTTATTTCTTTCTTTCCTGTCTTTGTTTAATTTTTACCAGCAATTTTGTCCAAGAATTTTTCTCGGACACAATTGCACTTAGAAACTCCAAACTTGGTATGATTATAGATTCATACATGAAATGGTGCCATTTTACAGAAACTGTTGAGTGCATTTACAAGTACGCAAATTTGGGGCACTTGAGATTTAAATGATGAATATCTTCAAAACTATTTTGGTAGAGATGCCATTCCAACTTCCATTCGAAGGTTTGTGCTGTAGGTGCATCCAATGAACCACAAAAAAGTTATAAAATTTTGGTTTATGCTAATAAGGAGCACTTATAAAGTTTTTTAAGTGTTAGGTATCTTCAAAACTATTATAGGTAGAGGTGTCATTCCAACTCCTATCTATAGGTTTGTCATGTAGATGCACTCAATGAACCACGAATAAAAGTTCTAGAATTTTAATTCATGCCATTTAGGGGCATTTGAAAGTAGCAGTGTTGAATATCTTCAAAACTATTTTAGGCAGTGATGCAAATCCGACTGCAATTCATAGGTTGCATCCACTGAACCACAAACTAAAGTGGTATTTTTATTTTTGCTAATTAGGGCCGATTGTAAAGTGCTGATGTTGAATATCTTCAAAACCGTTATAGGTAGAGGTGCAGCTCCCAATTTAATTCATAAGTTTCTGCTGAAGGTGAAAACCACAAACAAAAGTTGGAGCGTTCAAAATTATGCAATGTTACTGCATGGCGGTATATTTGATAAATATACATGGAACCAACGTGTAAATGGTTGTATAACTGGCGGTGGGAGACAATAGTAAAACCAGCCGCGTGGAGGAGACTCGCCAGCAGACTGGCCTCGTTCCCGCGGCGGATCACTCTGAGTGCTTGCACAAGGAGTGATCCGCCGCGGGAACGAGGCCAGTCTGCTGACGAGTCTCCTGTACGCGGCTGGTTTTACTTTTGTCCAGTAATTATAGCTGTAATTTAATTTTCATCGTTAAATACAAAAGAAAGATAATTAAGAACAGTTTCAACGTTTATTTCATCAAACAACTCTTTGCATAACTGTAACGCAGGATCCAGTAATTGAGTCATTTGAAAACTACATGCTTGACGTGCGCCAACTTCAAGAATTTAGAAGGAAAGTAGTTCTCAGTGACCTCTGCACTGTGGTGATATGGATTTACCTTTGCACTGTGGTGATATGGACAGGGTTATCAACCAGTCTGTATCTTCCACCTTTTCTGGATGATACAGCTATAATTACTGGATAAATATTATACTCTTGCCAGATGTCGCGGTGGACAGCTAATGGCTGCATGGGAGTACTTCAAGAGGACTGGCGTTGTGACTGGAGGCCAGTATGACAGTAACCAGGTGAGAGTCAGAAAATATACAGCCCCTAAATTTACTGACTTATCCCTGTATCCTTTTCCGACCGTAACATTCAGTAATCTCTTAACATTTTCCTGGTTAATAAAAACTGAGTAATCAGCTTTTCTTAACGCGGGTTCGGTGCAATGCTCCTACCATTTGATAAAGAAAGCTGTTGACCCTGAACGTGCTTTCTGGATGGGGTGCACTGCAGTTTTTCATTCAAAATGTTGTCCAATAGCGAAAGCTGTAAGTGACGTACTGCAGCAGACGACATACAACATCAGGACGCTCTTGTGTCATTTAAACAGAAATGAGAGTGCTTGGGTGAGGTGCTCTTAACAAATTAGGAGGCCCCGGAAGAAAGTTTATATACACTGCAGGTTTGTGCATTGAATCTGTGTGCACAACCGGGATACAAACTTGTATAAAAACCCTAAGCATTCTTAAAAGTCAGTGATATGGTATTGTTTATGTGTATAATTTGCATATTCCATTTTACATGATTCTTTAATGATCTTTTAATCTACAGAGAAAATTGGCTTCCAGTCATTTGTGATTATATTACATTTGTTACAAACTGTGACTTCTTGTGGCAAAAATAAATATTTTTCGTGTCATGTGTAATGTCAGATTCATGATAAAGTTTTGTTTGCAAATATTTTAAAATAAATGAATGATAGTTCGAAATATTAAGCACATACGAAATTATTTAGTTTGGGGTTTCGAGGCTATCAAATGTCAAATATAAAACCAGAGAGTTCTAGTTTTTTTTTGTTTTTGTTTTTTTTTTGGGGGGGGGGGGTTGCAACAAAAGATAAAAACACGAAACAATATCCCACTGCTGTCAAAATTTTCAAGTGGCTTAGATACGTTTTCGTCTGTAAGTTGTTTAATTTCGTGATATCATGATAGTTGATCTCTAATTACAGTGCTGAGCTTATGAATAGGTACAGGCACACAACAGTATATAAATTATTTAAATCACGCTCCATTACTGTATTTTCCAGCTAGAATTGCAACAACTTAACCAAAACCCGCAAAGCCTTTGTCAAGCAACAGAAAATTCAATTGAAAGATTTCAGCCAAACAAAATCAACTATTTATAACAGAACAAAAACTTTACTATGTACGTAATATTAAAATATTCTGTAGGGTTGTCGTCCATACACAATAAAATCGTGCGACCACCACATCGTTGGGCCCAAACCACCATGTGCCAAGGCAGAATCCCGCACACCACAGTGTCAAAAGCAGTGCGAGTCCAGCTATAACGTCACCTACACGCAGGACAAACATTATGGTGAGTGGCCCTTTTAATTTGGGGCCAGTTACTGGTGGGTAGGTCACCTGATTTTACCATTCTGTGAACGAAATTTAAGGTTATATGTTTATTTTATTCAATATGTCCATCTGTCAGGCCTGTTAAGAGAGTAAGCAAGCAAATATATTTGGTAATATAAGGCCACAGGCCTATTGTACAATATATAATGTACAAATGCATTTTGATTATTGTGTGACACTTTACACTTGTCATAACATAAATTATTTTGAATTGTTCAACAGCAGTTTGCTGTGGAAGATTTTCTCTTCTTTTTCTCTTCTTTTAAATGCCTGAAATACACATATCGCAAACTGCCGTATTATTGAAGGATTTTATGATGTCATTAGAGTGTAAGACATCTCACTGGATGGGTACTTTATATAATATTTTAGTAAATTCCGTCTTAAATCATGAAAATATAGACACACCATCAGAAAATGAAATTCCCCTTCTTTTAACTTTAAATTACAAAATTGACATTTTATATTTACTATAATTTCGTGTCAACCATGCCTGCCTGTTTTAGCTCTTAGAGACTTGTTTGAGAAACAATCACTTTGCTCTACATCAAAACACAAATATTGTAAACTAATATTTCACTCTTTGCATAAAGCTACCCAAAAACGATTCCCAGAGCCGACTTCTTTATGTATTTACACAACAATAAATTCACAACGATGCAGTTAACTTTCTGTGTTCGTTGCCCAAGTAATACGACCATTTTCATCAAAGTGATTTAGAATTTTAAGTCTTTAGCAATCTTGAATCTGGCGTTTTGCGGATTTTCAGCAGTTTTTGTACGTCTTTTGTGATATACAAGTGCCTCCGGCTGTGCCCCGGTAACAAATTAAACTGATGACAAAACAGGTAATGTGTAAAAGGGGAAGAACATGCATTTTCAACATGTTATAACAAATGTCCAAGTTACCCAAGGCCTAACAAAAATATATGTGTGGTTTGGGTAACCTGACAGACCCTACTAAAAAGGCCCTAAAATTAATGAAAAAAAGTGTTTTAAAGCCGACCTTCCCTACTAAACACTGATCGACCCAAGTCAGCGCTACAAACTCAGTCAGAGACACAAGTGGCCCGAAAGAGTCCGTAATTTTTTTTCAGTGGCCCAAATGAGACCTACACGGCCTAAATGGCCGAAGGCATGCTATGGGGTCTGCGGGCATTCCCGCCCTTCCCCCCCCCCCCCATGAAAAAGTTTGAATTTGAGCATACAAAATGATGCATTCGTGGGAGTTTCGAGTGGAAAATCTTGCCTTGACATAGTTGACGAAATCACAACATTTTAGTCATTATGGTACTGATTTTTCTATTTTCCCTCAGATTGCTCAAAAATCTGATGAAAATAAGCAAAAATTAGTTAGATATAAATTTTAAAAAAGACCATCGCCATGTTATCAATTAAGATAAGAAAAATTTTGTATTTATACATATAAGGCTTTAGAGAATTTTTGCACACATATCATATTCATTAAGTCGGGGAAAATTAACAGATAAATTATCCTGCAGTTAGTAAGCAGTGCATCTTCTCTACAAAAGCAAAAAGAAAAAATACATTAAGATAATCACTAGGCCTGAATGTACTTAACTTTTGTCACTGAATGTTGATTCGTAATATTTTATGCACACATATGCCAGGATAGTGCAATAATTTCTGAAAGCACACCAAACCTATGATGCATGACTGAGAGTGTAAAAAGTTGGCAGGTTGTGTTCAGTCACAACTTGGGAGTACCAAATGCCTAGAGAATCTTGGCTTGGCTAATTTCCATGGTGGTCCACAACATGAAAATAGCAGAAATGCAAGTATGAAATCAGAAAAATATTAAGTTGCTTTGCTCGGGGTTATAGCTGAAATGCTTTAATTATTTATGAATTGTTAAAAGCTGTATCTAAACTTTCAATAAATATATAGATAAATATACGCACCAAATGCATAATTTTTATAACACCAGGGACCTACTATATATATATATATATATATATATATATATATATATATATATATATAGAGAGAGAGAGAGAGAGAGAGAGAGAGAGATATTGCAGATCCTAACTAACACTAAGATACTGAAATTATGAAAATATATAAAGCGGTCCCTCTCCAGTACTCCCATCTCATGCATCAAGAATGATTTCCCCTTATTTTTGAAAATGTTCTTACATTCCCTCTCACTGACATACCCTGGCAGGTATTACATGGTAATAGGTATAATTATGGTACAGTAGTGCCTGCAATTACCGACCCCAGTAGCCACCTGGTCAAAACGACCATATTTCCTTGTCACGGGCGGTTTTGCAATGTTAAATGACCTGACGTGCAAGACCACGGTGCTATCCAATAGCAGCAGCAAATTTACATTCCCTGGATCATTTTCTCAATAAACTTCTTCATATGAGAAACACTTATCCTGGGTAAATTCTGTAGCATTTTTCAGAACTGTGATACAAAATTTTGCTACAATGGTCCAATAGGGGACATTCATATTTAACTGCGATCCTGCTCACTTCCTGTGTTGCCAG
The DNA here is from genome assembly GCA_964020975.1 of Hermodice carunculata. Taxonomy (NCBI): domain Eukaryota; kingdom Metazoa; phylum Annelida; class Polychaeta; order Eunicida; family Amphinomidae; genus Hermodice; species Hermodice carunculata. The sequence goes on from OZ026623.1 coordinate 67,060,229, forward strand.
GGCAACAGACTGATGCTTCCACCATGATCAGGGCACATGTGTATTATATACTACATAAACATCGTTAAAATAACACCTTTTCAACCAAAAGAGAGCTCATTTCTAATCAATTTCGGCATCCCTTATGTTTCAAATATATGTCAAAACATTTTCTTACGATTATTCTGCGTTCGTGTTGTTTATTTTATTAAGAAAGTACTTTTGACCATGCTAAATACATGGATCTGCCCTGATGCAGGCGGCTCCCTCTTTTGCTCAATGGATGTTAGAGTAAGACCGCATTTAAATATGAGTACATCCTTTAACTAAATTATGAACAGAAAAGAACTTAAAATACAACCTTGCCTGATTCCAACCAAGCAGCTAAAATCTCTCATAATCTTTCTGACGTTTGGATACAGGATCACATTTTATCATACATAGACCTTAACACTTTTAGTAATTTTCCACGAACTCTTTCCATTTCAAGCTTACACCAGAGTTAGATTATGGGGAATAGAGTAGAAAGCCTTAAAAAAGTCAATAAATAGACAATAGAACCGGCCGTGGAACGTGACAAATACTTGTGCGCAGAGGCGTATAATGTAAAAATATTGTCGACTGTTGATTGTTCTTTTGGTATCCGGCGTGTACTTCATACATTATGTTTTGTTCTTCAGCCCATTTTGTGAGTCTTTTGTGTGCAATTTTGGTGTAAACTTTACTTGGAATTGATATGGAATATTCCCCTGTCGTTCCCATGTTCTTTTTGTCGGTTTACAGGGACTTGTCTTGTGAACAAGTTGTCACACTCAAGAGTGTATAGTCTGGCTTTGGGACCTTGCCGTTTTCAGCGTCATGGGCTTGTGCGGGATAAATTCATGATTATATAGTTACAACACCTTCAGCACACAGAATCGTATTTTTTTTCTCGGAATATTTTTTTGCTATCAATAAAGCTGATGTTTCTCTCTGCAAAAGTGAATTTATGAGCAGGAGTTATATCTTTGAAAACTGATGCGCTGAGGCACGAAAGTCTCCCTTGAGATCTTAAGCCTTACCGTCTGGACTTATGTACCATTGAGGTGACGTCGAAATGAAAACAGACTGTCACCGTGAACAATAACATACGGATCCAAATATTTTTCCATTCGTGACTCTTCACAAGCTGGTCCATATATGCAAAGTAGCATCAACTGAAACATATTGTGTTTCTAACTTATATGTAATCTATTGACAAATTGGCTTTTATCAACATTTACCTCAGCCATGTTGACCTCTCCCAGGCCACAGAGTCAGTATCTTCCGTCAATAATGCGGCCTGAAGAACCTTATTGTCCCTCACATGTTTTATTAGCTATAAAGATGCTTTAATTTGCATTTTAATGAAAGGTCTTTTTACAAGGAATTATTTGATATTGAAATCATTATAATAATTAAGGGAAATACAACGTTGACTGTGATGAGAGCTGAAATTAAACCACTACATGCGAATCGTACTGGACCATTCGGGATGACTGGATTCTTTCCCAAGCATGATACTCTTTATACGTTTTAATGATTTCAGATATTTGTTACTAAATGTGCTAAATCCGAGTGCAATTTACTGTATAATGGTCCCAGACATGATGTTCAAGACAATTCTTTGACGCCTTGCATATCCGGCCATGCCGTCTGCTTTTCCGTCGCAAAGAGCTGACACATGTAAAGGGTTTTATACTTCGTGCTGCTGTTGGCAAGTCGATGACAAGGATTCTGATAGCTTGTCGAATGCGTCTGGGCAGGACTGTCGCACAGTTTTGTGTCCTATACAGAACCGCGTATAATTGTAACACAGGGTGGAAGCAAAAATTTTCATTTGCACATTTTTAAAAGAGAGATTTGTATAAAACTTAGTCCTGTTTCTCGACTGTCTAATATCATGTGTTAAAACTAAACTGAAAGTATATGACGCAAAGTGTCTGTCATAATGAAATCATGGATCTACAACGATACACAGACAGTTATTGTGCGCACCGGTCTATAAATTGCGAATAATTTGCATTTTTATATAATTTTTTAGATGTCTGGAAAGAAAACACAAACGTATTCGGGCATTGGCTTCTTTGTGTAAGTGTGGCACGAACACTTTGTGTCGCGATATTTTTTTTTACTTTGTTTATTTTCTTGTGGATTGAAAAATTAAATAAAGGGGAGGTTGATGTAAAATCACACTCATGCATTGGGACAGAGGCTACATTGGGGCCCTATACATCGGGAATGGGGTACAATGAAATACATGTATCGGGGGGAAAGTGGGACGCATTATTACATTCTCTGTCAGTAAAGCTGATGGCTTCTGACCTGGACAATTTTCCTGAAAATATCCGCACGCGCTTACTTACATGAAAGGTCCTTGCATATATATATATATATATGTATATATATATATATATATATATATATATATATATATATATATATATATATATATATATATATCCGGGGGGGGTACTTCCTATACCTTGCTATACGGGTAGGCGCCGCGGAAAAGACCCCCTATTTTCGGTACTTGTCGCTCTCTAAGACCCCCCTTTTTCCTGCTTGTAGCTCTAAAAGACCCCCCTTTTTTGCTTGTCTCACCCAAAGACCCCTGTGTTTTTCAATTCCTGTCTCCAAATTGCCCCAAAATACACCAAATTTTATGTAAAATTTCATTTTTTTTTCAATACAAGCTCCAAAAGACCCCCCATTTTCACATTGGTTCCGCTCCCGTTGGGTCCGGGTTTTGTACCCTCGGTGGAGCCTACCCACCAAAAATTCCGGGGAGTACCCCCCCCGGATATATATATATATATATATATATATATATATATATATATATATATATATATATATATATATATATATATATAAAAGAAACTATTGTGATACTTATGACGAGCACTAGTTTTGTTGCAATAAACCCTGGTGGCGTTTAACAGAAATGCATAAATTTCATTTTGTTGTTCAGTGAAGAGCGCTTACTCCGTTAGGTCAAGGGTGGAACAGATCCAGACAGAGATCATGACACACGGACCAGTGGAGGCTGCCTTTACTGTGTACGCTGATTTCCCAAGTTACAAATCAGGTATAACCTTCTCTTCTGTGGTTTATTCAATTAATAATTAATAGTGAAACAGCACATAACCATTACAAGGCTAGTTGTAGTTTACGTTTTGGAATTCAGTATTTCGTGTAAATATTTAAAATTTGACTTTACATAATAAGCGGTGATGAAAATGTGTGCAAATTACTCTACTAAAAATCGTATTCGATACTATGTCCCAGCTTTACTTAACAAAACGCCACCCTGTATCAAAAGTAAAATCGACACGTAATCATATGATGGTTTCTGTAAATACATAAAATCGTATTTCTGTAAGGGATGGTTCAACATTATCATCATTTTTTTAATTAGTACTTAGGGTACTTAATTTCATGACCCCCTCCCTCCCCCCAAATTAGTACTTTAAAAATGATGATTTTCCCCCCAAATCATAGCAAAATTGCACAAAACAGGCCAAAAATTGACCATCATTTTCCATATCCTGTGAAAGTGTACAGACCCATTTAACCCCCTCCCCCTTGCGTACTGTAAGTACTAATTCAAAAATGATGAAAATGTTGAACCATCCCTAATCAATACTCTGAAACTGTGTCATTCAAAATTGTTACGTATGCAATAACTGATTTATTAGATTTTTGACCATGTTTAGTCTACAAAAGGGATTACTCACTGATTTTTGCTTTGAGTCTTGACATCATTTGATGTGGTGTTCTTTCAGTTTGAATTATATTAGGTGGCCCCAATGACAGCGGATTGCATAAATCCTTAATTGGAGTCATCCTGACATATAATTTTATCACTATCTGTTATGTACTTACTGTCTAACTGTAATTTTATGTTTTGTCAATAATAACATGTTCAAACTGTAACCATATGTCCAATAAACTGTTTTGAACCTTGAATCTTTTTAATCTATGGCTGAGCACGCTGTACATAGGAACACTTTTGTAGATTTTGTGGTGGTATGGGGGTGGATGGGTGAGTTGGTTGGTGGCTGGGAGGTGTCGGCAGAACAGCGAGTGGCGTATCGTTTAAGTTTTCATGCGGAGAAAAGGTTAATATGTTCATTGCTGTTTGATATTCCAGGTGTTTACCACCACACAACAGGGTCCGCCTTGGGCGGCCATGCCATAAAAATTCTTGGTTGGGGTGAAGAAGAAGGAACTCCCTATTGGCTGGTGGCCAACTCATGGAACCCAGACTGGGGAGATAAGGGTATGAATTTACTGTCTACTAAGTAAAATATATAATTTTAATTGTAGGTCCAGTAAAGTTTTACCATATTGTGTCAACTTCGAAAAGATTTAATTTGTATATTCTTATTACGAAGCATATTTTGCGCATTTTATTTGCACAAAACTATCTTCTCTTCTGGCTGCAATTTTGTAAATATTGTACATTTGCTTGAGAAAAAAAAAACAGTATTACAGCAAGAGTTGAGCTATTTTCTAAACTAACATTGAAGTGGGAACAGTAGTTTAAACTATTTGTCAATGTGAACATTTCTAATCCGAAATTCAGATGCACATATATTATGCACTTGTATGTTTCCAGGATTCTTCAAAATCAGGCGAGGAAGAGATGAGTGTGGAATAGAAAGCCAAGTTGTGGCTGGTATACCAAATGTTTAAGCAGCAGTTCGCGTACAAGAATTACGAGAATTTCTGACAAACTTGGACACTTCACGCTTGGCCAAAACTGTCAAAGACATCTTGAATTACTAAAATGCACACGTAAAACCAGCCAATGCACGCAGAAGCACCAAGAGCAGTTTATGACCAGTTTGAAAAGCATACTAAGTAACTCATTCGCACATTGTTATCAAGCTGTGTAGGGGAGTATGCGTGCTTAAGATTTTGCTAATAAAAATGCAATTGTTCTTTCAATATGATGCGTATAATTATGAAACTGAAACAAATTCACCAACAAGTATATGTATGTATGTAAGCATGCATATATATATATATATATATATATATATATATTATATATATATGTATATATATATATATATATATATATATATATATATATATATATATATATATATATATATATATATATATATATATATATATATATGCTTTATTTAAAGATTCTAAATTGAGTGAATGAATTATTACAGATACTGATGCATGTTGTATTAATATGAAGATTTCTGCAATGTAGATACGTCTGCATGCAGAGCACTCGGCGGCAATTTCACGTTTTCCAGTTTCTTGGTTTGTCTGGTATTGGTAATATTGTAATTCTGGCCAGTCGTATTGCAACAGTATCTCATCGTACGCGTTTTGGGAGTGTTCTTTCGGCCTGCCACGTGGTCAAATTAGCTCCTTCGGTGCAAAGTGTTGACTGACTCAACAGCTTTGCTTGCACTTCAGGCTATGCGTTCTCAGTGCGCCGAGGAAAGCTGTTGTCCTGGTTCATTCCTTTGGTCTCGTGAATTGCAGGCGCGTTGGTCCTTGAATGGGAGACGGTTTGCAAGTGGTGTACCTGGTATCATTATTTAGACAAAAGCACGCCCACTTTTAGCGAAATTGACTATATAAAAAAGTTAATGTACTGTAATGAAATGAAAGGAAAAAGGAATTTTTGAATTTTGTAGGAAAGGAAAACTAACCATTTCTCATAACTAAGAATGCGAACTTCATGGCTGTGACGGCATCCAAATCGACTCAATCCTTATACGGCGGTAAAAACATTGAGTGGTGTATGTGTTGCGTAGGAACTCTTAAAAACCTCCGACTTCAGGCATGTTGTGCTTGAATGGTGAAATTCATGGCGCCAGTGTTGTACATGGTCAGATAGTAGCTGGCTACCTATACCTGTATACATAAGTTGTCAGTCTCTGACTTTGAAAAAGTTGAATATTACGACATAGGACAACATATAAAAGTACCGTTATCAGTTTGGATAAAGCCTTCACATCTGTTAGTACTGTATGATATGTGTATCCACGAAATACGAGATTTAGCAGTTGGACTAGATGTAGTCATTGAACCACCGCGCTGGTAAACGTAGGCGTTAGTTAAGTACTTTAAAAATACCAATCGTATCTTGTGGATTCATAATAATATACATGTTAGGTTAGTTCTAAAGAAAATCGGGAAGCAAATTTTAACATGCAAAATGAAATAGTAATAAAGTGTTAAGTGTGATTTATTGTCATACTCACTATGATACAGCGGAACAGTTATAAGGGACTTCAACTGGATGTCGTAATCTTTAATACCGCATTAAAATAAAACCTTTAGTTAAATAGAAGCCAAGATTTTTATTTGCAGAATCATCGGCCAATTATCTGTGCCCAGTTGTTATGAACGTTCTATTGTCTTGACATTCTTGGCATTATTTGCCACTCAGGTGTGTCTTTTCGCGCCTTTGTCTTGCCATTATGGGCAAATTCAGAGCTAGTGTTCAGACGTGTCTGATACGAGACAAAGAGACAGAGACAAAGGCGGAAAGAAATTCTGTTATGATGCACTCCATTTTTTGAGAGATAAATCCACGTACAGTTTTATCAATTAATTGACTTTCATAGTTTTGTGGACAAGAGGTTAATCTGACACATGTGACAGACCTAAGAAATTGCGTAGTCCATTGATGTCCATACATGTTTTTTAGACCCGTCATTCTAACTACCGGCTGGAGTTATTCATACTCATAAAAAAGTACCCCGGTTATACCTGTACACCCCATAACTATCAATGATTGTTCAGTGTTTAAGCGTGACCACATGGAAATCACAAACAACGTACATTTTGCACACATTGTGTTATGTATTTTCTTTTTCGCAGCAACAAGCTTGATCATCCAAGCACAACTACAAGAAACTTTGTCAGCGCACCCAATGTTAACGTAATGACCAGTAAAACTGCGTCGAGTTGCAGTGCCTGTAATTGTCTAGTCACCATTGGACACATTTTCCTCATTTCTAGCTTCCTACCTGGAGTTATGTATAGAAACGCCGACTTACCGAAAACTGTGACACTCTTACTTTACTTGTTTACAAACTTGCTTTCTTGGTCATGTGTAATCCTAATGTTTTCATATTTTCAACTTTGAAACTTCCTTGTTTGCATGTATTTGTATCTATTGTGTTGCTTTGAACATGCCAGGTATAATTTGAAACGATTTGCACGCAGTGTACAAACATATGTAAACAAAAACAATGCCAAATATGTTGTTTCTGTATTATTCTTGAATCAAAATATGTATTCAGTAGGTGTTTCTCCCATACTACACTTGTTCCTTATGGACACTGGTATAACCTGATGAGCAGTGACTCTCAAGCAGTGTCCCCCAGTAGAACACCTATATCTTCAGTCTCGACAGACGATTCACGTGGCACTAATGTTAGTTGGTTATCCTCCTCCGAATCAAAACGGGATTTACCTGTGTTGCATTTAAATGTACGTAGTTTGAAAAAACAAAGTAGAGGCCCTAGCCACATTCTCTCGTGAGTACGATGGTATTGCGTGTACAGAAACGTGGTTAAACGACTCAATAAAAAATTATGAGATTAGAATTCTGGCCTTTCAAGACCCTGTTAGAAATGACAGAATTAACAGTGTAGGAGGTAGTGTCTGTATTTATCTCAGCGAAAATGTAACCGGGAAGAGACGGTCTAACTTAGAGGATCCGCTCCTCGAGAGTGTCTGGTGTGACATATCTTCATTAAAACACGATAAAATGTTAGTTGGTGTATTTTACAGACCCACTAGTGAACATGCTGATTTTTGGAATAAGTTTGAAGTAAATGTTGATTTAGCGAAGGACTCAAATATGCCTCATGTCGTAGTCACTGGGGATTTAAATGATGATATATTACAAGATAGAAACAGTGAGTTATATTCTATTTTAGAGAGTAGAAATTTTTCCCAGTTAGTAACAGAACCTACACTGGTCTCATCTCATAGTTTACGATGTTCAGATATCATTGCAGACACAAATCTTGATTTAATCAATGTCGCTGGTGCAGTAGATTTAAATTTAAGCGACCATTTCGCTGTGTTTTGTTCAATTTCTGTTAAAGTGAATAAGCAAAAACCGTATTTCAGACAGGTCGGGTGTTTTGAAAGCTGTGATTACAATGGTTTAAACGAAAAGCTGGGAAACATAGAATGGGAGAAGGAGTTCGAAAATTTACATGTGTCTGATATGGTAGCAAAATGGTCTAATATATTCTTAGACACGGCAAAAGATTTTATTCCATGTGAAAAGGTGAAAGTTCGACCTGGTGACCTCTCTTGGCTCTCCAGCGAAGTGCGAAAGCTTATGCGGAAGTGAGACCGACTTCGGAAGATTTAATCCACGGAAACACATAACAGACATATTAAAAAAGCAAACAAAAGAGTAGGCTTAATGTAGCGCTGTTTCACTGGGCTTGCAGATAAAAATATTATAACTTTGTATTAAAGTCTAATAAGACCAATATTGGAATACGGAACACCAGTGTGGAGTTCCTGGTACAAAAAGATATCGGTTTATTAGAAAAGACACAGGTTAGGTGCTTTAAGACTATGCTAACAGTATACAATAGCCCACATTACAAGAGAGGAGAGAGCAGCAGGATTTAGTAGACATATAAATAGCTTAATGGTCTTTACAAATCTGACCCCTGCAAGTTTTTCTCCCTCCCAAATCGTAATCTTAAAGGGCATAACAAGAAGCCATTTATACAAAGGTGCACTTCTGAAAGTGCTTTTTTTCCAGCAGAGTCGTTTTAAAATGGATGGACCCCTGCAAGTTTTTCTCCCTCCCAAATCGTAATCTTAAAGGGCATAACAAGAAGCCATTTATACAAAGGTGCACTTCTGAAAGTGCTTTTTTTTCCAGCAGAGTCGTTTTAAAATGGATGGAACCAATTACCACCAGACATAAACACCGACCCTGGCGACCTTTGCACTGCACTTGAGATCCCTGCCTTGAGGACTGAAGGGATAATCGACCAAGTAAATAATGATAATGATTATAATGATGATGATGATGATGATGATGATGATGATACTAATAATAAAAAAAAACAATTAATAGTAACAACAACAATAATAAGAGAGCCACCGTTCGAAGGAACATGGTATTGACATATTGACTAGCCACATGTAAATGTCCACCAAGCTTGAAGAGGCTCTTACCAACGATTTTCAAGAAAACCACATGTACATGTATATACATTGGCATCCATATATAGTAACCCTGCTAACATGTATTCTCGCTAATCATTGCGCAATTTGGAAAATTCGAAAAAAAATAATAAAAAAAAATTACAGTAGCACCATCTACCAAATAATTTGGTTATTATCGAATCAAGGTCCATTCCAATCAAGTTTGAGTAGAATCCAGAATATAGTTTGGTAGACGAAGTCGAAAATTATAAAAAGCTGAAAAAACCTAGAGGGTCGTGTGAACATTCTTTGTTCATATGACCTACCTTTCCTTACCAAAAGTAAAGTTAATCAGAAGAAAAGTATAAGTAATATAATAAATTAAAACCAGACTGCCGACTGACTTGCATAGTGATCAATGGGAATGCACACATAAAATTTAAACATAAGTACCGAAAATGAACAATTGGTTAAAAACCAGGAGTGTGCAGAAACAACATATTGTGAAAACATGCCCAAAAGTGTTCGAATGTAATTTAATAGCAATTGGCCACTTGGTTTTGCAGAAGAAAAACTTATCATGATTTCCCAGGAGAGTGAACAAAAATGTTCGTAAACAGCCAAAAATTCACTGGGCTTGAACACTTGAAGAATATATGTCAGCACGGACTTACTCGAGATACATACCTCCCAAGTTTCAAGAAAATTTGGCAGGCAGTACTTGAGAAGAAGTCCAAAATGTGAATTACCATCGCAATACCCTTAGAACTGCAGCAATCAGTAGGAGTGTAAACCAACTGATACGTACCCGCATTGAACAAAATGATCCAGAGCATCATCACTTCGTGGTCAGCTTTGTTTTACCATTCCACAAGGAACAGTTCCTATAAGTTTTAGCACAATTTGAAAGACTGTTATGGAGAAGTCAAAAATAGTGAAAATACCCCCAAAATGTCACAAAAATGAAAAATGGCAGCCCTACCTGTTGAAAAATTAAGGTCTATTGTTATTCAGAAGTGTTTCTATGCAATTTGAAAGCAATTGACCGAGCAGAATTAAAAATGTGGATTTTTATTTTACTTGTCGGGTAATGCTCGTAGAAAAAAAAGGGCTGCGATATCTCTCACAAGAGAAGTCTAGGGATACCCAAAAGTTTCGATATGCAGCTTCGTAACGATTGGTCAAGAGATGATAAAGCCGAAGATTTTGCAGATGTTCTCGTAAAATTTCACAAGTTAAAAAAATAACTGCAGTGTAATAACAGCCTAAACGACGGTACATCCCCGGCAGAAATTTGAAACAGGTCCAGCGGGCAGTTTGGAGGAAAAAAATTAACCACGTGCGTTTAGGCTAATGCTTATTGATTATCTAGCCTAAAGAAATCGTTAAAAATAAGGGACAAATAGTATTCACACCTAGTGAACAAAGTGCCACAGAAAACTTCAAGAAACATCGTTGGTACATAAAAGGGGGTGGGGATAGGGGAATTGAAGCACGACCTATCGATTAAATTAAGGTCGAGCGCTACCCAGACGTGGGTCTTCTGCAATTTATAAGCAATTGAGAAGAAACTTTCATGGAAGATTCCCAGATTAAACATAAAATCTATAGAAATGAAAACAATACTGAAGCATGACCATTTTAAACAAAATTGTTAGAGACCCACCAAAGATACATGACCACCTAATTTGAAGGAAATCTGGCCACTGGTTTTTGAAAATAAAAGCAAAAACAAAAATAGACGACCAACAATTGGATAAGCTCAGTGGGCTGAAAGTTTAGCGGCGCTAAAAATGCAATTCACAATTGCATCCAAACTGATGGATCAGCGAGACTTAAACTAGGACACTCTAAAATGGATTCTTTGCTTATCAGACACGTCATTTCCGTCTGTCATAGTGACGAGTGTATCAGAAGGCACGTAGATTTAGTTTGTGATGGTGTGTCAGTTTGTGATTGTAGGTCAGATTGGGATGGTGTGTGAGATTGTGATTTCAAACATAATTATGGCTTACCCTTCCTTTTTGCTGGTCGGGATACGACAAGTCATTAACGGGTTCTCTCGGTGCAGGTTGTGGGCACTTAGTGTCCAGCCCACACCAAGTTAAGCTGTTGATAAGAAACTTGTTATCCTGATGGATGTCTTGTACAGCCTTCATTTAAAATTAAATGTTCTCTTGAAACAAAAATTATTAGAAACCAGCAACGCAGATGATGTTTCAAGTCGGGGCTTTTTGGTTAGGAAAGGGTTAAATGGCAACAACGAGGTATCTTGCTCTCTTATACACTTTTTATATATTACGCCCAAAAGACGCTTTTCAAGAAAAATGTTACGTGGCCCATGGATTACTCGGTTTGTCGCGCCCAATGTACCCGAAGTGTTCGTGGATGGTGTAGGCCTATCCCGATGTGAAAGCGACGCGAAAAGCTACGTGGTTGTTCGCGAATACTTGCATTTCCACATGAATCAGTATGCTTACTTGTGACGAATGTACGGGGCCAAAGACAAGAGGCATGATCTGTGACACCATTTTTGAAAAGATAACTATACGTCCTCAAAGCTGTAGCAACTCAAATTGGTTTCATTTGTTCAATCAAGTTTTGGTGTGCTCTACGATTTCACATTTTCATGTAAAATGCCGACAGCGAAACGGACTTGTGGGTATTTATTCTCACAAGAAATGCTGAAGAATGTTCAATGTCTAGGTTCATATTGTGTCCCACCTACCACACAAAGCGACAGAAAATATGGGATTGTCTGTCAAGACCGCCACCCTGTGTCTCCTATCACAAAGGAAGAAAGATAAAAAGAAAAAAGGGTAAAAGAAAGTAAAAAATGAAAAGGCTAACTTCGTTTTCATTTAGTATGTAATATATTGGACAAATATATGCAATCAACACCTCTATAGTAAAATATTAATTTAATGAAATCATCCTTTGGTGTGTTCCTATCAATAACTACAGGTTTAAAAAGTCCGCGAAAAGCTATGTCATTATGAAATAGAATTTTGTCAAATTCTTTTCTTAGGAATAGTTTGCTGATATCTTGTTTTGATTGGTTGAAAACTGATAGTGGTATGGAATAAAGTACAATTCTAACTATATAGATTATTAATTTTTTCAAGCACAAGCTATTGTGTTGCATAAGAGTGGTGACACTTATTAGGATATTTACAATCTCCATGTGTGCATCGTTGCCTTGCCTGAGTATTTATCAATTTTAATGAGCAACCAACCTTAGTATAGTTTTAGAATCATTTCCTACCCCTTTTACTAAAAAATTTTTGAAGTTTTACTTGATCTTTAAGACCCAAAAGGCCAAACATTAGGCAGTTCCCCTTGCCAAAATAACTCATGATCTTGTCTACGATTTCTTCATCTTGTTTGTCTCTCTCTCTCTTTGGATTGGTATGATTATGTCAATAATCTACACATTGAAATTATGTCCTGGGTTTGAAAAAGGTCTACCTTTTATGTCTTCTTTTTTTCCGAACTGTAGTTCGGTGACCAGTAATTCTGATATGGAGTTCCCTACCAGTTTCTCCAGCATACTGCGGTCCACACTTTTGACATGACAGTAAGTAAATCACATGTCTAGATTTGCAACTTAAAATAGAGATAGGACCTGGCCTGGATACATGGTATTCTTTGTTGGTGAAAGATGAAGTTTGGATTGAGTTTTCAAAACTGGGCAGATCTGGCATCTGTGTCTGCCACAAGTTTGAATTCTTGTTAACTTTGTATTATTTTAGACATGCAATTTTGTAGATGATTCCGCTGGTCTGTGCTAATGTTCAGTCGTTCTAAGCGAACTCATGTGTTACTATGTTAGTGGCAATATTTTGTTTTGCATTACGGTCCACAAGATTAGCTTGTCCCGCTAGCTGGGACAAGTTTCTCCCGCAGCCGTTTCAAGATGGCAGGTCAGAACCTTTTTCTGTAAGTACTGGCATTGTAAAAAAAATTATATATAGGCCTATATGCCAAATATAACTGTTACGTCGGAGAATATATGCCCACAGCACAACACAGCTGAGAGCAGCAAAATTTGGAACTTGCTATGAATCGCAATGTAGCGTATGCCTAAAAGGATTTTAATGCAGTTTTGGAAGTGAGTAAATTTTGGGTAAATGGGCATCTATGTCAGAAAAATTTCAAGCTGAATGAAAATAAAAATGTTTATGTTTGTTCAAAATAATATCTGATGATTCATTTACTTTTTCATATGTGAGAGACCGTGAAGCCTATTTCGTCAATCAGAACCTAAAATAACACTGCCTACATATATGACAATAATATTGTTGGATGCTTTATGACCGTGTGCAAACACATATATTTATTACGCATCTGATGCATGCACTGAACAATGTCTGGTTTTGCCAGAACATGATGTGGTGGTTTTTTTTTGTTTTTTTGTTTTTTTTGGGTTGGTTTTTCTAATTTTTGTACTATATTTCTAACGATATGCCTCATTTCAAGTTACTACAGCAACTATAGAGGGTATATGTAAAGATGGAGGGTACCTAACAGTTCGCTTTGACACAAAAATATCGAAACTTTCACACGTAGATCATGTTTTCCAATGATAAATGCAAACAGTTCAAAAACAAAAACAAAAAAAAGCAAAAAAAAAAAATATTTATAAGTTTTAACCCAACAATTATTGTAGAGTTAATCACAGCAAAAGGCAGATATTCAAGAGTTACCAAAACATCAACATTCATCTTCCAACACCAATTTGAAGAAATAATTTTCACTTCTGACTTGAGACAGGACGTCACCCATAAAAGGCAACTGGTGGTTTTAAACCGGTCCTCTCAATCTTTGAAATATTCTTTATTAACTGCAGACTTAAGTTTTTTTTTTTCAACACATATTCGCCCAACAATCACTTATAACCAAACAATTATCACTTGTGCGAAAGATTAAAAAAAAAAAAAAAAGCAAAAAAACAAAAAAAAACATGGTAGGCCTGTCCCTTTTTAGTTCTCCTAACTTGTCAGTCAATTGAAAAAGTAGAAGAGTGTGGGGAATGTGGAAGGTATAAACACACTGCAGGTTAAGAAAAGCAATAACTTGTCAAGTGGTTTGCTGTCAAAATGGTCGACAATTTTAAGTGAGAAGCATGAGAGGCCGTCAAACATTTTCAGAAAGACGGAATGTGTTAATGCTCGACCAAGCATAATTTTACATCAGCAGAAACTCCAACACCCATCTTCAAAACCGTATTTGTCCTTATACCTGGTAAAAGGGTTGATTGGACATGTGGGCCTATATGTTTCACCATTGAAACGGTGTTTTTCCCTGACAGATAATCAGTACGAAAGCCTGTAAGGACCACAATAAATAAATAAAATAAATAGATAGATAGATAGATAGATAGATAGATAGATAGATAGATAGATAGATAAATAAAATTCGAAAATGCATTGCAAACTCATTGGTAAATGGGCTTGCTGGGACTGGGACTGGGACCTCGTTTTCATTTTCTATTTATTTATCATTATTTTTTTTGGGGGGGGGGAGGCAAGGGGCGGGCATACTCAAGGATTCAGGTGAAGTTCACAGCCAATGCTAATCCATAGGCCTATGCCAAATAACACAGAAAAACATGACCCATAGTCATAAATTTCAACCCAACAATGACAGCAAGGAGATTCAAGAGTTAGCTTACCATCAGCATTATTGAGCTTCCAACACCAATGTGAAGAAACAAATTCCACTCCTGACTTGACACAGGCAGTTACCCATAAAAGGTAACTATAGGTTTTTAACCGGTCTTTTCAACCTTTGTAATATTCTTCAGTAAGGGACCAACCATTAGAATCTTGGGAGGGGGGGAGGAGGCTATGCATTTTGTTTAAAATAAATGATGTAGGCCTACGTCTCAAAATCAGTGAAAAAAAATGTACTACCTCATTTACCTTAAAATACATAAGTACTATTTGCCAGGCGCGGATCGGGGGGTGGGGGTTGTGGTGGAAACCCCTCCCTGCTCTTGCTTTTCGTTTTTTAATGCCTACTACCTAGGCCTATAGATGCCAAAAATGCTGTCTGGATCAAATCAGCGGACATAGTCCTTAGCTTGTGTATACGTGGCCTAACACGCTCTACTGCATTGATGTGTATCATGCAGTTAGAGACGGCCAGCACTCGGCAGGGCGTAACCGTGGAAGCCAGGCAAGCGCAACTGACGTCGAATGAATATAAAGGTTAGTTATTAGATATACTTATTAATCCTAAATGATCATCATAACGATAGGCCTACACTGACTGTTAGTGATTCTTTGTGTTATCGTAGATATTATCTGGATTCATAGCGCACAGAGTACATGCCGATATGGTTAACTTTCGTGAAGCACTGAATGAAGCCAGAGATATTACGGTTGTAAAGCCATATAGGAGTAACTGGGCTTATAGTTATAGGCCTAGGCAGAGGAAAACTTGTGTCAACTTTTGTATTCATCTATTAGTAATCTTAATATAAGTTAGGCCTATGGCTAAGCCTTCTGAAACCACGATAGTCTGTTTTACGTTAAAATTCCCGACTTTTTCACAAATGTAAAATGCTATGAGAAAAAAATCACTTAGGCCTTTAAAAAAAAATCTGAAGGACGTCTCCTTGCGTAATTATTTTATCCTTTTTAAGACCTTGTAAATCCATAGGCAATATCATGAAAAAAGACATGATCTGATCATGATATTGCCTATGAATTTACTGCGAAATAGTTTCTAAATTTCTATTGAAATATATAGGCCTATAATTACTCCAAGGACAAGTGGAGTATCGCTTGGCTTACACTACTGGAGATAATTTTATCTCTTGGCTTAGTAAGCCAAGTGATACTTAAATTGAGCTGCTTCTGTATTTTAATAAGAATTTTTCAAAGTTAGCCTTTTATTCAAGAACTTCACTTTCAGAAAATATATGAAAGCGACTGGATGTACTTGCTACTGAAAGATCTGTTACTCTACAATAAATGAAATTTTAAACCTGTTAATGTAGGCATATTATTTTTCTTCTGCCTATACTTATTTTCTTTCTTAATAAGGTGGGGCCATGTCATAATAATATTGATTACCAGTAACAATATATATTAGCAGATACAAATACATATTTCCAGGAATTATTTGTCAGTGACTCATTTTTTCTTTGATTCTTTTTATGTGAATTGAATCAGACATAGAGCGGAATTCGATTTATGGAGCCCAGTTTAGTGAAGTTTGCATCCAGGAAAAACCAAATGGTCTTCATGAAAATGCAGTCGCAAATGCCAGGAAATGCATCTGAGAGCATCTATTTTTAAACATTTTCCGGGGCAGGTCCCCCGGACCCCCCTCCCCCCCCCCCCAAGCTTCGTGCATTCGGGCTTTGCCCGCAAGTCGCTGATACACCCACGCATACATTGCAAAAAACCTTGATTCGCCCCTGTTTGCAAAAGTTAAAAATTTTGTACTGTTTATAGTAAAAAAAGTACTATTCGATTAGCAGTGTTAAAACTCTTAGCTAATAGCACCCTTTAAACATTCCGTAGAAATTTGCTAGAATTCTGACATATTGTGTCTGTTTCAATACAAGGACTTTGCTGCCTGGCTCACGTTTCAGGTCACTTATATTACCCATTTCCTTGCAACATATGCACGCTGTTTGAATGTACTTTACATGTACTTTTTACTTCTCATTGCTGAATTAATGCTTGAGTCGAAGTTATTCTTAATAAACTCTGCACAATGCACGCAGAGTGTTCCTAGGAAAGCTGCAGATTTTGATTATAGCACCATAATATTGATGGGAATGAGATCTATGATGGTTACCTTTAGCGCTGAAAGAGGTAACAGTACATGAGAAGGAATTTTGTAATCATAATTTATGTACATTAAATACAAGCACGGATACTCTCTCTCTCTCTCTCTCTCTCTCTTTCTCTCCTTCTCTCTCATTTATTTTCAGATAAACAAAGTCAGACACCGTCGCTAACTAATTGTGTATATATGTCAGCCATGATAAAATACTGTAAGTACATATACATGCAAAATAATCACAATTGTTGTGATGATGCGGCAATATGGTCTTACTTATTTCATAAATTGTATGCAGGTATGATTTTCATTTTACCCTTAAAGTGCTTCATTTGAGACTGAGACAACAGGTTTCCTCTGGGCACTTCTTATGCTGTAGCTCAAGAAGTGCTCAGAGGAAACCTGTTGATCTGGGTCAAAATTTTCTGGTGAAACTTCTGAATTAAACCTAGGCTTGCAGGTACTTGAATGAAAGGTCGCTCTATGAGGAAGTTAATTGAATCTTAATTCAGTTACAGTGCAGGTTCAAACAGCTATATATATATATATATATATATATATATATATATATATATATATATATATATATATATATAGGCCTATATGTGTGTGTGTGTGTGTGTGGTCCCAGTGTTCTATTAGGGTTCATAGTGTCAGAAACACTTTGTAGAGTGTAATTGGATAAATTTTTTCCCAGTGTTATGCATCTGTGGTAGTTTTTTAGAATCATGATTTTTTAAGTGGCATGTAGAATTTCGTGTTTTTAATTTTATCTATCTTAAATATACTAAATCATGCTTCTTAGGCAGGAGATCATCAAAAGGACTTCCAAACTTGCAAAGGTCTGATTTTATTTATTTCTTATTTATGTTTTGATTTTTATTTACAAAACCAAGAACTTTCTCAAATTAAAGTGATCAATGCTATATGTTTGTATACGTACAGTATAAAAAGGAAAAATATTAATATTGACAACATGATGCTAGTAAGAACATTGTCCTGACATTAACATATCAATCTTTAATACTGGAGTAAAAGTGTACAATATATATTCTAGTACATATAAAACCAGTAAAGCATATGTTGTCTTAATCACCAGGGAAATTGTCATTCAAATATCCAGATTTAAAAGCCAAAAACACCTCCGCCATGACAAACTTTTAATGCAGCATGTATACCGTGTATTCATAGCACTTTGATATTTCAGTTAAGTGAGTCAAAGAGAATATTAAAAGTGTAGGCCTACTCATATGAATGGTGCAAACTAATGTATCTTACGTGATTATAATAGGGTAAGTCATGGCTGAAGATGCTATCCCATTTTTATACAGATGCCTGGATTGAACTATGCTGTGCAACATAAATAAAACTGGTGCTGGCAGAATATTTTCTGTTTTCTTTCTACTCCCATATTTACCCCAGAATAGCCAGTCATAAACTTGGGTCTTTTTTGCAGGGTTTCCAGGGTACCGGTAGGAACATTAGATTTTCAATGACAAAATAGGTCTCCAAATGGAGCCTTATTTTGTCATAACCTGCGGGCTTCAGGGGGCTTCGTCCCCTGGACCCTCAAATGATTTCTTTTTGGAACCTCTGTGGTCACATAATTTTCAAATGGACCAGACATATTTAAGGCTTCTAAAATGCTTCTCTTGACGTTATGTTTCTTGCACAATGGTAGCTAAAATATATGCATTCATGGGTTTCAGTATTAAAGAAACATGTACTGTGAGGTAACGTGGAAAAAATAATGTACTGTTATGGGCGACCGAAAAAAATTGTATGTTTTACTAAAATGCATAGCCCCCGCCCCCTTAAGATTCTAATGGTTCGTCCCTAACTTCAGACTTAGGTTTCATGTTTCCAAAACACATAGGCCTAACCACTTAAAACCAAATTTCATCACTTGTGCCAAAGATAAAAAGAGACCTGGTTGGCCTATCACTTTTTGATTCTCCTGACTTGTAAGTCAGCGGAATTTACAGCAAAACCAGAAGGTAGGCTTACATCGTTTTTGCGATATGTAGCCCATGAATCTGCAACATTATGATTACTCTACCTTCATTATGAACACAGCCCACAACACAACATAGCCAATGAAGTATTTATCAAATAGTACAAAAAAACATTACCCATATTCATAAACTTCAACCCAACTATGTCAGCAAAGAGATTCAAGAGTTAGCAAAACATAAATAATCATCTTCCAATATGGTCTACTGAGGCCACGTATCGGTCGCCTTTCCTCACATGCAGGTGGAGGTCAAGTTCATTAACAATCCAGGCAAGTGGTCCCTGGGAATGGGTCCTTCCGAAACACAATTACATTGCAGCATAAGAATGACGGATATTGCCAGTGATGGCAGCACTGTACGTGCAGGCATCGCCTGATTGCATCGCTATTTTTTCCCTTCATTTACTATAGCGAAGACCTACGTACACTACAATGGGCCAAAAATATCAAAAGAAACATTAGTTGTTTGTGATTTCTCCATCAAAGAATGTCATAACTACATTAATGCCACAGAAATGGTATAAACGTTGTTAATGTTCATTAATATATATATATATATATATATATATAAAATCCACTGCACAAGATAGTCACTGACAGGTAAAAATACTTGGTAGACTGATGATATGACAAATACCTTAGATAAATGCCTATTTAACACCAATGCATTTGTGTGACATATGATAAACCAATAATTATAATACATGCCCTTTATAACGACACACAATGTATATATACATATATACATATATCATATCATAGTTGTGCCTCTGAAAATATATGAAATCTGTATTGAAAAAATTACGAAGCTGTGTTCTCTTTCATCAAGAAAAAGTAGACTGACTGTTTTGGCTTCTCTGTTGTCATGCTTTCCGCAGGATGGGGTCCCATTTTCACCCCCAGACCATTACACTATATACCGATTTTTTTTGTTGCAAACATTGCAAAAAGTATAGTTTTCCTTCATGGCACTGAAAAATCCTAAATGCTTGATTTAAACAGAGAGACGGGAATACACGGAAGAGAATATTGTAACCAGTGTCTTTCACAATTGATACTCTTCCTTGCTACTAGACACAGAGGTTCCCTCAACAAGGTTTGCGTATCATATTTCAGGAACTCAATGAACAAACAGTGACAACTTATTGATCCCCACGAGACATTTAGGGCACCAAGTGCATCCGTGATCTAGAGGTGTCAGATGTGTGCACCAGGGGTGACCAATTAAGATAAGTTGGTTAGTGTGTCAATATACAAATGGAGCTTTCCTGTTATTGTACATGGTCAATGTTTTCTTTAAGTTTACTGTTATCAATGGTATTATTAGTTATCCTTTTTCAATATGTAGTGGATCTTAATGTAAATCCATAATATGTTTAAAAACAAAAACATGCTACAAAGACGTTTTGGACCGACAGACCGACATATGATCAAGAGTACCTCTCCTGATGATCTTTATAACTCTGGAAATGGTAAGTGTCCCAAGTTATTGAAGAAATTGACATGTAAAAGGTATTTACTCATGGGGGAACTATTTACTATACATAAGTCCATCATTGTACACTAAAATATGTTTTATGCATGCACGGAATTGTTAGGATGGTTTCGTAGTCCATGCAATAAACCGTGCTACTCCAGTACCTGAATGCCTATAGATACCCACGAGCTATCCAATGGCCAAAATTTACTTTACCACATGGTCCATCGAAGAGGAAGTGAACATAACAAAATATATAAGTAGATGCCATAGGAAAATCCCTTAATTTGACTGATCAGAAATAACACTTAAACATGGGTACATCATGAAGAAGAAGGAGAAGAAGAAGAAGAAGAAGAAGATGATGATGATGATGATGATGATGATGATGATGATGATGATGATGACATGTGTCATTAGTCACATCACATGTAAGAGCTCAAAGCAGAAAAGAATCGGTTGTCACTTGTCATCCCTATTTATTTATTTATTTATTTATTTATTTATTTATTTATTTATTTATTTATTTATTTTATTTATTAGCTTTGATAATTAGGGAGGAACATGTACACAGTTAAGTGGGACAAAATACAGCAGTCAAATAGTTGGTATGGATACCTGAATACTTCAAAACCTTTAGAATAAATACAACTTCTGTACTTCATAATTACAGTGTTAGAAATAGAAACCGTATATTTGTAGAAAGAAGCAATCTTGTAGGAACAGAAAATTGTGTAAGACACAAAATCATAAAAACATTGAACTCAACCCCTGACTTCATTATAAACAAGGTTCATACTCATAGCAAAAATGGTTTTGCCCTCTATATAAAAAAATATTATATTGAAAAGTATAATATTATTTGTTCTATCCCAAACTGTTATGTTTGTAACACTCCATAAGCAGCCCCCATTTGCTTTTGCTAATATGTAAGACATAACTTTTTCCCTGCTTACTGGGTAAGTTACTTACATCTCTATTTAAAACCTTGTATTCTAAGTACAATTTTTGTATATCTATAGTATTTTTAGGTGGCCCTTATGATAGCGGCTGTTGTGGCCTAAATGAGAGTCTCCTGGCTATATATGTTACTGAAATAATGTACATGTATATTCAGTCAAATAAAAGATATGTGAGTCTGAGTCTGAGTCTGAGTCTGATAGGAGTCCTGTGGTTCTTACCATGAACTGCTTGGTATATTTAAGACCTTCTGTAACGATGCAGTGTCATCCTGCAAATGTTCTGTGAAAACCCTTTAAAACTTTTTGCATTATATATATAAAAAAAATCTCTCTGGTCTTAAATTGGGTTTTGATCCTTCTGATCATGTCATATTTTATATTTTACCAGTGATTCAATGTTGTAATTTGCAAAGTCCTGAGAGATAAACTCAATATATTCTAAATATGAACTAGAACTTTGGCATAATAGATTTATTGAAAAACATGTTCGTTTCGTGACCAAATACAAGGAAACAAATGTTATTTTGTTATCAAAATGCCTGAAAGAAAGTGAAACGGGTTACGTTTTTAGTCATTGCTATAAAATTATAGTGTCAAATATTTACAAGCAGTATTGATTTCTGGGTACCCAAAAGCGTCTGAAGCTTCATTTAATCTTGAAAAGTTTACAAGGGGCTGTCATGCACTGACCATTAAATCGACCACCTCTGCCTGTTAAAATTCTGTTTGGTGTGCCATATAGTAGGATCCTTGCTATTTCTGTAGCACTATTATGCTTTCGTGGAGTTCAAATCTAGCAAAAAATACTGATATTACTGTGGATGCTTTTTTTGGATAAATTTTGGGCTTTGAGAGAATAGGCTTGTATTATTTGGAAAGGTTGAAAGGCTTATAACGAACTACTCCGAATTATAACAAGGGCACTAGATTCATTTTCCTTGTAAAAATATCTTTCATTAAAGTGCTAGCATGCCTGCAGCTACGTAAATTTATAATGGTCCAGGTCAACTGCTTTCCTCGGCACGATTTAGGTGCAGTGTACCCAAAGCATGCAGAGAAAAGCTGTTGTCCAAAATTTGACACTGAAAGCCGAAAGAGTAACCAGTTTAGCTTATTTTTTAACTTTCTTACTTTCATGCAGAGTTCAAGTTATGTTTGATTGAGAGACAGATGTGTTCTGATGGGGTAGGCTGAAATCTATAAAAAGATGGAATTTGAAATGATTGTCGTAGAACAACACTGTTGGTATCTTCTATGAAATTCCTCTTGTCAGGTCCAAACCTAGTCCAGAAGCTCTTAGTATAAAGAAATCGAGGTACATGTCTACCATAAATATAATGGACACAAGGTCCCCCATACATGAAATGAAAATCATTATTCACACTGTCTTCACACGTTGATATTGGTTTCATACTTGCCACTTACATTACAATGATAAGAGCGCAAAAAAGTAACTAGATACTTTCAGGTGTTTTGGCGCTGATATAACAGTGCCAAGTAAGTGCAACAGCAAGCCATTTCTAAATACCTGAAAATTTTCAAAATATCTGACGGCTAATGTCAGATTGATATAGATCTTGGCCAATGCATAGGTAACAAGTTAACAAAATTTTCTGCCCATTGAAAATGGCACAATATTTATCATTACAACATTTGTGTCATTGAATTAACTAATTTGCATACTAAGATTCATTGCACTTAAGTTTATGTATCCACTAAACATTGAATCTGACGCCTCCTGCATGGCTTCCTTCCAAGCACAAATGCAAACCGTGATGAGAATACAAACTTGTCATTGAAAATTTAACATTAACAAAAAAGTAAATATGTCATGTAAATATTACAGAATACCCACATGTTTCTGATCTTCAGAGAAATATCTCGCTGGCAATTGTTGTAGGGAATATTTAGTATTGGTAGACTGTAAATTTCGTTGCAATTGAAACATACATCAGTCTCATTTTGAACCTCCCAGATCCAAAATGGCATGTGCCTGTTGATATATGAGCAACCTTTAACATTCACCAAGTGGATCATGTCAAACAAGTTTGGTATCCCTTATGTTGGACAATCAAGGATGAAGTATCTAACATTGGGAGAGTCAGTCATAGGGAGGCTTGGTATATGTATGGGAACGTGGGAGGATGTGCAATGGATTGCCATACCTTGTGTTCAACAAATTGAAAGGTCTAGCTTCATTTGTAAGAAAAGGACCAAAATCAAACAAACACAGTTTCGGGTTTTTGATATGTCAAATGTAAAAAAATATGTCTGGTGTCAAGGTTTCTCCTGGTAGTTAGTGTATGCTGCCATACATCAGTTCCAATCAGACAACCACAGTTATGAGAGTAACAAATGTTTCTTTTTGCGGGGGGGGGGGGGGGGGGGGGGGGGGCAGGTTCCTTTTATTTTCATTTGAACAAGCTTCCCTTTTTGAAGAAAGATAACATTCAAGTCAAAGAACATTGTATCCTGCGCCAAGGTTAAAAAATAAAACTTGATGTCTCCAAATAGGCCTGTTAGTTCCACCAATGCAAATTAAACACTGGCATCTTTTCAGACATTAATCATCTTTTGTGGTCTATGTATTTCAGAATAAGACAATAAATACTACTGTTTAAAAAAAAATCTCCCGAAGCTTCATTTATTCAAAGTTGAAAGTTTTAACGTTAACGTTTAATACAAATGATGGCCACTGATGTGTTTCTCTAACTGAAATACAAAACATATCCACAGGAATGAACACAAGGGCTCTATGTTTGAAGTAGGGCCAATACATTGTAGCAGACCTGCCTGTCATCTCTCTTTCATTGTAGTGACTATCATTGCAACTCAGACCATAATGTCTGTGATGGCATGCTAGATTGTACAGATGGAACGGATGAAGCCATATGTGATGATATACAGTGGAATCTCCCTATTGAGACCACCTAAGGGACTGAGAAACTGTGGTCTTTATAGGGAGTGGTCTTAATATAATTTAATTAATGATAAACAAAAACGGGTCTGTAAATTGGTGGTCATAATATACAAATGGTCTCTTTGTGGAGGTGGTCTTGATTGGATATTCTACTGTATGTTCCAATTAAAAAGTCAGTGAAATACTCCGGAAAGCCATGTTTGGTCATATGCAACCCATAGGCCTGCACCTGTTCAGCTGCCTAATTTTAATGTAACAATGGTGGCTAATTCATACCATATTCAACAGTCTGGAATGGTATCATTGATTGTCTTGACTTGAGTAAAGCGACCGGATACTTCAGCGTCCACAGTACACACTGTTGCCAAAGGTACCACATGGTAGAACCACGCACCTAGAGGGCAAAGAAAAAATGACTTTAGTGATTTTCATATTATAATAGGAAAAGTCATTGGTGACAATCCAAACTGAGTTGCCTGTGATGAATATTATGGCGAACAATGCTTTTACAGATACATGCGGGTGTGAGATCTGGCAATTTTGGCAACATAAAGCTATGTTTGAATGGCAAGCATCTATCCAACCGATTGGACTAAGCATGGTCTGGTCATTATAAATATTGTTTGCCCACACAGTTTTTGTGTGACGTAAAATGGGATTGTCCATTTGGTACATGTGAGGTTTTCTGTACAAATTAAACATGTCCAAACCATTTGCGGTGCAAATTCAATGGCAGTATTCACCTAATACAAATTTTGTGATAGAATAAGGTAAGGTCACAAGATAATGAAATACTCTGTGAACTTCCGAACTGTACAAAACATTCTATTTGAAAATGATTTACAACCTTATGTGATGTACCTACAAATTCTGTTGTGTCCATTCTGTCTTTTATGATGCGTTCAATAACCATCAGAAGTTCCATAGTTGCATAATCACTACAACCTAGAACCTCATATAAATACATACATTAACTTGACATATCATCAAACAATATATGCGTAAATTAGAATGTACATGTAAACCATAAAAAATTGAAAATAATCAACAGTTTCACTTTTGTCCGTTTGAGTCACATATGCCATTTGACACTATAAGGAAACCCCTCACACTTTTTGATAATTTAATGTCTTGGTTTGAATTACAATATGTAGATCTCGATAAACTGACAATACACAAACCTTATCAAGGTACAGTTTTTGGAGAGCTGAATGCACAGAACCTAAATAAATTTGCTGCATAATCAAATTACAGACACCCGTACAAATATATTCCATGGATTAAACAAATTTCTTTTACTTGATATTGCATATAACAACTGAATAAATTTATTATAAACTCTCTTGAACCAATTCCAAACATAAAAAATTACATACTGCCTTTTCCAACCTTGTTGCCTTACAAATCATATCCATCGCAAATCAGAAGTGAAATTTGTTTCTTCACATTAGTCTTGGAAGATGACTGTTGATGTTTTGCTAACTATTGAATCTCCTTTGTTGTCATTGTTGGATTGAAGTATATGAATATGCGTAAATTTTTCTGTTTTATTTGCTTCATTACCCCCCCCCCCCCCAAAACTTGTCTTTTTGTAGTCGCATTTTCCGGCATAAATTTCAAAACATTTTTATATCGATTCTAATTTTAAATCTTGCAACATTAATGATTCTGTTCCTGGTCATTGAAATTCCATCTTCAAATTTTCAAATTAATTCTATATTACCGAATACATGGGTTTTTATCATGGTATCTATTTTTTTTATTAAAACTACTGATTTGCATTTTAAGAACTGTTATACCAAATATGACCAAGAATGTCGCTGATCCATCTTGTGGAACTTATTGTCAGTGACATCATAGTTGTCACAGTTGACTTCCATATTTTTCCGACCGTAATAACTATTAGCCGTGTGTTCAGTATTATATTTGCTTTAAGTAAAACCGGTTTCATCTTAAATCCAAATTGCTTGCATTAACAGGGTCTGTCAGTATATCTACTTAGCTTTGTTTGCAGGTATTTTACTAAGCAAAAACAATGACTTCAAAATATTTTAGGTTAGCTTCGGCATGTGACCAGTAATTTTCCTTGTGATGTAAATATCGTTTACTTTAAGATGTGTGTGAAGTAGCATCAACTACATTGCAGAAGACCTGCTTGTCATCTCACTTTAAATATGGTATCAATGAATGCATCCTGGAACATAACGATAAGGAGATAAATTATCCTTCAGATTCCAATTATTCTAGGAGCAACTGCGCATTGCAAAACAAATCTACACAATTACAGACCGGAAGCGTTGGTTCATAGTTTTTCAAGCAATTTTGCCACTTTATTAGTATTTAATATCAATATTGGACAAACTATAAAGTTTAATTTATCAAAGCGACGTGTTTGGTTATACGACGCACGTCGAGCCACTATTTTAATTTGAAACAGAATGTTTAGCTGTTCTGAGTAATATTGTAGACCAAAGACCACTACAAAAATCAGGGTCACCAGTTTCAAAACGGCTGTTCCTGTTAATTTGGTTTAAACAGACCCTAAATTCTTCAAACTTGCCTAATTTTGTATTCCTTAACATGTCTCCGTTAAGACACTCATTGTTGAAATACACAAATGTGTCGCCACTGTTGAGTGATGGCAATTGGAATTAGGGGCCAAAACATAGGAATCTTTAGTAAGAGTTTGTACACTTGAAATAATTTGATCTTAACATGTAGGCGTAGGTCTATGCTGTTACACTATACAAGTTAGTCCATTAGGTTAGTAATAGTAAAAAATTGGGTGAGATAACAGTAGTAATTTTGGATCAGAGAAGGACTAAAATTCTTCAACTGACGAATTTAATTTCCTGTGCTTAATCATACATGAAACATTGAACTAGAATGTACAAATTAATAAAATAGGCAGCAACCTTTCGATAATAATTGAAATAATAGACTATTGTAAAAATCAGCTTCCATCGTCATATAGTTCATCGTTCATCTACAACTCCCTATTTTACCTCATCTAAAGTCCTGCACCCTTGCAATGGGTTATTCATGCATTCGAGTTTTCAAACTAAAAAATCAGGCTTTGACAAATGTGCCTTGTAAAACAAAAACTCACACACTGAACCTTTTTTAAAACTTTGAAGGTCATAAAATGTTATAGATCTATTATGCGCTGAAGCTTTAGAATTTGACTATAAGTATGCCCATGACCAAAAGCCTGAACACTTTAAAAATATCTACGTCATAGAGTCAGCTACTCGTCCTTATCTACCAAGACACATTCCTCGCAATTCAATTCTAAGACGAAATACAAAAAAACCCTATTAATTCCAATAGCAGCACGCTGTGCAATGCAAAGATTTCCTGCAACACATATGGTTTTTGTGGACTTTTGTGATTATGATATGTCTTAATTTACAATACTACAAACAATTACACTTATTATGGAATCCGTATAGCATTAGATAACAAGAATGAACCTTATTCTTCCATGAGAAGTAGTTAATTTTCAAAACGATAGAAAATACTGACTTTTAAGACTCCCAGCATTTAAAAGTAGGGGGTGTTCCTATTAGGGCATGTGCTACAATTAGAATCAATAGGTTAACTCCATCAGATACTTTGTGCCATCTGTACTCAATAGGACACCTCCATATAATAAAAATAGAATATACACCCACTTCTTATATGGTTTCTCAACCTATGTAAAATCAACGTTAGCAACAATTTCTCGAACACTAGTATCATTATGAACTGTTACATTTTTTGCAGCAACTAACTTTTTCCTTTTTACTCCTTTCCCGATATTACAATTGTTCATTTGACTTCAAAATTCTAAGTTTTAAAATATAATTTAGTCCATCGTCTCCCATACATTGATGTTTCTGCATAGAATAATTAGCATTTAGGTGGCCTCGGAGACAGTGGATATTATCCTCAACTGGGGATCCTTATTTTCTGACATGATATTTATTGCAATATCTTATATTATGAAATGTTTGATACCAAACTGATTGTAATGTCATGTTGTGTTGTGTATTTTTGCCTGGTGCGAACCCAGATATTTTGCTTTTTCAAAAATTCTTTTTTTCTTTCTCCTTTACGACCAAGTTTTTTCTCGCACACTATTATTCCAAGACCCACCAAACTTGCCACGGTGACTGACCGACCTACCAGTGAAATTGTACGTACCGTTTGGGATAGTTATGCTTAAAATTATGCAAATCAGAGGCACCTAAAATTTTAAAAGCTCCATATCTTCCAAACTATTGCAGGTAAAAATACAATTTCAATGGACATGTATGGGTTTCAATTTCAATTTCAATTTGTTTGTTTGCGACATATAGCCACATCCAATAAACCAAAATTGCAAAACAGTAAATTATGCAGATTACGTAAAAACACAAAATTTAAATCTTATACAACTTCAAAACTATTGGACATAGAGGTGCCATTCCAACTTCAATTTGTATGTTTGTGACATAGCCGCATTTAATAGCCATGAACCAAAGTTTTAGAATTTAATCTATGCAACTTGGGTGAATATGCAAAAATTCAATCTTGAATAGATTCAAAACGATTATAGGTAAAGGTGCCATTTCAACTTTACTTGATAGGTTTGTGACATAGCTGCATCCAATGAACAAAGAACCAAAGTTGTAGAATTTTAATTTAAACAAATAAGGCTAGTACACAAAATTTAGATTATGTTGAGCAATGGCAAAGTGTAGCACTTCAAACCGTTCTCATTTCGAGATCACCCAGACAGATTTGCTGTGAAGCAAATTTCCTTAACTACTTTTATGTGTTCTGTGTCAAGTAAAACCCGTCCTGAGTTCCGAGTTCTAAGTATCCTGTAAACAACGGGGAGTGAAAAATAATTGTCACGAACTCTTATCTCGCGGCATAGCGGTTCTGAATCAGGTATTTTTTTAAATCGGGGCATGAGTCGCAAGTGTCTGTAAAGTATACAAAGGATTTTTGGGTTGAAAAACTATGAATATAAATTATTAGCATGATGCAGAGAAGTAAACTTATCATAGAAACCTGCACTGGGACTTGGATTGATAGGATGATGTCTTGATGAAAGAGGAAGTAATGGCGGGGCCATTTGCGTATATATACGTTCATGGTAGGACCACTTTTCAAGTGCTCACAATCCTAAAACCTATATGATAAATAGATTACCCTTGCTTGGTTGAGGTAAGCGCAAAGCAGACAGAAATAAATAAATAAAAGGATAGTACTCAGAACTCAGAAATTAATTTGATCACAAACATATACAGTAACTGAATAATAAAAAGAATGGTCGGGAAACCATTATTAAGTTATGGCAAAATACGTAAATGCTGTGAATCCATTAAATTTGGCTATATTCATATTTTCACTATTTCGATGATTTTTCCAAAACTTGAAATTAAGAACACCGTAAACAAGCTTTGAACATGGCATTGGTGGGAAATATGAATAAAATAGTATATCTTAAGTCTTAGTGTTAGGTCCAAAAGGAGAGACTGTGAAAATCAGTACCCTTGGAAAAAAATATATTCACAGTGGGTAAATAAATAAGTAAATATATAAATAAATAAACAAGTCGTAGCTATAATGGCCACCCAATTCAATTAACACGAGCACTTAATAATTTAACACGAGTGCTCAATAATTAAATGGCTATTAAAATCTTTACTAAAAGAATATTCAATGCAATGTCAATGTACTTTACATATGACACAATATCATATCAGAAATATCAGTTCTAATGGCTAGAATAAACATAACAATGAGGGACAGAACAATCTTCTTGAAAATCACTTAGCGCCAGGTTCTTAACATATCTAGTGAAAGCCTGATAACTATGTCAATAAACATTTGTTTATGTGAGGAAGAGGATACTTTATACATGTTATAATCTCTGCCAAATCAAATCTGAAACATTTTTGAAAAAGCTGTGCGCATGACTACTAACAAACAGATTCAACACTTGCCTTATATCAAGCCTATGGGGCATGTCGTTCCTGATTTAATACAAAGGGTATTTCGAAGGTTTTTACAGGGAGCTCTTTATGTACATATTTACAATACAATGCACATTTTGAGACAGTAAAAATATCATCTACTTTTAAAAATTTACGATTTAAAGATATTCGATTAGTATGTGTCCTGTATTTAGCTTCTTACAGCTTTATTTTGTCGTTTAAAAATACAAATATTTTTCAGTGTTCAAACCGAGATTCTATAGTTATTATGTGAAAGAATGATAGTGATGAATTATAAATCTTAATTTTAACACTCAATGGTAAAAAAAAATGGTTTACTTTCTTTAGAATACTTAGTAATTTCGATGTCTTACTTGATATTTTCTTAATATGTGCTTTCCAATTCAAATGCTGGTCTATTGTAATTCCCATGAAATCAAAACTTTGTACTTGTTCTACCATAGTTTCCATCATCTGTTTAACTGGAAACCTAAATTTTGATCTCATATATGATGCACAATCACGACTTGTTTTACACAAAGGGGTGATTTTTTGGCGTTCTAATAATCTATCATTTTTTTCTTTTTGGAATTCAGATTATTTTTTTCATTGATCTATGCATCATTGGCATTTAAACTGAAAGACTATAATGTTGAAAATGTGGAATCATCCGCATACATTATATACTCAAATGTGTTATTGCTTTCGGTAATATCGTTAAGATATATTAAAAATAATACATAAGCTGCAAATGGAGTCTTGTGGTACACCTGTCTCATTAATTTAAGCTTTTCCATAGTATTTCACGATTTACATCATCAAAAAGCTTTAAATAAGTCACAAACACACAGAGAGAGAGAGAGAGAGAGAGAGAGAGAGAGAGAGAGAAGAGAGAGAGAGAGAGAGAGAGGGAGAGAGAGAGAGAGAGAGAGAGAGAGAGAGAGAGAGAGAGAGAAAGAGAAAGAGTTTCCTTAACCCATTTCCTGATTTGTTATTTCATCTATTAGCTCTTTTGTGGCCTGTTCAGTTGAATGGTTTCTTCGGAATCCTTACTGACTGTTACAACATAATCTATGTTGTTGAAAACAGTCGTAATGTTGATCATGATTATAATGACTTTTGAAACAGCAGGTGATGGCTAGTAAATTCTGAAACAAGTGTTGTCACCTTTTTCGTACAGGTACACCCTCTGCCATTTTCAACTTTTCCGAGAATATTCCATTTCTTAAACTTTGCTTTACATTGATGCTCAAGGCTTAATTATAGCATCCTTCATAAATCCTAATGTTTTGTTGACATAGCTTCAAAGCTGTAGTTTGTTTCTGGTTTAAAATCATTAATGATTGTATTTATTGCTTCTTCGTCTACTTCGTGGAATGTAAATTAAGATTTAGTTATGTGATCTTTGCAAGATATGTTTATCGGACGTTTATGTTTGTATTATGCGACAAGCTTGTTAATGGCAAACATATATTAAAAATTGTTTAAATCCATTAGCAATAATAATCTTATCCTC
This sequence comes from Hermodice carunculata, assembly GCA_964020975.1. Classification (NCBI taxonomy): domain Eukaryota; kingdom Metazoa; phylum Annelida; class Polychaeta; order Eunicida; family Amphinomidae; genus Hermodice; species Hermodice carunculata. Next base: position 67,092,061 of record OZ026623.1, read on the forward strand.
AATGAGCTGGCCTTGATCAGGAAAATATTCAGGAAAATTCTTCTGATGTTAAGTTTCTGAAAGCACTTCACTAATTGTTTCCCAGGTTTTCTTAATATCATTTTCACAGAAACCATAGTCTTTCCCTTTAAACCTGTTAAAAATCGTTTTAAGTCTATAAGCAATTACAACTTTATCCTTTATTAGCTGGCCTTGATCAGGAAAATATTCAGGAAAACTCTTCAAATGCTTATTTTCTGAAGCACTTCACTAATTGTTTCCCAAGTTTTCTTAATATCATTTTCACATAACACATAAATCATAGTCTGCACTAATGAAATAACTGTATCTATATTCAGAAATGACCTCATTAATAATCCTGAAAAAAAAAACATTATTGCTACAGAACTGCTCTCCACGTGGGCAAAAGACAATGTCTGGATCGTTACCCTCCACATGGTTAGCAGCTCATTTTAAGTGAACCAGTTGCAATTGATTGACTCTTATGCAATCAGGAGCAGCAGTGTTATGTCTTCCGTGCTGTTCTGAAAAAAAAAAATTTCTCTACACTCCATAGCCGATCCAGTAACTGCCTTTGTCTAATCCTATAAATTAGTATATAACATATTACCACGTTTTATTAAAAAAATTGAAAATTGTAGGATTCAGGAGCCAAGTGAATTTATAAACAGGTCATTAGTGGGAAACCAAATTCCCAGACATGCTGTTATTATAATGTGATGGCGGCTGCTTGTATTGGTTAAGACAATCCACTTTAATGTAAAAACTTATGAACGTGAAATATAAGCAAACACATGGATACATACTGTACAACAAGTACAGCTATTCAAGATTTAAATTTTACAACTTTGGTTCATGGGGTTTGGCTATGTCACAAACCCATAAGTTGAAGTTGCTTCTTTCTTGCCATATCAGATCAGTTGAAAGCTATAGGTAATTTCACAGTTGCACAGGGTCAGAGAAATAGATTAATAACTTTTTAATATGCATTAAATATTAGATTGTTATGCACATAAGAGTAGCATTGTAGTTTAAGAAAATGTAGACTATTCTGTTCATTTAGTTTCTGCATAGACACACGTGATAAGCTGCTTTATTTGAATATCAATATTCTGAGGATATACAATACATCATTGAAGATCCTTTAGGTGCTGGCTAGACAAATCAATGATAAGTTTGTCTGCTTTCAGTGATATACATGTGTATGTATTTCAGGTATATGTCTTTCAAAGTGGAAGAGCAATTTTGTTTATGACTAAACAGACCTTGTATTTTTTCAGTGTATTTTGACCGATTTGCATTGTTACATAGTGTACAACATAGTCTAATGTAGCCTCCCATAAGAATTGTCAGTGTCTTGCCATTATGATGCTAGAATATATATATATATATATATATATATATATATATATATATATATATATATATATATATATATATATATATATATATATAGCTTGCCTGATACAACATCTCTCAGTACCCTGCAACAACAGTGCTCGATATATGTGGTGCTAGAATATATAGCCTGATACAGCAGTGCTCAATATATTGTTAGGATTGCTAGAGACAAGTTCTTGAAGTCAGGATCTGCAGTGCAGTTGAGATGACTTTATTCCTGATGCATTCATGTGTACAACATGGCATAGCTTACATAGAAGTAGACAGCACACCTTTAATGACTTGACAACTCTTGCTGCTCAACTTGAGAAGCCTCAAACTTCAATTATCCTCCATCAGAAAATACCAGGCTTTATATAGGATGGATGTGCATTATGACAGGGACACAATGTGTACACACAACTATAACACCACAATAAGAATGCACATTACACAAAGATGCACAAATGAGATAACATACACACAACACAACATATAAAGTGAGAGCAGGTCACAATTAACAAGTTCACAGCACACATGCTTCGTTGTGTAGGTTGGCTTGTGCTGCACACTGCACATTCACATTTTCCCACACTGTGACTTGTGTGCACACAGCACTATCTACCCTCACATCAGACACATTTCGTGGGATAACCAGCACAAGAGTCACAACACAACCACATCAAAAGAGTAAAGGCAATACCATAGAGGATCAAACAAGGATGCCACAGACATGGTACACTTAAACACTTATCAAGAGATTTCACACCTCATATGTGAAAGACAAGACACCGGGTCCCCCTATTTTGGGTTTCGTATTACAACCAGAGTATGATACTGCCTGCTACAGACTCTGTTATGGCTGACTCTTTAACCCCTTGCCCAGCTTAAATTTAAAAGAAAAGAAAATCATGAAATGACCAATACAACTACCAACTGGTACACAACACAGCTCCCCTCTTGGCTTGCTTTGTCCCCAAAGCAATTTTGTATTTTCCGAACAAAAGGGAAACCTTAACAAAATTAATGCACCTTTTTTTCTTTTAGCTGTGAATCAAGTTCCTTGCAAAACCATTGTCATGGCTACATACACTAAGCTATTACTAAATTTCACCTTACTCAAGTTACATAGAAATTCTGAGACATATTCAACAACATGACTTGCCTGGTATACATTGTCAGCAAAAAGTTTTGCTGAAGGCATTAGGAAAAAAAATATACCTGTATAATTCACAAACTACTCAAGGCTTCTTGCCTGGGAAACACACCCTACGTAAAAGGTACAATGTTTCATTAACCTTTTGGAATTCATCATAAGTATCAATCAACATGTAATTCTATATATATACCAGTGTCTGTACTGCCAACATCCCAGCTGGGTATAGCGTGGAACTGACAATACACAAGTTCACAAGAAATACAATATATTACTTCACACAAACAGTGATCTACATGATCCATTCTGTCTTCAATACATTGGAACAACTACTCTCTTTTTCGCACACTGTACAGGCAACTTTTGTCAATCCAAATATCGCATATCATGCAGTGTTTCCACACAGAACACCACCACCCACAATGTTGATAGCATACAGGAACATATACAGCATGACATTGTCCTGGAGGTGTGATTTCAACAACACATAAACATAATAACAATGCAAGCACAGGTACAATGACAAGAATATGTCAACATATGACATCAATACACATGATCATATAGCAATACATATAAATAACAACACACATGCACATAGCAATACATATGGAAATAATACATGTGAACACAGATAAACATATGCAAAATACAAACAGAGCAAGATACATCATTGGTAACCCATTCCATTCAATAACATTGAGAAGAACATTGCATCAAGAGAAAATACACTTCACACTGTCTTAGGAGACATACACTTATGACACTTTTGTGTGTGTGTGTGTGTGTGTGTGTGTGTGTGTGTGTGTGTGTGTGTGTGTGTGTGTGTGTGTGCAGTTGTGCAAAGACCAGCACACAGGAAGTTGGGCAGTTGAGCACAGACCAACACACAGGAACTTGGATTGTGCAAGATGTGCAGAAAGATAGAGCTGGCACCAAGAAGAGGTGTGTCAAAGTTACCAGTGACCACAAGTCCATCTGGGGGTAATCAACTACTCATTTGCAAAAGTTTGAAAAGGCTGCACTACTGTGACCCTTTATGTCCCAAAGTAGGAACCTTACAGGAGTACTTGAAGTTTATCTGGGGGTTTCTTTTGCCTTTTTCTTCTCCATGGCAATTGTGCAGGTTTTTCAGTATCAGTTTCCTGTGCACACACACCTGTTTTATTATCTGGACTTGCATTCTCCAAGGTTATCCTTCCCATCTGGGATACATTCCACCTTATCCTCAGCTACCATTGTTGACCTCCCTGAATCCAAAAGTTGGAAGCTGGGGTTGTCACCTTTCGTTGATACATCAGCTTCCTTCCCCCTCTTCAAATTAAAGCTGAGTTGTCTAACCTCCTTTTTCTTGACATGGCTCAAGTTCAAGCAGAAGTCAGAGTCAACAATGTACACACCAGTGTGGCCTGAACTTGCATCACTGCTTGAAAAGTCTTTGTCCAAGCTCGGAGGAGGTACCTTGCCATCCATGCCACACCTGTATGGTACAGTTTTGACAATTCTATTCACTAGGTTGGCAGTCAATGGCAGGACTCTAGCAACACAACTTTCGGCAACAGTCCATAAACCCAGTGCACCACGCAACAGGGCCCCAAAGATCATGCCTACATACACGTAAAGTGTGCAAATTGTCTTCCATGAACTCTGCACCCAACAGCGCTGGTTTTGTCCCTGTGCACATGTGGTTTGGTCAGTATTGCTGGACATTTGGGATGGTTGCAGCTTCAGTGAATGGCTCCCCTCTTGGTCAACTGTACTACTGGCAGCGGCAGTTAGGATTGCCTCACAACTTCTACTGGCAAAGGCATTTTTTGACATCAGAGGCACAACATTGTTAATCTCTGCAAAGTCTGACCACTGTTCATGCTTCTTTTTGCACTGTTCACAACCACCACATGGAAGGTCTTCCAAAATCCTCTTGCCATCATAACATCGACAATCATCGGGATCACATGGCACTCTAGAAAGGGCATCAGCATTCCCATGCCTTTTTCCTGATCTGTGAAAGATCTCAAAATCATAGTGAAACAGAACCTCTAGCCACCTGGCCATCTGGTCTACTGGGTTCTTGAAGCTCATCACCCAGCGAACAGCACTATGATTGGTCCAAATAATAAATTTTCTCCCAAGCAGGTAATGTCGGAAATGTTGCACAAATACAATCACAGCCAGGAGCTCCCTTCTAGTTACACAATAACGTCTCTGTGTTTTGTTCAAAGTTTTACTGGCAAACGCAACAGGTCGCTCTACTTCCATCCCTTTTTCTTCATCCCATACTAATACAGAAAGGGCTGAGCCTATTCCTGTATCACTCGCATCTGTATCCAAGATATATGTACAGTCATCCCAAGGGTAAGCCATGACCTCATTTCCAGTGAGACAAGACTTCAACATCATAAAGCTATCCTCGCACTTGTCATTCCACTCAAATGCCCGTTCAGCCTCCAACAGGCGTGTGAGAGGACTGGCGATTGAAGCAAAGTTTCTAACAAAATGTCTATAGTAGGAGCATAGCCCCAAAAAGGAGCGAATGTCATGGATATTCTTCGGCACAGGCCAGTTTAACACAACTTCACATTTCTTGGCGTCTGGCCTGACACCTTTTTCTGACACAATATGTCCAAGGAAGGCAACTTCTTCTTGAAACAACTGGCACTTAGATGGTTTCAATTTTAGGCCTGCCTTGATTAGTCGTTCAAAGACTTCTGACAGATGTTTCAGATGTTCCTCATAGGTGGCCCTGTACAAAATTAGGTCATCCAGATATATAATTAGTGTTTTCCATTGAAGCCCTTTCATTACAAGTTCCATACACTGAGTCAAGTTACTTGGAGCATTTGTCAAACCCATCGGCATGGTTCGGTACTGATAGAGGCCACTTCTGGTTATAAAGGCAGTCTTTGGTCGGTCCTTTTCTGCTACAGAAATTTGCCAGTAGCCGGGCTGGAGATCCGTCACAGACAGGAACTTTGCACCACCAAGACAGTCCAAACAATCATCTATACCAGGTAGTGGGTAGGCATCCTTCTGGGTAATTTGGTTGAGAAGTCGGTAGTCAACACATGGTCTGGTTGTGTTATCTTTCTTTTTAACATAGACCATTGGGGAACTCCACGGCGATGTAGATTCCTCTATTATACCTGCTTTTAATTACTGCTGTATGATCTTCTCCTCCTCACCAGCAAAAGCTCTTGGGGGCCGACGTGGAAGCTGTTTAATAAGTTTGGCATCTCCAGTATCAATGGTGTGGCACACTACTGATGTACGGCCTAAATCTTCAGATGATTTTGCAAAAACATTTATGTATTTGTCTAAAACTCTGGCTAACCCTGCAGCCTCAGTCTCTGACAAATTAGTTTTGCTCCTAAGGAAAAGGTCCTTCACTGAATCAGGCCAGCTTGCTGTGTCTGGCACTGGTATGGCTGTAAATTGTGGCTCGTCTGCTTTGCTGTGATTGTGAACCCTGCGAACTCTGAGCAACCTTTCCTGACAATCCTCTGCAGTATTTTCCACATCTGACAAGAAATGGACATCTTCTGCCTCCTGTAATGAAGCGACAACACTACGTTTCCTCAGCAGGAAATTCTCACTGGTTGTGTTCATTATTCCCAAGGGAATTCCAATGTCTGTCCTCTGCACATCCACTAAAGTGCTCCCAACTGCAAGACCTTCCCCTGGTGGCTTATCAGACAAGGGCTCCACTATACAATATCTAGAGTTCGGTTTCTGCATCAAAATTGTTCCACTCACAACACACTCACAGAAAGCAGGTATTGTTACATCATATGCTGTAGAAACTTCCAATAGGTTTGGAACATCGCCATGTAACTCAGTGTAGACTAGCTTGCCTCCCAATTCAAGCCTGCCATCGGCACTAAGAGAAAAATTATTGGCACATAGGAAGTCCATTCCAAGTAGACCTTCATCTTTAATGTTGGCCACAAACACTTGCCATGAAAAAATTTCTCCATCAGTCTCCATATTGATGTCTACCACCCCATCAGTGTTCATGACCCCATCATTAGCTGCTGCAAGAGTTACTTTACACTTTGGCTGTTTAAGTCTGGGCCTAAATGCAGCTGGAATTGACTCGTAGATTTGCCTTGACAAAATAGTAATCTCTGGTCCAGTGTCAACCAAAAATTTGGCCTCAATGCCACATATTTTAAGAGGTAGCATCAAAGATATGCCAGCTTGTGTAATTTGCTTCCATGTTACAGAGGGCATTCAGAGGCATAGTGCCCCATCCCATGGCACTTATAGCACTCTATAGTGGACTTGTCTACCTTTTTCTTAGGCTTACGGTTTTGTGTGCAGAATTTCTTAACCTCCCCCATCTGTCCAGTCAGGGTATCCTTCAGATCTTTACCAAAATCCATCAATTGTTTTGGGGTCACAAATTTGGATTGGTCCTGTTCAAAAGTGACGGCACATGCTCTAGGTGGCTTACCTAGATCATTTCTGAGGCTAGTATAGGTCTCATACGCAGTGCGGGCCTCAGTGACTGTCTTTGGATTTGTCATTCCTACAGCTACGGCAGCAGGTTCATCTGTCAGGCCTTTAAGAAGATGACGTAGTGCTATTGTTTCCTTTGTCCTTTCATCTGCTGTTGGGTAGCCTTTTATGAAGAGTCTCCTGATGTCTGCAATGAAGTCTGCCACCTTCTCTTTAGGCTGTATTCGTCGACCCTCCAGTTGAGCCAAGTATGTGGTGATTGCCTGTTTCTCCTTAAAACGGCCTTCCAGAGCAGTCACTAGCAGTTTATATGAGCCGGTAATATCTGGGTCTAAATGGAAAAAGACAAATTCTGCTGCATCCTCCCTAAGGCTACTTGTTAGGCGGAACAGTTTCTCTTGCTCACTCCAGGCACAGGACAGGGCGACAGTTTCAAATGGTCTAATGAAACTGCCCCATGGTGCTTTACCATTGAATGTCATTTGCCTAGGAAGCGGCATGTCACGGGGACACTGCACTGGGTTGGTGTAACTTGTGATTGCAGGATTATGTTGAGTAAATGCTGCTGGCACTGGCATACTTGTGTTAGATGGAGCAAATGGTGCAGTCCGTCCTGGTGGCCAGGTTGGATCTGAGGGCATACTGGGCATGAAAGAATAATTTTGCTGAGACAGTCCAGGGGGGCACGGGCTTGGGGACGCATGGGACGCTGATTCCATTGCTCTAAAACATTCAGTGCCCCCCTTTGTTCCATGATGTTTGCTGAATGTTGGCCAGTCAGGGTTGTCCTATTGGCATCCATGGTTTCCTTCACCGTCAAATCCACATTTCTCTCTGCCTCAGCTGCTCTCCTCTCTGCCTCTGCTGCTTTCATTTCTGCAGTATCTGCTCTCTTTTTGGCTTCCTCTGCAGATTACAGCACTTCTCTGAGAGAGGACTCCCTTTCCTCTGCCACTTGTGCCATCTGTCTCTTTGTTGCCTCTGCTATATTGGCCTTTTCTGTCTCAGCTACAGCAGCCCTTTGAACGGCCTCTTCTGACTGGATAAGTGCCCCTTGCAATTTTTGCTGGAGTAAGGCGACTTCCTCTCATAATTTCACAACAGCTTCATTTTCTGCAGCCTCACCACTGGCTTGTGTCTCATGAGGAGTTTTGCCATCGGCAGCAGTTTTGTCACTTTTTTTGGTGGGTGCCATATCACAAGAATTATAGCTTCCACAAATTGATTACAAAGACTTGATCAGATGGAACAACCTTCTCATGAGCCATACAAGTTCAACTTGCTTTTGGTGACTGTACCTGCCATCACAAATAGCTGTCTCCACCATGTCAATCAGTGAAAGTGTTGTAAGAAGCATGACTCTCTTCACTTGATTCCTTTCCATTTTTTTCTTCTTTCTTTTTTTAGAACCAGTTCACAACACAGTCTCAAAACAAAACAGGTAGGATATTCTTCAATAATAAACCTCTGTGAATATAAGCTTGGTTCCACTCTTGATCAGCAAATCAAAGGTTTGGTTCAGCATCCCAATAAATTGCCAGTATTCTTCAACTGCTTTTCCAGGTTCTTCATGGCCAGTAGAGTCTGGACAGTTGTGAGGATATCTGTGACTTGGTATTATAGCAAAAGAGAACTCACATTCAAATACATGGATGTCCATACTTGGCGTGTCTCAAATCTGGATCACGACGCTGCCACCAATATTAGGATTGCTAGAGACAAGTTCTTGAAGTCAGGATCTGCAGTGCAGTTGAGATGACTTTATTCCTGATGCATTCATGTGTACAACATGGCATAGCTTACATAGAAGTAGACAGCACACTTTTAATGACTTGACAACTCTTGCTGCCCAACTTGAGAAGCCTCAAACTTCAATTATCCTCCATCAGAAAATACCAGGCTTTATATAGGATGGCTGTGCATTATGACAGGGACACAATGTGTACACACAACTATAACACCACAATAAGAATGCACATTACACAAAGATGCACAAATGAGATAACATACACACAACACAACATATAAAGTGAGAGCAGGTCACAATTAACAAGTTCACAGCACACATCCTTTGTTGTGTAGGTTGGCTTGTGCTGCACACTGCACATTCACGTTTTCCCACGCTGTGACTTGTGTGCACACAGCACTATCTACCCTCACATCAGGCACATTTCACGGCGTAACCAGCACAAGAGTCACAATACAACCACATCAAAAGAGTAAAGGCAATACCATAGAGGATCAAACAAGGATGCCACAGACATGGTACACTTAAACACTCATCAAGAGATTTCACACCTCATATGTGAAAGACAAGACACCGGGTCCCCCTAATTTGGGTTTCCTATTACAACCAGAGTATGATACTGCCTGCTACAGACTCTGTTATGGCTGACTCTTTAACCCCTTGCCCAGCTTAAATTTAAAAGAAAAGAAAATCATGAAATGACCAATACAACCACCAACTGGTACACAACACAATATAGCCTGATACAATAGTTAGTGTTTCGCAAAAATTCTCAATAGTGCTGAGCAGTTCTCAACAAAATGAAGTATATAAGTTCTCAATAGCTCTCAACAGGTTTTCAATGTGCTCAGTTGTACTCAACAGGTCTCATTTGTGTTGTCTAAGCATCTGAAGTTTTACAACAGCAGAGTGTGTAAAACAGAAAAGTCAGTATTCCTTTGTCAGTTTTCTTGCACAGCCAGTCAGTGGGTGAAGCAGATCAAGCCTCTGGTATCAAGTGACCTTCATGAATAATAAATGAGGTGATTGGTATCTAACCATCGAAGAGCACTCAGTCATTACATAATGCAGGACTGTCTGAAGTTCTATCACAAGGCTGCTTGTATATCACCCACTGTGAGCTTATTGTCAAGTGCATCAGTGGTATGGCTTTCAAAATAGGTTGTCACTGGCAGTGCTGCATGTGTGGATTGTGGAGAAATTCTGTGAATTTAGAATGCATCAACCCCCGCCCCTCCCAACTTTTGTTTGTATGCTATTGGATTTGCCAGTTGTCTCAGAACTATATGTGTAAGTTAGAACTTTGAGTCTATCTATTGTATTTGTTTCTTTTTGCCCAGAACCACTTCCTAGTAGTCAATACCCAATTCCACAGTCTGAACTATTTACTCTTCATAAGCTAACCTGTCCCTGTCTAACCTATATACATATAGAATTACTATTGTCCATGTTGCACACGTTCCTCTGTAAAATTTGACATAGGCTGTATCAGCCCAAATAAACTAAAGGGTCTTCAGCGGGTAACTACTCAACATGTCTCGGAGCCTTTTACCCATACTTGTCTCACTGAGTAGCCACTCCTTGTCTAAGCTAAATATGCAGCAAAGGCAACCCACAGTATAAAGAATAAATATGAACGTGGCAAATGATGAATTAGCTAAATACGTGAAGTTTTGCTTATAAATGCAGAGCTTCATTATGAAAGAAGAATACCTGTCAAACAAACCATAATCACTAAATTTGTATAGTACAGGTTCAGATAATATTCTATAATATTTTTGAAGATATAGAGGTTTTAAAAATTTAATTGCCCCTCAGTTGAATAATTTTAATCACCATGAATATTCCACACCAGATGGCAAAATTTCATTGGTAGGTCAGTCACCATGGCAAGTTTGGTGGTTTTGGGAATAATAGTGTCTGAGAAAAACTGTGGACACATTTGGGTGCCATGGACGCTAGGAAAAACAATATTTCTGGGTTGGCGCCCAGAAAAAGAGAGAGAGAGAGAGAGAGAGAGAGAGAGAGAGAGAGAGAGAGAGAGAGAGAGAGAGAGAGAGAGAGAGAGAGAGAGAGAGAGAGAGAGAGAGAGAGAGAGAGAGAGAGAGAGAGAGAGAGAGAGAGAGAGAGAGAGAGAGAGAGAGAGAGTTAGTTCTTGGAAAAACAATGTCTAGGTTGGCACCCAGACATACATACATAAAGAAAGAAAGAAAGAAAGAAAGAAAGAAAGAGTTCCTAGAACAATTTGTCTGTGTTGGCACCCAGACATACATGTTTTTCATTTTGCACTGAATCAACAGCTTGCCCTGGCAAAGTTTTTGCACTACGCACAAAGTGCGCCGAGAAAAAACTGTTGACTGAGACCATGATTTCTGAAGCTGAATTTAGACTAGGCATGCTGGTTCTTGAGTGAAAGGTCTTTCAGCATAGAATTTTAATAACTATTTTTTTGATAGGGTATAAAACATCTTTACCACTGAAGTCGATTATAACAGCGAAAGAGATGTGGTTTACATTTTTGTTACTGTGTTAAGAATACATCTTTACACCTCATTATTTTACATTTCCACACTGAGCATTTACGACCCGGAGAAAACACAGAAGGACACCCCTTTGAAATATTGGCTTGTGTATAGGCGTGTGGAAGGCATTGAATGTGTGAGTCGACGACCATTTACTCTAGAATGAAACAAATAAAAGTTGGAAATACTCGTCAAAGTGGGTTTATGAAGGGCTTGTTGTTTCTTAACCCATAAAACGTCATTTAATATGTTAATCAACAGCTTTTCTGGGCAGATTCAGGATGCTTCATGCTCACAGTGCACCAAGGAAAGCTCTTGACCAGGGTTTAATTATTCTCTTAAAACCTCTTCGCAACATTCTTTTTAATTGTTTTTCTCTAAAAGTGCAGGACAAGAGACCCTGTTCCCGTTCCAAAACACAGTTAGCGCATATCTATTATAAAGTTAATTATTCAAAAGCTCAGTCGAATAGATTCTATAAATGTGCCAGTAACATTGGGAATATATAGGGATGGTAATGTGGCAACGTCTGTATTTTGTGTATATATTGCAATATATGTTTTGTTATTTTTTCCTCACTCTCATATTCTTTGACACGCTTTGAGCAAATTAACGTCAATAGGTTATGACCCCCCCCCCCCAACGTCAAATACCGTTAAGCGTGAAAGGGTGACATGGCCCTTGGCATTTACAGGAAATGTGACTATATAGTCCAACAGAAAAAGTAAACGCAATAACATTTAATAATAACGTTAAAGAAGTGTCCTTATTGGTCAAGTACAAATGCGAAGTCAAACTACTTAAGATGGAAGGCCGATTCTAAGTGATTTGCTATTAAAAAGTTTAAAGAGTACAGCCGTCAGTCTCCTCATGGAGCATCTAGTTTATTGCTCCATGGTCTCCTCCACTAGCAACAACATCACCTACTGGTCATTAATAGGACCATATAGCCTACTTTTCATGCACTTGACAGAATGACATAGGCTAACCTTGTATTTTTCCTACACGTGAAAACATTCGTTAGCTTTTATTTTGCAAAGAATAAAGGTTGTCGTCCATTCAGAACTGCAGTGAAATATAAAACTGGCGAAAATATGTGCACCTGGAAATAAAAACATTCACAGTCGGTTTACAGTAAGTGCAGTCCTGCAGGCATGAAGCTGCGTTCGCGTGTTTTTGGAACATGATAGTCTGCCATCTGGCGACCAAGACAGAAATAACAGGGAGAAACTGGAACTTGTTGATTGGCTGATGTGGCATTCAATGGCGGCACATTAGAAGGCGATACATTATGTGGTGCACTGTAAATATATGCCAGTTTCCTCAATGTCACAAGCAGACCCAGTGAAGTCCGCCATGGAATTTATGAAGCAGAAGATCTAAGGAAAGGAAAGAAACGCCAGTGTTACAGGTAACGATATTTTATGTGTTTTCAGTCCGTCAACATATGTTTTGTACAACAGTCTGCCGGCGCACATGGCGATGTGCCTGATTTCATTGGGGATGAGTATCTTGATTGGTGAAACCGGCCCACCGCACCGGTACTGATAACCGCCGCAGACTTGGCGGAAATTACGGAATCGATTTTGATCAAGAAGACTGTACACATATTCCTCCTTGCGTTTTATATCTACGTAAATCCATGTCTTACTGTGATAGCTGATGAGGGTTGTGGTGGACGTGAAATTCAGATTTTAACACAGCGTTTTCGTGGCGTGCGTGACCTGACCGCATGCCAGATTTGGTAGCCGGCAAGCGTCCAAGGTGCAATGTCATCCGGTCATTCGACCGTTCGTGTGTGTTTCTGAGATGGCTTCAGTCCAGTCGCTTGCCTTGACCCAGTCGCCAGGGGCTCCGATGGGGTTATTGCGGAGCCAGAAATGTGATTTTTCAAATGGAAAGGCCTTTGCGGACAGGGACTGATTTTGTTGACATAATTATAAATAATTATATGGTCGACTCGCCTATTTCCCATATGCTCCTTTTTTCCCATAACTAGTTCGTGCTTTACCGTTTAAGAAATCACGTTCATAAGCAAATTTTCGTCACAAATTTCAAAGACTTGTAAATGGGCCATCATCACAATGCCTCTGTTTCGTGATTTGTAATATCTAAGGATTTTAGTCAATACAGTCACTGAATTTTTGTCTTTTGCCTTCAGTTGCAAAGTCTTGCGGAGCTTTCCAATTCTCCCGAATTTGTAAAAAATCAACAAAAATCAAATTTCACAGAGGCAGGCAGTCCTACACACAGCAAGTGTTTAAAAATACATGAAAAAAAGGAGTACAACTTCTGAAAATAGATTTTGCCATTTTCGCATTTAATCATATCTTTAAAATCATCACCTTGTTAATTTTATGTGCTTCATCTTATCTTCTATAAGAATGGGTGCATATTATTGCCCAGTTTGCTTAGCCTATGGGAAGTCGGAATATCTTTCATACGTGTACCAATGGATAGTAAGGGGGGCTGGAAGACTTGTTTTGGTGTTCATTATTGGGCCTGTTTACTTAACTGTGCTTTGTGAATGAGTAAAAAACTTAACCTTGATTTGTGATCAGGGTAGTTCCTTGTTATGCGTTATTTATCAAAATAAATACAAGTGAAATGTGATAGTATTTTTACAATTTGCAAATATCGGTGATTGTGATAATTATTTTGTTGATAAATGTGATTAAGATTTTGATTATTGACATTATTGTGATTGTGACATGGGCTTATGAATTTACTGTGATCTGTGAAAAGGGCCTTAGAATTAACTGTGACCCATGATACAGAGGGGGTCCCCCCCCCCCCCCCCAAGTAATACTGATCCTGTTGGTAATATGTGAGTAAACTTTGTAGGAAGAGGCACAAAGTCTTCAAGTGAATTTCTTCTATTTTATTATCTTATCTGGTAGAGTTCATAGAGAGCATTCCAATGATGGTAAAATCATTCAAAATGGTTGTAAAATAAGACTATAGATTCATTTTATGCCCTTCCCAGAGATAGGGTGTATGTCAGCATGTACAGCACCCCCCCCCCCCCCATGGAATATGATCTTGGATGGTAATTTTTGTAAGTTGAAAATTCTTACTGAAGGAATTGTTCACATAACTGTACAAAAAACTAAATTTTGACTTGTAAGTAAAAACCATTTGAGCTGAAGTCTTGATATTTGCTTCGTGTTTTTAAATAAAAAGGGTCACCAACAATTTAAAAAAGCGTACGTGTTAAACTTCATTGTACAACAAACATAAAAGATTTTGAAAATCTACACAGGACAGAAACATCACAGTATCTGCAGAAATGGGGCTCCCTTTACAGCCCTCACCCGCCCACAAGTATATCTCCCTCAAGCAAATGCCCAAACAAATTGATCAATTTCATGATTTCACACAATTGTTAACCCCCTCAAACCAATTCAGGATTTTTCAGCAATGCATAAGCATGGAAGAGGAACAAATGCATGTATGCCTTTGTATTTCCACAGTTGAAGACAACTGTTTCTCAGCTGTTCTTCCTTTTACAAAGGTAGTGAAAAAAATTGAGGAGGAAGTACTTAACATAATGTCAAAAGAAATACTGTGGTGGTATAAACTCCACCCTCCTGATGCTGTCCACAAAAGCCTATAACTGCCCACCTGAATGCACCCTATAATTAGAGTATTTCACATGTTCCCACAATGGTGGTTTGACATTTACAAAACCAAATAATAAATTTGAAAAGGATTTAAGAGCAATTTTCATCAATAGATGTGATCTATGTGGTGAGTAAGTCCACCCTCTACCACCTCCACCTTCACCCCCACCCCAACACACACACTCTCTCTCTCTCTCTCTCTCTCTCTCTCTCTCTCTCTCTCTCTCTCTCTCTCTCTCTCTATCTATCTATCTATCTATATATATGTATGTACTATGAATGGCTGTCACAGGTTTCCAATGTGAAGTTATTAAAATAAAATGTGTATATATCTCATTTTCAGACCAAAATTTATCAGTTTCTTTTACCTATTCCTCAGTTGCCTTTTTTTTTTTTATATGATTCTGAAGCCAAGTTCCCACCTCCTGCTCTATTATATCACGGTCATTCACCCCCATCTGCCTGAGCCACTCAACTAATCTACCCCCCACCCTCTCCCACCTTGGAATAACATCTCATGATTGTACTTCTGTCAGCTTCACCAAAGCTTCATAGAGATACCCCATCTCCTGTACATGTTGCATTTAGTGGTGGTATGCTGTCTTTTTCCTCATCTTTCTGCAACACAAAGAGAACCTGAGATTTCAAATATTATGATATGTTGCACAAATACTTCCATGACCTTAAAACAAAACCAAAGCACCCTGTTTGCTTTGTCAAATAAAAAAAAAAGGACCTGGCTGAAAAAAAAAATTGACACATAACATAACATGCATAAGAAAGCATTGAAAAAACACAATGCAGTTAGAATTGCAATCAAACCACAGGACAAGATGTTTCTCTATAAAGAATAAATGGTCCACATTATCATGCTTGAGTATACTAAGGGCCAAATATTCATGTCATATATATATATACTGAACCCCAATGAAAAGTATCCACATAAAAAAATTAACACATTAATTTTGTAAGTTACTAAGTACTGTGTGTGCATATATGCATGGTTTGGAGCCTACATCAGGGTCATTCAGGACAACTTTTTAACTTTTGCTGGGTTGTTACATAATGCATGTGACTTTTGTGCACCGAATATGGCTTCTGACCACCACTCCTATTGGATGGCTAAAATGACCTGATGTTTTCAGTGGCTTTAAAAAGGGATGTTCAGCCAAGAAAAAAGCCAGTGGTCTCAGGTGTGTTGAGGCGATCATGCCGCGTCTGAGCCAAGGTCAAAGACACCATGCTTTGGGGCTTGCAGAGGGTGGAGTCCCAATCACTCAAATCGCACAAAGAATGGGGTGTACTCGGCGCACCATCCAACGAGTAATTGAACGGCAACAAGAAACTGGATCCGTAGATGATCGGCCTAGGCCTGGCCGAGAAAGAGTGACAACACCTGGCCAAGACCGTCACATCCGGCTGATGCACCTGCGAGACCGTTTCCGTACAGCAGCCCAAACAGCCCGTGAGACTCAAGGGGTGAATCACCGTCCTGTCAGTAGTTCTACTGTGGAGAGGCGACTGAGGAGCAGTGGCCTAACAGCCAGAAGACCTTACAGGGGTAACCTGCTGACCCAACCCAGAAGAGAAAGACGACTGCAGTGGTGTAGAGCACACTCCAGGTGGACTCGCCAGCAGTGGAATACCGTCCTTTTTACTGACGAGTCCCGTTTTTGTGTCAGCAGAGCAGATGGCAGAGCACGTGTGTGGCGCCGGACTGGGGAGAGATATGCAGATGCCTGTGTCCGTCAGGCAGATCGATGGGGTGGACCCTCTGTCATGGTGTGGGCAGGCATCAGCAACCGCTACCGGACACCCCTAGTGGTCATTCAAGGGATCCTCAATGCTAGGCGGTACATTGATGAGGTGCTGGAGCCGCACATGGTCCCATTTATGGAGCAGCATCAAGATCTGGCGATCTTTCAGCAGGACAATGCACGTGCACACTCTGCAAGATTAACAATGAACTTTCTCAATGAGAACAACATCAATGTCATGGAATGGCCAGCGTTCTCACCCGATCTGAGCCCTATTGAACATTTGTGGGATCAGTTAGGCCAAGGTATTCAACGGAGGACACCTAGGCCTACTACCCGAAACCAGCTGATCCAAGCTCTGCAGGAAGAATGGAATAATGTTCCCCAACACAGAATTCAAACCCTGGTCAGCAGTATGCGCCGCAGATGTATAGCATGTGTTGATGCTCGAGGTGGCCACATCCCATATTGAACAGAAAAATTTGTGTGACTTTCAATTAGGGCAGTTAATGACATTTTTTGCCTGTAAGTGACGTTAATGTCGGTAGAGCGTGACATTATTTTTACGCCAGAAAAGTGAATGCTTTGTTAAGTTCTAAGCACGTCTAGGTATGAAATGTTTCAAGTATAAACAATAAAATACTTCAAAATTGGCATGTGGATACTTTTCATTGGGGTTCAGTATATATACATATATACAACCTTAGTGATTCTCCAAGAAGGGCTCATTTGTTATTAAGAATTCAAGATAATTGGTGGATAATGATAAAAATCAGAGATTACAGTTTTCAGTATTTTACCTGAATTCAGGTAGTTTGCGTTTTCTTTTAAGTAAAAAAAAAATCTTGATTTTGTCAAAACAGCTCCAGTTTTAATGGAAAAAAGAGAAGAGGCACATCAGTTTCAGGCAATTTTATTCAAATGTTAGGTGTTAAATTAAGTCACTGGCATCTCTGAATGATACATGAACGTATGATATCCAACAGGTACATGTACCATCGAGAAATGTGCAGCAGTAAACATGTCTAATTACATTCAGACAATATGTATGTTAGGGGGTAAACTAAAAGTCATTTTATAAACAAGTTGCATTTTGCCCCTCCTTGAGAAAAACCAATCTACAAGCTGAACTAATTCAAATGGGCAGACTTCTTTGTCTGTTAAAGGTTTTGTCATTTTGCCAGTTTAATTTAAGTCATATGTAGCTGCTATGCGTCTAGTTATAGAGAAATTATAAAATCATCATATCTTGAGACACCGCTCTAATGAGAGACCACATTTTTTTTTCAAAGAGCACTGTCTCAGAAGAGTGTGTTATATTTTCCATGTTATTGTACCTCTAATGAAAGACAACCTGTTTTGAGAGACCACATTTTGACCCTCCCTTGGGGTGGTCTCTCAAGACAGGGACAATTGTAACATTTACGGGGCAGCTGTATATCATTGGCATACATGAGAACTTTAGAATGAGGTTTTATATATGCTAAATATGCCTATTTGGCAGAAGGTGCATTGTCATCATCATGTCTGTGCGGTCGTCCACCCTTCGTGTCCAGACTGTATTGATGCACACATTGTCATGAGGAAAAGTAAGTGACTTAGGTCAGGTGTGTACGTCACAGGCCAGGGTGATCTTTCTAATAACTTGATTCATTGTGAAGCTTTCACATTTATGCATAAAAACAAAAGCTTCTTTTCCAGTTTACTGAGGGTTTTATAGCACAAATTAATTCCCATGGGATGTGGCCAGCCGATGGGGTCTTAAGAGCATTAGCCCTTTATATTTACAGGTAGCTGTCCTCATCTGGAAGACAGTTAGCAGAGCTATTTATAATTTGCCATTGATTTGCTTATAACAAGGCAAAGTATCTTAAGTTAATATGTAAACTGGAATGATAAAACAAATCAACATGCACCAAAGTCAGGGATGAGAATTGGTTGCCATTTGGCAACTTTCAGCCAAAATTGCTTTCCTTCAACAAAATAAAATGTTGTTAGTTTGGTCTAACTGCTGCAAAACTCTTAAAATCTTTGGGGTAGGGCGTATTAGTTTGCCAGTTTGTGCTTGGGGTAGCCAAAATGCACTCTTACTATTCTCATCCCTGCAAAGTGCCATTGCTATATATATATATATATATATATATATATATATATATATATATATATATATATATATATATATATATATATATATGTGTGTGTGTGACCATTGAACCTACCTACACCAAGGACAAGGCTGACTAAATGTTGAAGTTCTGTAAAAAATATTAGCCCCACACATCACCGTTGTAATCATGTTTTAAACATATATATATTATATACATGGCACCAACAAAAGGTTTTTTTAAGCTTCTACACAATTTTGCTGAGTTCACATGTTTAAAACTATTTATAATAATTGTTCAAGAGAAAAAAAAATCACTCATAAATAAACTCTAACAGTAATCTTGGGAGCTGCCAGTATGAATCGCTGTATTCTTATGAGAGCAGTAAACTGTAACCCCACAGAGACAATCAATCATGTACACAGTGAAGAGTATACAATATACATGTGAATCAAAAACAACTCATTCATGCAGGAAAAAAATCTATATTTTGTCACTAAAAACTGTTAACATAACATGTAAAGTAGCTGAAGTGGTGCCAGGGTAAATGGAAGTGTGGTACATTGTTTGAACAGTTCTTGGCTGCCATTGAAGTCATTCACCGTTGGCAGAGTGTCGTGTCAGTGTGTGATCAGTGCCATCGATTGCCGCAAAATGTGCTTAAATGTATATGTTCATTCACAGATGGTGTATTTATTACCCAAAGTAAGTCTTGCAATGTACATGAAAACATGCTTTTTTTGTACCAAGTACCAACTGTGAGATTAATGATCAGTTCGGTGATATTTGTGTCAATGCTTTGATCAGATTTGATGAGGCAACTTTGTGTTCCCTGGGTGATGTGCTAATATTGTTGACTTCATGCCATGCTATAATAAACTAAGGTCAAGAAACTCCAATCAGCCAGATAAGTGTACCGCCTGTATTTTGATGTTGTTTACAGAGTTCATAATTTGAAACAGAATTCTCAAAATAACACAGAAATGGACAGACTTCTTTGCTTAGATGAAAAAAGATTGTCTGTGTGGACACTCTAGTAAAGTCAACATGAAACAACTTGGGCATATACTGTGAGGCATGTACATTTGTGGCAAAACTCCTCCAGTTCTTACCAATGTCAGTATTTTGTGAATTTAATGTAATTTAACTCTTTCGGTGCCAATCACGTCTCAAGTCAATCCACTAAAGTCAAACTATTCTGAATTATCATTAGGATCTTAGGTTCGTATTCCTCGTAAAAAGACCTTTCATTCAAGTGCCGGTGTCAACGAATATTTGGGCCCCCGAACGGATGGGCCCCCGGGCCCATCCATTCGCCGAACAGATGGGCCCCTGGGGGCCCAAACATGCTAGAATATTTGGGCCCCCTTTCATATTTGATTTTTGTTACATGTATACTTCATGAGACATCTTAACTATTGTTGTAACATTCATGATGTTAATAGTGCAAAATGGCAAAATTGGTCATGTTACAGTAGACTAAAGATAAAAGGTGCTGGTCACAGTGTTTTGTCAGCTCAGCATGAGAGTAGATTCAGTGCAAAATGTAAAAACATAGTCCTGAATCATGTGAATGGCATTATGACTGATGCGGAATTATGACTAGATGACTCGATCCTAAGTTTACTTTCTCATAGAAAAAGGGAAATTTAATTTTGATTCAAGTATGTTCGGATCTGAGTATAACAGTTATAATTGGACCAGTAATTTAAATGAATAGCTGAGCAAACCCAAACGACATGTACATGTACTTCTGTAAAATAACTATAAATGACTTTTAATTTCCAGTTATGTAGATAGCGGCTGGGGGGGGGGGGGCGCAGGCTTTTGATTCCCTAATGTTTGGGCCTCTTGATCCCTGAACAGTATCTAAGTGCCTTGAGGTGGCTATAAATGGGAAAGGGCCCCTCCAGACTATTGTGCCCCCTTTTCGTATCTAAATGCATTGAAGTGGATCTTGAATATTTTGGCCCCCTATTTGTATATAAGTGCCTTGCACTGGATATATATGGGGAGGGGGCCCCCTGGTTCCAGAATATTTGGGCCCCCTATTTGCATGTAAGTGCCTTGCAGTGGATATAAATTGTATACATGTAACAGCAGATTGGGGGGGGGGGGAATATTCTGAACAGAAAGCCCCCCCCCCCCCTCTTTGTATTTATTATGCACATTACATATATATATTATATCTTTATATATCCACTTCAGGACACATACAAACGGGGGGGGGGGGGGGGGGGCAAATATTCTGGAACCAAAGGGCCCCCTCCCCATTTATATTCACTGCAAGGCACTTACTTACAAATAGGGGGCCCAAATATTCTGGAACCAAAGGCCCCCCTCCCCATTTATATTCACTGCAAGGCATTTATGTACAAATAGGGGGCCCAAATATTCTGAAACCAAAGGGCCCCCTCCCCATTTATATTCACTGCAAGGCACTTACTTAAAAATAGGGGGCCCAAATATTCTGGAACCAAAGGGCCCACTCCCCATTTATATTCACTGCAAGGTATTTACTGACAAATAGGGGGCCCAAATGTTCTGAAACCAAAGGGCCCCCTCCCCATTTATATCCATTGCAAGGCTTTTACTTACAAATAGGGGGCCCAAATATTCTGGTACAACAGGGCCCTGTCCCATTTATTTATCCCATGTTTGCACTTGCATGACCCAAATACTTCAAATCGCCAGAAATTTGGATAACAAGGAATCAGGAGGAAATGGAGACACCTGAATCTATACATGTGGGGTAGATTTGGGCTAAAATATGTGTTGCACAAATATGATAAAGAAAAATAAAACACTTGGTATATACTTGGAGGATTGTGAGATAAATCCTTCAATGTATATGCACCCACATTACATGTAAAATACACCAATATATGCATGTGTATATAGTGGCAAACATTAAGCCTTGCAAATTTATTCAATTGTTTGATTTACATTTATTTTACAAAATAATAACAAATTCTTTTAAAAATATTTCTTTTAGAGTTTGCAAAATATCATACAGGATGTATATATATATAGTGTACTGGGCCAAAACTAAGTTATTCCAATTTCTATTGGGGGGGCCCAAATGTTCATTAGGGGGCCCAAACGTTCGGCAAACGAATGGGCCCCTGGGGGCCCATCCGTTCGGGGGGCCCAAATATTCTCTGACACCGGCATGCCTGTAGTTCCAGAGAGAATACCCCAGGTCAGCAGCTTTTCTCGGTTCACATTGGGTGCATTGGGCATTGTGACCAATGCGGGCCGAGAAAAGCTGTTGACTCAGTCCAAAATTTGGCACTTAAAGAGTTACCATAACATGTACTAGAAATCTATTTTTTTTGTTGTTGTTGTCGTTATTTTTTTTTTTTTTTGTACGTGATGTAGTTGTGTTTTGATCATGTTCTACTTGTTGTAAAGTGTTGTGATTAATACAGTTTCCGTAAAGTATTCTTAAATTTGTGTTGAGCCTTAAGTAGGCTTTCTTTCCTAATTCCCTGCTGTTTGGCACTTTACATACATGGCAAAATATCACCCAAACAATGTTACCGTTAAAGTGATAAGGTCCAAAAAAAAAAAGTCTGTGTTTCGGGTTTCCCTACCGATCCTTGCCCAAACCCCCCTACCCTAAAACATTTTATTGATTTTCAAAAAAAAAAAAAATATATAGGTAGATTTTCTTCATGAAATGCACAATTTATCCATTTTAAGTCACTTTTCTTCTGTTTTCAGAGCAAAAATTTAAAAAAAAAAAAAAAAAAAAAAGGCCTACCTACCTACCCTATTTATTTTTGGCATGTAACCTCAAACACACTATTTATTTTCTTTGGCCTAATCACCGCTATAGTTTTTTTCTCATTACCATTAAACATTTTATGGTCAGAAGATTCCAATTCTTCATGAAGATACTTTCATTCAAATACCAGCAAGCCTAGTCTAAATCAAAAAGTAATCTTAGTCAACAGCTTTCCTCAGGACACTGTGTGCAAAGTTTCCTGAGGAAAGCTGTTGACTCAGTCTTAAATCAGCACTTTAACTCATTCCATACTATGGTCACAGGTCTTGGTCAGTGCCAGAACCACTGACTTAAGACTATAGGCATATTGGTACTTGAACAAAAGCTCTTTTCATGAAGAATTCAAATATGCGATTGTCATCTTAAATATTTGTAAATATACGGAAAAATCAGGGACTGGTATTGAATGAGTTAATAGAAATATGCAGAATGCTCAGGATGATCTCATATGCATATGAATAAAATGCTGCAATGCACAGAATGCTCATTGCACATCATGGCATCAATGGGTGAATAAAATGACCTTGACATACCAGAGTGCATGAACGGATGAACGTATTATGTCACCCAGGCATTTAAAAGAAGAATACTTAAGATTTTTCCTAGAATAACATTTTTGCACTGAATCTGCAGGTGAAGATGAATTGAAAACATGCATGTGGGATTTGTACATTTTATTAGATCGAGTTTGTTTACGTACCATGGTGTGCATTTTAACTTTGGTAAACTTCAGCACCAGACAATGGCTATTTCTATGAATATTCTCCTTTCACTTGTAAGGATAAGAAACAAAAATACCCTGCTGTTTTAGGTAATAATTTGAATGATACAAGTCTTCAGAACTGTAAAACATTTGGTGAATGTGTTTCAGGTTGGAGTTGTGTTGTTTATAAATCGTGAAACCAGGATATCAAAAAGATTGTGTGTGGGTGGGCGGGTGTGGGGAATCCTGCTTTAATTTTTCAAACAGGAAGGACTGCCTATGGATGGAAAAGGACATAGCACCAAAGACAGCTGACGTTGCATATTGAGCTGCCACTCCCCCTTAAAGATTGCTTGCTTACCATGGCCCTACTGACTGAATAAATCCATTGACTTATGCATCTTTTCCCCAAAGGAGTAAATACTTAATTATTCCAAATTCCATTTTGTGATAATTTGTGGATTTGGGGAATTGTGGTACAGTGGTCCCCTTCTTAAAAGTAAGGCCCTTCTTCAGAGGCCACTTACCATGCATCAAGTGTGGTACTTTCATTGTATTTCCCCCCTCGATAAAGGCCACCCATTTTATTAGGCCATATTTCTGGTGTACATGGGAGGGGGGTGGGGCTTATAGGAGGGAGACCACTGTAAATGAGAAAAGAATTTCTCTGCTTACTGTTAATTGCTTTAATTTCGCTGCACTCTTGTTTTCACTTAACTCACTGACAGCACTAAACCTTGAAAATAAAAAAAACCCGGTGGAATAGTATTTTTAACATTGTTTGAATAGGAATTATGTCCAAAACAATAAAATTAAAACTACAGTGAAATATGAAAAATAAAAAAAAAATGTGAAAATTTATACATGCAAAAAAAAAAGCATACTACTCTCTCTCTCTCTCTCTCTCTCTCTCTCTCTCTTCCCCCCCCCCCCCCCCCTCAAATGGTCATATAGCTAGCTCAGGTGACTGGAAACCAAGCATTGTTCAAGGGTGGCCTGCCAGGACTTTTTCTTTTGTACATGTACACAGTTTTGGTGACCACAGATCACAGAGCTGCATGCAATCACTGGTCTCTTGCCAGCTGTCCATCATGCACTTTTGCTGACAGTGAATGTGTGATACAGTCCACAGCTTTCATGGATATAACTTTCAGGACTTGTCAAGTGTATGAAAATCTAGGTCAAGTCTATGATATTACATGTATGGAATATATGGACCAAGATGTGAAAATTGTCAGGACAGTATTTTATTTCATGAAACTTGACAGGAAAAAATCAGTTAGGCAAAAAGACAGATTTAAATGTTGAAGTTTGGTGCTGCTACCTGCAGTATCATGAAAAAATATTGACCAAAATGTGTTGAAAACTCATTAAATTCAATATGGTGAAACAGAATAAGGCTTATGACACCAAGTGTACCACATGTGTATCATATGTAGAAGTTAATATGGATGGCCTTGACCTACTTTCAAAGATCACAGAGGGAATATATTTCAGGAAATGATTTTTGTTGTTGTTATGGTCATTACATCGAACTTGTCAATATATACCATTACAGGAATATAATAGACAAAAGTCTCTGGTGTGTGGCATCCTGGTGGCAAAGTCTTTATTTCTCTTTTAAAGCTGTTTACGTGTATAATAATAGTGACAGGTCGGGGGGGGGGGGGGTTGTTTGTTTTGTTTCTGTTTATGGGCATTGCTTGGGGACACACAGTGGAGACATAAGAAACCATTGCAGTCGTGAATGCTAAAAGTGAACAATCATGATATGGAAAAACCAAAGCGAATGTCCAATTTAACCCTTTACCTGTACATTGAATTACAGGCCCAGTGCTTTCCTTGGTGGTGGCAGACCCAAGGCAAGGAAAGCTGTTGCCCTGGGGGCATGTTATCTTGATAGGTCTCGCCTACAGTTCTCATTACTTTGCAGAACATTGAAACAGACAACATTTGACTACCAGATCATAACGAGCTGCAGTGCAGAAGTGCTAACCTGTGACATTGGGAGTCATGTATCATGGAAAAATTAATCAATAAATTTGTTGTAAACCACATGCTTTCTTGACCTTGCACATTTTATCTTTGGATTTTATCAACAAAAAATATAAAAATATATCTTGCATCATGATGTTATTTTGTAGTGGCTAAACATGTCATGAAAGTAACAGATTGAGCAGTTAGGCTTATTAATTCTGTCTGTTCATCTTGTATAATTTGGGTATCAAACATGGGATTTCCATGTCTGGAGTGCAGTGGCTTATGATAGCATATTTCGATGAAACTTGATTTACCATGTGTCAGGTTATAAGAATTGTGTATGAAGTGCACTGAAATTTTGGTCATTTAGATGTAGTGATCTTTATGCCTGCACATATAATTAATGTGCTTATCATCTGTGTATGTCACACCATCTTTGCATGTGACAGCTGACCGGTTAGTAAGTGTCCCTAGGTGCTTGTAGAGAGACTAGCTTTGTTCCATCTTCTCACTGCATTAATGGCTGCTGTAACCATGGCAACAGATTGCCAGAGATTCAGACATTCAAACCACATACACTGAATTCATTTAATTTTGCTCTGTTCTTATTTTTGCTAATTCCACTGATGGTTCAAAGCCATGAATTTAAAAACAGAATGGAATTGATTCGGCTTTAACTAAAATAGTGAATTCAGCTTCTCAGTGAAGGGTCCAAAATGCAAAAATCATGAATATTAGTACCCTTGAAAATAAGTATATATTCACTGTGGATCATCTGCATAGATTGACAGTTTGCAGTGGCCAAAATGATTCAAATGGTGGAACTTTGTTTCTTGAATCATCACAGGCCTTCCCCTGTCACTCGCCAATGTAGCAAAATGCTATGAAAATACCACTTTGGCTATAATTTTTTACAATTGGCTAATGGTTAACAAATAGGAGTGTCCCAAACATTGTATTATGCACACAAATTTGGCTACAAAATTAAAATTTCCAGGGGAAGCCCTGCATCATATGGCAAATGATGGAGCAAAATGTATAAAAATTTGAGTGGATCTGCATACAATGAAACCTGTTTGGAGAGACCACCCTGGTGCATCCTAAAAAGTGGTCATATAATGCAGGTGGTCTCCTAATGGAGGTTGACTCTTTCAACACCTGGCCACCAACTTTCCTCTTTCCTGGAGAAAAATTGCACACAAATGTATCATCAAAGACTTTTCAGGAAAAATATAACATAAGCTGCCTTTCTGATGCTTTTGCAGTTACAGTGAAACCTGTTTTGAGAGACCACTGTAAGAAAGACCACCTGTCTTGTAAGACCATATTTCCAAAGTCCCTTCTGCTATCTTTCACATGTTACTGCACCTCCATTGAGAGACCACCTGCCTTGTAAAACCATATTTTCAAAGCCCCTTCTGCAATCTTTCCCATGTTACTACACCTCCATTGAGAGACCACCTACCTTATGTTGTGGTACATAACATTGGTGGTACATAACATTGGTGGCACATAACAGTTGTGGTACATAACATTGGTGGCACATAACATTGGTGGCATATAACAGTTGTGACATATAATGGTTGTACTTTGTAGCACTTGTCTGCAACTGCCCCCGTACAGATTCGTGAGGTTTTTTTTACCTGGTAACAGTACATAGAACCAAACTGTGACTGAAGTTGAACTACTTATATTAAGATGAACTGCTCCCATATAATAAGGATGTTAGATTCATATATACCCTGTGAAAAGTCCTTCATTGGATGAAAGTGCTACTGCAGAGGAATATTTGGTCCCAACCATGAAATCTCTCCCCGCATATGGGTAGCTAATGTTCTGCAATTATTTGTCTCCACCCACAGACTGGTGATTAATTTTGTGTGTGGACATTGACTTGAGCATTGTATTTGCTGCTATGTTTTCATCTTATTTATGTTTATTTTCTATTTTTTGTTTTTGTTTTTGCTAATGAAATTTAGCACTGGTTAGGTTAGCTTAGTTATTGCTCAGTTTTCTGTTCAGTCTCTTCTTCCATTTAGCTTATATAGTTCAACTGAGCATAGGCTGATAATGGTAAATGTGTATTAAATGTTCCAAAGTGTGAATACTAATGCATAGAATAAACTTAACTGATGATACAAAGTGTGTGGTAGGGGATAAATATTCATAAGGGAAACAAATATTCCAGGATATTTATTCCAGGAGGAACCAATATTCCTAAAGGGAACAAATATTCTGACAATGGCATGTCTATAGTTCGGAGAATGTATAAGGCAAAAAAAAAAAGTCAGTGTTTGGGGTTTCCCTACCGGCCCTTGCCCAAACCCCCCTACCCTAAAACTTTTTATTGATTTTCAAAAAAAAAAAAAAAAAAAAAAAAAAAGAAAATCTAGGCATATTTTCTTCATGAAATGCACAATTTATCCATTTTCAGTCACTTTTCTTCTGTTTTCAGAGAAAAAATTAAAAAAAAAAAAAAAAAAGCCTACCTACCTACCCTATTTATTTTTGGCATGTAACCTCAAACACACTTTGTATTTTCTTTGGCCAAATGGTCAGGGTAACAGCTTTCCTCGGTGCGCTTTGGGTGCATTAAGCATGCTGAGGAAAGTTAATGACTAAGTCTTAGGCTAGGCTTTGAAAGAGTTTATTTATGATTTCGATATGCTATTACTGTTAATTACTTTAATTTTGCTGCACTCTTATTTTCACCTATTTCACTGATGGCACAAAACCGTGAAAATAAAAACAGTGTTAAATAGTATTTTAACATTGTTTGAATAGGAATCATGTCCTAAACAGTGAAATGTCAAAAATGCAAAAACTGTGAAAATTTAAACAGGCAAAAATAAAGCAATTAACAGTATATGAAGGAAATCATGCAGAAATAAATGCCTGCTTCACATGTTAGTTTCTATGATTTTTGGGAAGTCATAGTTATGCCAATGATGACCAGAATATAAGTGTACACATGAAAACCAATTTAGCCTGGAACTTGAACAGAAAGCACCTGATTTGCTTCTAATATTCCTTCAAAAACCTTGAAAGGCATGATATTGCACAAAAATGGATTCATTTCAGGAAAATAAATTTCTGTATAAACCTGCATTGTTGATGTACCTATTCTTAATATGTTCCTATTGTCAATAGGATGGACAAAAACATAGTTATTATCACTTGCTAATCTATCTTTGTATGTGATTTTGTCAGTCTCTGAACTGTGAAATTTGGCGCAACCATGTCTAGCTCTGTTGCCCAGTGTCTCCGTTACGAGAGTAAATGCATATTTCGGTTCCTTGTGCTAAGCAAAAAGCACACTTGTCAGAGAGTACACACATTTTATACTTTAATAATTGCAGAGAACCAGCTTTTTAGGTTTTGTACAAACTGATTTCATGTAAATACCATGTTTACTTATAGTTATATATGTACAAAAATATTTGCCCTCTTGACCACAAGGCAATAATTTAAGCTTTGTCAGTGATTTTTGGGGGGCAAATATTTACAAATAAAAAAAAAAACGGTGCAGCACAAAAAACCACGCATGGGGCTGATGATAGACTAAGACAATTTTTATGTGGCCTTACTATAAAGATTATACAGAAAACATGGTAGTAAAAACTTGATTTGCACTACACATGTATATGAAAATGAATTATAAACAGGAAGCAGGCACGTGGATTTATGTTTCAGATAAATCTTTCACATATCCATAATTGGGGAAAACAATGGCGTGTCACCTTCAATGCTCTGAAGTCTTTATCTGTTGTCTTCACTGCCAAAACCATTAAAGCTCACCATCCACCTGTTTATGTGGTCAGTCATTTATACCTGAGGCCACCTCTCACACCCATTTAGGCATAACTCTTAGCAGCAACTTACCTTGGCATACTCACATAACCAGTATTATCAATAAAGCCATGCAGCGTATTGCTCTTCTCCGCAGGTTCAAATTCAAACTTTCCCCCAAAACCCTGGTCAGGCTTTATTTCTCTGTGGTTAGACCAATTCTGGAATGTGGTATCCTCTTCGATAACTGCGGTCAATGACTGTCAGATTCTCTCGAACATATTCAGTTTGACGCGGCAAAGATATGCACTGGAGCCCTGAGGCACACCTCTCATATCAAACTTCTACAAGAGTTCAGGTGGCTTACCCTTGCTAACCATCGTAAATACTTTAAATTGATCTTTTTTTACAAAATGACCCATGATCTTACTCCCTCCAATCTATCCAATCTCCTGTCACCTCCAAACTTTGGTCGAACAACACCCCATTCCAGACCCATTCGGACCATCCAGAGCAGGACTCTTCGTTTTGGCAGCTGTTTCCTCCCTGATACAGTCAAACTTTGGAATAACCTTCCTACTGATATTAGAGATTCTATCTCGCTCCAAATCTTTAAATCAAAACTCAAGACAACCTTACTGGTGGTAGACGATGTCCCTGACTTCTTTTCCTATGGGCATTGTTTTTCCAATATCTGCCTCACCCAGCTGCGACTAGGCTTCTCTAGACTTTGACCTTTATAAAGTAAATGTAATTCCAAGTCCTACTTGCCCCTGTTCTTTCCTGACTGAAGATGTTATCCATTTCTTTCTGTTTGGTCCTGAATCTGCCTTCCCTAGAAAGAAACTCTTTGATAATACAATACCTCTCTTAGCTCCGGGCGTTCACCATAACTTGATAATCCATATAGCTAGTGATGATTCATATTAATTCCTCTCTGGTAGCAAAGAACTACCAGATATTTTCAACATACAGATATCTGGTGCAGTACAAAATAACCTAGTTGAAAGAAGAAGTGTTGTTTTTTAATCCTTTCCAAAATCATGCAGCATTATCCTTTCTTCTTTTTTAAGTCAATGTGACCTACTGGCTAAATTATATTAGTTAAAAGCTCTCTCTGTGCTGGCTGTCTTATGATGTACGACTGTATGGTGAACAAAATTAGGTACATGTATATATATTTACTGACTAAATTGGTATAATTACCACTGGTTGCTATTGTCAAAAGTACATGGAACGCAGTGTCATTGTGTTCTACTGTAATATCCCAACCAGTCTTTAATGTATCTTTGCAGGGCCAGAATTTCGGCAAGAATCCGAGAATCCATTGTCGTAAAGATTCTCCTAAACTTGTCTTTCTTTAAAAAGAAAACTAATTGACAAAAATCCAGATTGATTCTCGCAAAATTTTGCGAAATTCTGGCCCTGCTTTGACAATTGCTATTTGTATATGGTCTCTGTGACTACTGTTATTTGTATATGGTGATGACAATATTTCCCATGTATGTAAATCGTTTGGTAACATAGTTTGTAACTGTCTTGTACGTACTGTATATATATTGTGTGTCTCTCTGTGTCTGGAGAACCCATTATATTAGTAATTATATACATGTACTATAGGGTAATCCAGTATAAATAAATATGTTTAAACTAAATTATAACCTTGAACTTTGACCTGACAGAGCAGGATGCATCTGCACAGTGCCTTGCCAGTGACTACATCATGGATACTTGCTTATTGTGTTGATTGCTCGTTATTAGCATGATTAATATTTGATGTGCCCCATTCACTGGTAATTTATACCTTGTATATACCTACATGCAAAAGCTCCATGGTTTGAACAGGCATTTCAACGGTGAGCTGATCCTGTTTAAGAATTTACATCATGATTGATTGCATGATGCCCAGACATCAGTCTGTGGGCACATTACACAATGATAGGCAAGGCTGTCTCAGTTGTGTTACTCAATTTGCAACGGGGCTTGACTGCTTTATACCAGTAGCTGCTGTGTTGTGGAGAATCATTAACAGAGAGTAAAGTAGTTGTGATTTTGCTGTCCCTTGCCTTTTTCATGTTCATTGGCAGGTTCAGAGTCAGAAAAATTAAACCTTTTAAGTGTCAAATTCTGGACTGAGTCAACAGCTTTTCTCGGCGCGCATTAGGTGCATTGCACCCATTGCATGCTGGAAAAGCCTGTTGACGGGGGATATTTTCTCTGGAACTAGAGGCATGCTGGTAATTGAATGAAAGGTCTTTTTACAAGGAAGACAAATCTGAGTGAGATCCTAATCAGACTAGTTTCACTTTAGTAGATTGTCTTTAGATGTGATTGGTACTGAAAGAGTTAAAACACAGACACAGACACGCACACACGAAGAGTTCTTTTGCAAGCTGAAGAAAAGTGGCAGCTTCCAGTTATCCAGATCGCCAATTTGCACTGGTGTGTTGCAGGGAGTCTGAGCAAAGTTAATCAGTTGACATATTTTCTGAATAGAGGTCACTGCAGACTGTCAGCAGTTTGGTTTTGTATTTACCCTTTGGCATGTCCTGTGCACAGATGATCCAGTGGACCACAAGTGAAGAAAACCTTGTAAACAACTGTAGGTGTTAGTGTTTGTATACAGTAGTTCTTTTGAAAGACCTCACTTTCGGGAGACCATCTGCCTTTTGTGATCTTTTTTGCTGTGCAAAAGCGCCTTCTAATGACGGTTTACCTCGTTTCGGTGACCACCTGCAGAACCTGACTAGTGACCACCCAAAATGACCCCAAAGAGCGCTTACCCATCCAGATATTCACCACTTGAAAGAAGTAAAACCTACCTGTTTTGTACAAGATTGGTAAAATAGTGTGGGTTTTGACAAATTATATTAAAATACCAAAAAATGAGTAAATATATATGACTGCAAGGTGAAATGGCATCTAACAAGTATACATCAGTCATGTTTGAATTGAAATTATGGATGGGAATTCAAAGTAGTGGATAGTGGACAGGCAGGTGGGGCAAGAGTCAAACCTCCGTGTGGAGACCACCTGCTTTATGTGGCCACTTCTGCAATGACACTCAGGCTAGGGATGGTGACTTAAATGGGGGACCATTGTTAAATGTATAATAGCTGTTCCACTGCAAGAAAGCAACCACTCTTCATGCCTCTTTTTTAAGTTTTAATAGGTCATAACTTGCAAGGAATTCATGAATTTTATGGCGGATGATATTTGGCAATCACAAAATCTTTAGGAGAATAAAAAGACCGCCAACACAGAAGTTAATTTGCTGTGAAATTTGAAGAAATGCAATAAAACGTAACTTGGTTATCAACAAAAAAAAATATACGAGATAACTGCATTTGAGTATCTGTCGATTCAGGCATATAAGTCTGGCTGGAATCTCTCTCTCTAGCTGATTAAATGACATTGCTATGATTAGTGAGGGCAGCACATCATTGGATAATCACAAGGGTGCTTAGAAGTCATGTTGCTGAGTGGCTCAGAGACCCACCATAAGTGATTATGACAAATCTTGTTCTTTCCTGTAAGACAGGAGAGGCCGTTGTTTATGTCCTGTATTGACTGCATCACAGCATCCCTGTTATTATTAGTTCAGTATTTCCATTAGGATCTTTTCTGGGGGTCACAAGAAGGAAAATTCAGGGGAGTAGACTAGATTTTCACCAATTTAACATGTAAATAAACAAGACTTGTAACCCTTTAGAATTTTCTCAGAGGGTATTTTAGGTTTTGAAAGGGGAATATAGCCCCATTTGGGGCTTAACGGAAACACTGTAGTGCATGATACTAAGAACGCAACTCCTTATTTCCATCAGTGGTGGGGATGCTGACATTAGTCATTTGATACAGGGCATGGAAAGTCCCCAAAGCTAGGCTCCAGTCACCTTTCTGCCTACATTTTGCAAGATTCCTAATTTGGGAAAATTCACTCTGTTAGTCACTGTACTGTATCTGATTGGTTGTCACATCGTGTCTGTCTGTATATATATATATATTGTGATGTACAGTGTTGACTGTTACTGTTCCTATAGAAGTGAGACAAGCATCAAGAAACCATTGGATGCCTCATCTTATCACTGCTAAGCCATGGAACAACCCTGTTGTAACCAACAATTCAGGGTCTAGAGGTTTAGTGTTACTTAACTCATTCCATACCGGTCCTTGATATTTTCCATATATTTACTTAGATTTAAAACGACAATTACATATTTAAATTCTTTGATGAAAAGAGCTTCCATTCAAGTACCAACATGCCTGTAGTCTTAAGTCAGTGGTTATGGCACTGCCTGGCTAATCATCATAGTATGGAATGAGTTAATTCCCCTCCCCACTGTAACATTATTTTTGCGGTCAAATGGTAGGGAACGGACTTAATCAACATGTGGATGGCTTCCTGCTTATTGGGACACTTTTTACAGAAACTCCTTTTTATCAGGTGAGACTGAGGACTATTGATCCTCTCTTTGTACTGATTCTCATTCCATCATCTCATCACCTGTGCAGGGCCAGAATTTCGCAAAATTTTGCAAGAATATACTTGGATTTTTGTCAATTAGTTTTCTTTTTAAAGAAAGACAAGTTTAGGAGAATCTTTACGAGAATGGATTCTTGGATTCTCGCCGAAATTCTGGCCCTGCTGTGCTGAATAGTGAGGTTCAATACAGTTACAGCGTTTTAACTTTCAATCGACAAATTCAGTTGGCTGCCAGCAGACAATGCAAAGCAGTTTCTTAATGATTTTGATTGCTACTCCTTGTTGAATAAATTGGATAATGATCATGTTGGAAAGCTTGTTGCTTTTCATTTGCACCGCATCAGTCCTGGTCATTTTCTGCTACTGACAGGAAAACATAGGACACTGTTGTCTTCAAATTTTGTATAAAATATGTGGACATAAATGTGGACCCAAATCCTGTATAATTGGTGGAATCTGAGTAAAACAACAAAATGACCTTGGCAATCACTTTATTTTGCATTTCGTTCCTCTAATATTACTGCCAATGAAAAGTTCTTGAAGTAGAATACAAGAAATGACAGTGCAGAAAAATGGAAACATGAGAACTAGGGCAGTGAATGTTCCATGTAAATGTACATGTATGTAAATCTATAGGGACACCTGGGTTAGGTTTCTAAGACACGCCTATAAGACTGATGAATCCAGTACTCGACCCCGTGGACCAAGTACAGTGGTCCACCGCTTGTAAGGCCCCTCTCACCAGAGACCACCTCCCTTAACCCTTAAACTTAAAGTGCTAATTACTGCTACAGTTATTTTCTCATTATGGTTAAACATATATAATGGTTAAAAAATTCAAATATTCCTCATGAAGATACCTTTCATTCAAATACCAGCAAGCCTAGTCTAAAGCAAAAAGTAGTCTTAGTTAACAGCTTTCTTCGGGGCACTTTGCGTGCAAAGTGCCCCGAAGAAAGCTGTTGACTCAATCTTAGATCAGCACTTTAAGGGTTAAAAGACCCCCATTCTGATGCAAGGTGTGATATTCCTATTGCCCTCCTCTACAGAGGCCACCCTTCTTAAAAGGCCATGATGGACTGTATTTGGTGTGGCCTTATAAGAGAGGGACCACTGTATAGATCTAGAAATGCCATGATGAGATACATGTATGATTTTAATGGCAACTCAAAATGTGGCAGTGTGAGCCGCTGACTTACTTGTTAGACCCTGAATTCAGCTGGGAGCATTCTCAGTCACGAAGCTCTTCCTGGGTGGCTTCCACCTGTCTGGTCTGTCAACATCAGCAATAACAGCAGGGATCACGCTCATATTCAGGGCCAGAATTTCGCAAAAAAATTTGCGAGAATCTATTTGGATTTTTGTCAATTAGTTTTCTTTTTGAATAAAGACAAGTTTAGGAGAATCTTTAAGAGAATGAATTCTCGCCGAAATTCTGGCCCTGATATTGGATAAATGTGAAAATCTGTCTAATTCATGCCATGTGCTGTTACCTCCTTGCAAGCGCTGCAGAAAACATGTCTATTACAACGTTCTCTTGAAATGTCAAATTTAAGGAGCAGGGCATAATTAGATGGGAAATGCAAGGCCTGTATGTGGGTATTAGATTGCAGAACAACTTGCTGATCAAAATTAAAGGCATGCTTATCAGCTTTGGGGTGTTAATTGCAGCGCTAATTATTAATTTGCAGGTGATTATGTTGTATGACTGGGTGACAAGTTTTATCATATTAACATGATTAAACCCTTTGCCCTTGAATTAGGACTGAGTTGACAGCTTTGCTTGGCATGGGTTGGACACAAAATGCCGAACCCATGCTTAAGAAAGCCGTTGACCTGGGGCATGTTATCTTGATAGGTCTCATCTGCAATGATCAGTCAATTTTTTTCCTTACTGTTGAAATTATTTGAAAGTATTGAAGCAGACATCATTTGACCACCAGCCAGTGCCAAGGGGAAAGGGTAAAATACCAAGCTGCACAGTCATTTTGAGCTGCCGATACTATTGCAATCAACTTGCTAAACAGCTTATTCTGCTGCTGTGCACCCTGCTGTGTGTGGTACATAGGGTTCTATTTTGTATATTACACCTTAAAGTGCCGATTTAAAACCCAGTGTACACTTTTCCTTTGGACACTTTGCGTGCAATGCTCGCAGAGGAAAGTTGTTGACTAAGACTACTTTTTGCTTTAGACTAGGCTTGCTGGTATTTGAATGAAAGGTATCTTCATGAGGAATTTGAAGATACCTTTCATTCAAATACCAGCAAGTCTAGTGTTAAGCAAAAAGTAGTCTTAGATTCTTTTAACCATTATATGTTTTACGGTAACAAGAAGACGACTATAGCCATGATTAGCACTTTAAGGGTTAAGACCCTGGACTGCCAGAGTGAAGATTGATATATTGGTTTTAAAGAAAGCTAACCTTGATATTATTCTGAAGACCACAGACATGATTGTCATAGTCTTATTTTTCATTGTGCAATTATCATGTGAACACTTGACCTATGATGATATCTAGATTTTACAATCTGTCATCCCCAGTTGTGATTTTGTCATGAAATATCTTGAGAAGTTGACTCTATTGCTTGTAATACTTTTAGTAAATTTCTATCATGCAAATGAAGAAGTGAGTTTAGCTCAGCATTTTCATTCACTGAGCACAAGATTCGTGTAATCTTTTTCAAATGTCTCATACATGAGATTATATCATGTCTGGTACACTCTATATAATTTGCATGTAGCATGTATACAGTGTATATAGATTCTGCAGACATCAGTTCAGGAACAAATAAGCTTGTATCATGTAATAAAGAGAATGTAGATATCCTCTTTAACGCTTTCCCCCTTAAACTGGCCAAAACCGGCTGGTGGTCTAATGTCGTCTGCTTCGTTGTTTTCAACTAATTTCAACAGTAATGAAAAGCAGTTTTGACTGAAAATTGTAGATTAACCCTATCAAGATCACATGCCCCAGGTCAACAAATTTGCTAGGCATGAGTGAGGCACTTAGTGCACAGCTCATGCCAAGGAAAGTTCTTGACTTAAGGGTCAATTTTATGGGAAAGGGTTAAAGTCTGTAACTGTGCTGGGGACTTAAGACATTAGGAAGTCCTTGCCTGATTTCGTGACCCAAGGCACATCTTTTTGTGCCTGATTGGCTGCATGCCTTGTACTGTATACAGTTGTCCCCTTCTAATAAGGCCCTCCTCAACAGAGACCAGCCTCTCTATGAAGGCCACTTCTCCATGGCACAAAAGCCATAGTTCCATGGTATAGTCCTTCACGAAAGAGGCCGCCCCTCTAATGTGGCCACTTTATGGTTGCACTTTGGGTGGCCTCATTAGTGGGGGGGGGGGGGAACCACTCTATGTTCTGGATACTGATGCTTTTGACAAACCAAGGCAGCTGTTACATCAAACTCAGAAGATGTACTGTCCATCAGTAGAAAAAAATACAGACCAGTTAAGCATTGATCGATCATAGCAAACTCCTTTGGTCCTAAGGGACCAAAGTACCATTATGTATGAACACGGCTCAATTAATTTTAGATTAACTCTTTCAGTGCCAAATTTTGGACCGAGTCAACGACTTTTCTTAGCACAAATTGGGCGCAGTACGCCCAGTGAGTGCCAAGAAAAGCTGTTGTCCTGGGATATTCTCTCTGGAACTGTAGCATGCTGGTACTTGAATGAGAGGTCTTTTTTACGAGGAATACGAATCTGGGGTCCTTATGATAATTCAGACTCGTTTGACTTTTAACTCATTCCATACCAGTCCCTGATATTTACGTATATCTAGATTTAAAACAACAATTGCATATTTAAATTCTTCATGAAAAGAGCTTTCGTTCAAGTACCAACATGCCTATAGTCTTAAGTCAGCGGTTCTGGCACTGCCTGGCAAGTTATGCTGCAGCTGCAGCATGACTTGCCAGGCAGTGCCAGAACCACTGACCAAGGCTTGTGACCATAGTATGGAATGAGTTAATAAATCGGCTTTAGTAGTGCTAGGCACTGACATAGATAATTCTCTCATTGCCACGTTTTCACAGAGTCAACAGCTTTCCTTTGCATACTTAAATCACAATGCAGCCAAAAGCGTCCCAAAAATCAGTTCATGTGGACCATTATTGTGGTCTCTGATCCCTAGTGACAAGTGTTGACGTGGCTTACTGATGCTTGGATGAAAGGTCACTTAACAAAGACCACCAAAATAGTACAGTGGGACCTGACACCAGAGACCACCCCTAGGGAGGATCAAAATGTGGTCTTATAGGACAGGTGGTCTTCATGACAGGTACAATAACAAGAATAGTACTAAGTAAAATATGTTAAAAAGTTGTCTTAAAAGGCAGATGGTCTCGTTAGGGTGGTCTCTCATGACAAGTTCTATTTTATTGTCATGTCAGTTCAGGGCACATTGACTTTTGTCACAATTGGCAGTGAAAGGGTCAAAACTGATCAGAAACTTTCCAGATTCTTGTAAAGGTCACCTTACTCTCATCTGAAATGAATTTTTGCTTATTGTCAGTAAAAAAATATGCCATCAACTCAAATCTCTCGAAGTGTACTTTCGTTTGGTTCAGCAGCACTTGCAATGACGTCTGGCGTGGGCATCATGCAGGATGTGCCTTTCTTGTAAGCCTCAAAGATGGGCAATAGAAAATGGGAATGAAGATCTGATGTACCTCTATTAAACGTGTAAACGACTCGACATGTTCAATAATATAAAAAACAAAATTGGATACATATTGTTCAGCAGAAATATCATGTACTGTGAATTCTTATCCAAATGATACACAGATATATCTGATGTATTTACAGAATGACACATGAGAGACTTAAAAGTCAAATTTCTGTGTTGTTTTGTATTTTACATGTACCTCCCACAAAGAAAGTGGGTGGGGGAGGGTATAATGGGCTTAGGCTGTTTGGCACTCCATCCATAGCAGAATCCGTCCGAGCAAAATATCTCTCGATTTGTAGACCACATCAAACTCATTTACCTCAATTGTACTTTGACAGTATTTCTTGACCTAGTTATAATTTGGTGATCTTGACCTCATTTCCAAGGACACAGGACCCATGCATGTGCAAGAAGGGAGGGGAGGTTTCCAGTCTGTCCGTGATGACTGTTCTGTGTTAAAAGGTTAAAGAGAAATGGGCTTTTGCTTAACAAAGATCAAAGTGTAAGAAAATGGCAAAGAAAATGTCTGGAGACAATACCTGGACCCTCAAGCAGGTCAGTTGTGGGTCAGTCTTTCACCGCCACAGAGTCGCCAGGCCAGTGGCTGGGCCTGAAGTAAAGGCTGCCAATAATGTGGACATCTTGACATAGACCATTACCCACTGAAATTATTCCACTTTGTCTACTACTTCCTTAACTACATCATTTAGTTTTTAAACCAAGATGCCCGCAGAGTCATGTTATAAAGTATGGTGCCCTAATGCACTTTGCCATGATCCTGCCACACTGGATTTACCATGATGAGTGATCATAAGTGGACCAAACGTGATCAAATTCACTTGCCAATTCTAATATCGACTACATGTGTGGCAGTGTTATCATGTAAAGGTTTGAGGAAAACAAGACACAATTTTATGATTGTAATACTAATTACAAATTTTCAAGGAATAGTCTTCAGATACAAGCCATTTAAGCATTGTCATGGACAGTCCAAGCATGCTAAATATGAAAGACCAGAGTCAAAACTGTTTGTCTGCCTGTTTCTCAGTGGAGAGTGCCCCAGAGACAAAGACATTGAAAGTTAGCCTCTGAGGGATCCAGTGGTGATATGTTGATATATCAAGAGTCCCCCCATGGGGCGGACCCTAAAAAGGTAAAATATATGTTACCTTTATAGGGTCCGCCCCATGGGGGGGACTCTTTCTGTTTTCGGGTTGTACGTCCGTCTGTATGTGCACATTCTTGTTACTGCAATATATAGAGAAAGTACCTCTACGTATTTTGCTCAAAGTTGGCAAGATGCTGATCTTAGCTGGCAAGATAAACTGATTAGATTTTGGTGTCACCATGACCTTATTTGAGCAAATGGCAGCCTAATTACAGTAAAACCTCGCTGTACCGAACACCCTTGGCACCGGAAATAAGTGTTCGGCATAGTGAGGTGTTCCGTATGGGGAGGTTTGATAACATTGAAAGTATATATTTGGGACCGAGAAATGGTGTTCAGTATAGAGAGGTGTTCGATTAGAGAGGTTTTACTGTACTTACATGCTCGTTAGGGCTAAGCAGACCCTTCAGTCAATGCTTTGCGTTGAAGGTATGTCTAGTTCCCAATACAGTGATTACCAGCAAGTGCCTGATGTTGTCTGCATCTTTTGTTTTGGGGACCAGAATCGGCTAAATTTAGGCTAAAAATATTCTATAGTCATCCCATCATTTTCGCAGTATTTCACAGTAGTGACCTATACTGTTCAGCACATGGGTGATAAGTCAGAACTTTCAGGCTAGTCTTGTTGCTTAGCAGGGCCTAAATTTTGGCGAGAATACGAGAATCCACTGTCGTAAATATTCTCCTTAACTTGTCTTTCTTTAAAAATAAAACTAAATGACAAAAATCCAAATAGATTCTCGCAAAATTTTGAGAAATTCTGGCCCTGCTTAGGGCAATAAGAATTTCAGTCAGGGCAACCAAAAATTTGAAGCTGAATAGGTTACCCTATAAAATGCTTAAAAAAATAATTAGATAACTAGGGCAACAAGATTGAAGGCTTAACAATTTTGACAGAGAATTGTAGATGAGCCCTATCAAGATCACATGCCCCAGGTCAACAACTTTCCTTGGCATGAGTTAGTGCCCAACTCATGCCAAGGAAAGTTGTTGATTCAAGTGTCAGTTCAAGGGGGAAAGGGTTAATGCTGATTGCAGCAAGTGGAGGGTCATTTTGGTGTACACTGAAACCTTGTTATAATGACACCATCCGTTCCTTCAAAAATTGGTCAGATATCTGAATATGTGCTTATATGAGTCATATAGCAAAGGAATTAGACTTTTTGCATCTTTAAACTCGTGTCATTAAGTAAGATATGTTGGATATCTGTGTGTCGTTATAATGAGTTTTCATTGTAGCATTGATCTACCAGTTAGCACAAAAGCGTTCACAGGACAACAGTAATGTGGTCTTATGAGAGGGTACTGGTGTCCTCTCTTGAGGAGGGAAATGAAATGAAAATACAATGAAAATTCATTATAATGACTCTTTCTGTTCCCTGAGAAATGTGTCTGAACATGTCAAATGAATCAAACAAAAAAGAAAATGATCTTTTGCTATTGAAAACTTCTGTCATTGTAATAAAAATGTGGGATATCTGACTGTTGTTATAATGAGGTTTTCACTGTGCCACACTTGATGCCTGGAGAAGTGGCCTCTGTAGAGGGGGTGACCTCTCATGAGCGGGGCCTTAAAAGAGAGGTACCACTCTCTGTGTGCATGCTTTCTAGCCACCTGCTAGAGAAGATTAATCAATTCTATGCATCTCCTTAGGTGTCATTGTAACAGCGGAGGAACTCTGTCACTGATACTGTTGGAACAGATGTCACAGACCAGTAGTACTGCTGACTATAATGGTCTTGTCATAGATATTCAAGGCCACCCCTACTGCCACAAAAGTGGGTTTAACACACAGGAGGTCACAATAAATAGGTTTGGTATCCACGATAGTTGTCTGGTGAGAGGATGGTTTCCTGTGGCAGGGGTACCTGAGAGTAGGATCAATTAAACACTGAGCTTAACACTTTAAGGGCCAAATTTTGGACTGAGTAAACAGCTTTTCTCGGCATGCATTGGGCGCATGCGCCCAATGCATGCCGAAAAAAAACTGTTGACCTGAGATATTTTGTCTGGAACTATGGGCATACTCATAATTGAATGAAAGCTCATTTTTATGCAGAATAGGGATCTGAGATCCTAATGATAATTCAGACTAGTTTAACTCTAGTAGATCGACTTTAGTTATGATCGGCACTGAAAGAGGTTAACATAAGCTGATGAAGTACAGTGAGCCAAGACAATTCCGGTTCTTGGTGGTTAATGCACACATTCGTATTGATTACTATGCGAGTTAGTAGGGATTGCAATGGTCTTCACATTTTTGACTTCTCCAAAACTGTCAGCCAGATGCACGTAAAACTTGGTGAGGATCTACCTTTGGTGTTTCTGTAGGAAACTTGTTCAAATATGCTCCAGTGATTTTTGTACTCTCAATGAATTGTTTTGCTATTTTTTTCAGACAAAGTCTTAAAAATATTCTTCTTCAAAACCATCTGGTCAATTGTTTTAAAATTGCATATATGGACACTTTTTTAAGGACCCCTAGACCTTAATTTGTTCAAGAGGTGGTGCTGCAATTTTTTTCAATTTTTGTATGAATTTTGCGTATTAAAGTTGTTTTCAATGACTGCTCGAGACCCACCTTTAAGACTATGCAGAAACTGTAAAAATTTACCTAAAGCTTTAAATGATGTGGTAATAATGCAAAACCCTGAGTTTGAACACATTTTTCAATTCAGGCATGTGTTGGTTAATGCATACATTCCTATTGATTACCATTCAAGTCAATGGATTTTGCAATGGTACTTCATATTTGTAATTCTCCAAAGGCATCAGCCAGATTCACTTCAAATTTGGTGGGGATAGGCTTTAAAGGTGGGTTTCTATTGTGTTAATTCAAATGGTCATGCTCCATGCAGTGATTTTTTTTTTATGTTCAGTTTTTGGTAAAATCTGGAAAAAAAATGTTCTTCTCCAATAGTTTCCGGCCAATTGCTTTAAAATTACACAGACACACATCTGAGGTCCCCTAGACCTTAACTTATTGGACAGGTGGTGCTGTCGCATTTTAGCTATGCTGTCTAAAGGTCAGATAGCTCATGCGATCACTCATGTCTGTCCTTCTGTCCGTCTGTCCCTGAACTTTTTTGCTCGTGAGGGCGATACAGTCCACAGTCTTTAAGATATCCCCACATAACTTTCAGGACTTGTGTATGAAAATCTATGTCAACATTTATATTGGTGGTCACCAGCAGTAGCCATATTCGTAAAGAGTTTGATTTGATCCTAACTTTAATCCCAAAAGTAAAATCGTTGTGGTTTGGGCCCTAAACTACTAAATCTTTGGCTCAATGTTTGATCAAAACTTCTAGGATTAGCCAATATGTGCTCTTGGCTACAATAGGAACTTAAGGATTTTCAGGTTCATTTTATTAAATCAATCTTAGTTTGTTCCAGTATTTAGTCTTTTGAACCAGGATTAAATCAAGATTGATTTAATAAAACAGAAACGTTAATTCCAAAGTTCCATTCACAGCAGAGAACATAGATTTAATTAATCCTGCAAATTTAGGTTAAACATTTGGCCAACAATTCAGTAGGTCAAGGCGTAAAGGCACACTGACTTTCATTTTAGAATTGAATTTAGGATCAAATTAAATGATTGTGAATATGGCCCCTGTAGTATTATGTAATATACGGGTCAAAATGGTAAAATCCTGAGACCATTCCAGCTTCCTTAATTTGTAATGGATCTTCATGAAATTTAGTGTGATTGTAGAAGAGGTCAATCTCAGTTCGTTATGATACTAGTAGCGCCACCTATAATTTGATGGAAATTATGAGTTCAAATATCTTGAAAGATACAAAATTTCATATCTTAAAATGATTGAATTAGACATGCCAAATTTATAGGAAATGATCAATAATTTACCGTCACACAATTTATGTTATGTCCTAGTTCTTCATATCCTGATTTTTCAAACTGACCTTTCTTGGTATATTCTTGTCCTCATTCCTTTGATAGTACATGTATGACATTTATTTTTATATATGAAGACATCATTCCACATGTGTAAATCAGTAATAAAACTACTATTTTGGCCCTAGCCTAGGATGTAACAAAGACCCAAATGGTCCTGCTTTTACTGATTTTCATACAAATTAATGCTGATTTCACTGTGTATTTTCAGTTTTATTAAAATGAAAAAGTGTAGTTGTTGAAATTAATACACATTTATCAAGTGAGCACAAAAATCCTAAGAATAACAAATTGAACAATTATCTTGTTATAGTCAAGGATGTAACAAGGACACCAACTTCTATTTCAAGGAAAAAGTGTGAAGTCATATTACCAAGTGAAGTCTTCCAAACAAGTTTTTTCTCCCGCTGTATCTATATGGACATTTTTATGTAATCAGATATTCTAACACTCTAGCTCTTGTAAATGAAAGCAATGTTTTTTGTGTCTGTGTGTGTCCTTGACAACAACAAAAAGAAACAGAGTTAATAAACGGTTACATGCATGAAAATCCCATTCAATTAAATGGTATATGCATGTATCTGTTTAGCAATCCGGCCATGACAAATAGTCTAGCAATTCCTAATGTCACATAAAAACAGAAAAGGTTTTTGTTTTGTTTCCTGGAAGGACACACAAAGACACAAAAGATTTGATGCCCTTGTTATATCTGTGAATAGACACAGAAAGGCAGTTTCCTCCATCAGAATGTCTGATTTGATTACTATACTGTAAAGGAAACTGATATGCCAAAACGAAAACATTTTTATTTTTTTGTTTTTGTTTTGGTCGAGACAGTCCGTAACATGAATGGATGATCAGGATATGACATGGACACAAATTGTCACATGATCTGTTCTTGGCGTTCATATTACATTCGTATACATATGTCCAGGAAGTAACATCCAATACTTGTTACATCCGGATATCATATATTTGCTTTCACTATTGTAAATTTGTCACATCAATGATGTTTGGTGGTCACATTGATTTTGCTGAAGTGTTGTTAGGTAATATAGATGTCTATTTTGAAAGCATGATGTGACATATTGGGCACCGAAATGTTTTAGAAATAGAAAGTTATATTTTTTAGTCACATACAATGTTATAAATTTTTTCTTAATTGACAATCCGAATAGTCATCATATACACTATACACATTTTCTTTGTTTTTGAAATCAATTACGTTTTTTCAGGAATTTGACAAGTCAAGGATGTTACAATAATGGAAACCCAACTGTTGCATCCTGGTGGTATTTTTTAAAAAAAGGAGATTTTAAAGGTATTAATGACTTTTTCACAGCAGTTATTGATATTTTCATTATTTTCACAGTGTAGTGATCGTATATTATCACTTACATTACACAAGTGATAATATACATTATCACATGTATTAATAATATAAGTGATTAAAAAAATGGGGCTTGTTTATGTGGACACCAAAATTTGTAGTGGTTTCCTCTAAATTTAACATCTTTTCTTTGCAAATAATATGTATGTTTACTTCCCACAGGCATGAACACTTAGCACTTATTTCTGTGTTGTACATTTTTTTT
Source organism: Hermodice carunculata (assembly GCA_964020975.1). Lineage (NCBI taxonomy): Eukaryota > Metazoa > Annelida > Polychaeta > Eunicida > Amphinomidae > Hermodice > Hermodice carunculata. The sequence continues at coordinate 67,136,925 of OZ026623.1, forward strand.
AATATATGCACCCAAGATAGCAAAGTTTACAGTGATTTAGTATATAAATGAAAAAGACTCAAAATTAACGGAAATGGTATGAAAGTGAATTTTTTATCATATGTAGATCATGTCCTGTCTTTATATGTTATTTAGTATCAGTGACCTTGACCTGTTTCTGTGAAGTCACCCAACCTGTTAAGTTGGAAAAGGTGAGTTTGTAATGGTAAGGTGTGGTTTGGACAGCAATGGCAAAGAGAATTGAGTCTCCAGATCAAAATTGCACTTGAGTACACTGTATATAAACCTCTACTTGGTGACCTTTGTTTTGGGTCACCGTGACCTAATTACTGTGTGAACTTGACCATTTTTTAAAGGTCTGTAAGCACTTAAGAAGAGGACATTTAGTTCAACATCATGATAAAGATTAAGGGGACTGATACCAAATTATGTACCACAAATGTCCATCATGTTTAATTTTAATCTTGCATGATATGGATTACCTTGATTGATTTCTCAAGGTCATGGAGGGAATACATTTCAGGAAATGATTATTGGTGATGGTGCTCAGCAGAGCATTAGGCCCATGGGCCTCTTGTTTAGTATTTTGTATGAATTTTTTAGTGTTATTTTTTCACTATTTTGGACAGTTTCCTTTAAAACAACATGTTGGATTTTGTTCAAACTTTGTGGGTATGCACTGAGGCTCAATCTGCACTATGTTTATCTACTACACAATTAACCCTTTTTCCTTCAAACCGGCCAAAACCGGCTGGTGGTCAAATGTTGTCTGCTTTAGTGTTTTCAACTAATTTCAACAGTTTTGAAAACAATTTGACGGAGAAATGTACATGAGACTTATCAAGGTCACATGCCCCAGGTCAACAGCTTTCCTTGGCATGGGTTGGGCACTTAGTGCCCAACCCATGCCAAGGAAAGCTGTTGACTCAGTCTTAATTCAAGGGGAAAGGGTTAATGGTATATGTAGATGTTAGCGTTGTTTCTATAGGAGTGTCAGCAACTGTGACCTATGGGTTAATGCCTGGGTAGTGGTGGATCCTAGGCCATGCTTACTATTAAACATTAATACTAGGAAAGTACTTATTGAGTTTCTTCTGGTGTTTGGGATTTAAACTTAAAAGGGCAAACTGACATCTTGGCGTATAATATGTGACATAATCTGTAATGATGGATCCTTGGCCCTGTCACGGCAGTGTTTCCATTAACCCCCAGATATATTACCCTTTCAAAACATCAAATACCCTCTTAGCAAATTCTAAAGGGTCACAAGTCTTGTTTATTTACATGTAGAATTGGTGAAAATCTAGTCTTCTCCCCTGAATTTCCCTTCTTGTGACCCTGAGAAAAAATTCCTAATTGAAACTCTGCCTGTGGTTACTCTTCAACACTGTTAAGGAACTACCTATAGGGTTTCTTGTGGTGTTGTTAACTTTGCCCTTGAGTGACATTGTCAGGTCAAAGAAACATTGGGCTTTAGCTTGGTAATGGTGCATCCTGTCACTTTTTACTGTGAGTGAGTGAAGACTTTGATACTGCAAACAGTGATAATGGCCTCACAGAAAAGTGACCTTGATATTATTTGAAGGTCACAGGACCACTTAAGTCTTTGTATGCAAGGTCAGCTGAGCATATGACTGGCACAGTCCTCTAGTTCAAATTGTCTGGTAAGTGATACTACAGCTGCATTTTGTTGCAATAAATTGTCAGGCAGTGCCAGAAAAAAACACAACACTGTCTGTAGACCAGAGGCATGTTTGTACTGGAATCAAAATGGTTTTTATCAGCCATTTATCTATAATTTCCATTTTGATTCAATTTTAAATACAATCTGGAATATCAGTGATCAAAACAGGTATTTCAATGATGAGAACAGATTGCGGTAGTTAATGTAAAGGTTGCATTTTTAATGATAGGCCATCTACATAGATGTGTATGAATGAAGGGCTATCTTTTATGCAGATAATATCACACCACCCACTCAAAACCATCCTGATGTGCTGAATCGTGAGCATGTTCAAGGATATTGAAGTCCATTTATAGTATTTAATTCTGGTATAAAAATGCTAAGTGGGTGACTTATATTATTAGTCTGCACACAGAAAAACACAAGTCACATCACAGGACTTAATGTACAGGTCACATCACAGGACTATGTGCAGGTATGTGTGTGGTATTCATGTATCTGCTGCATCTTTGATTTTTGACAGTAAACTCTTTCAGTGCCAAGCACGACTAAAGTCGATCTACTTTAGTCAAACTAGCTAGTCTGTTATTTTATCATAAGGATCCCAGATTGGTATTCCTCGTAAAAAGACTTTTCAATCAAGTATCAGCATGTCTATAATTCCAGAGAGAATAATCCAGGTCAACAGCTTTTCTTTGTGTGTGCATTGGGCACCATGTGCCATATGCATACAGAAAAAAGCTGTTGACCCTGTATAAAATTTGTCACTGCAAGAGATATTAAACTTCAGATTTTCCACATTTATCAGTGGCAGCAAAATATTTACTCTCAGCAGTCAAAGCATCTAAAATCCCGAAATATCATAGATCTATGGTGTATCTAAAAAGAAAAATTATGCATTATGATCAAATGCAGAGCTTTTATTTTGTATATCTTATAGGCTATGTGTATATGTGTAACAGTTATTGATGGGAAGTAATGAGAATATTACATGCATCATGCACCATTGCTTTTATGAAACTTCTGATCAAAAAATTCAATAAATCTTGAAAACAGCTTTCCTCGGGGCACTTTGCACACAATGTGCGCAAAGTGTCCCAAGGAAAGCTGTTGACTACGACTACTTTTTGCTTAAGACTAGAGTTGTTGGTATTTGAATGAAAGGGATCTTCATGAGGAATCTGAATCTTTTCACCGTAAAATGTTTAACGGTAATGAGAAAAGGACAGAGTGATTAGCACTTTATGGGTTAAATTAAAGTTTTCGCAGTACTGATCACAACAGAAATTGTACACGCCTGATGTTTATTTTGCATCCAGATTTTATATACAGGTAAATCCATAAATTCTTTTTGGCAGAAAGTACGGTGTGCGTCAACTTCTTCCATGGTATGCTTTTGGCTCATTCTATGTTCCACGTGGAAAAGAGTTCATAGCACATGAAAATTATTACCAAAAGAGGTTTGTCAAACCTCATGCTGCAACATACCTAAATGTACCAAGACTAATGACGACAACCTTGTGTTCAAGGCTTGGCACAGTTGGATTTAACATTTTGGTTTTGAAAAGCAACTTTTTTTGGAGAACCCAAAAAGAAAGTGAAATTGAAGGGAGAACCCAAAAAGAAAGTGAAATTAAAGTGATGGAAGTTAATTCCATAGTCAAAACATGCTATACAATAAGAATATATTCAAGGATCAATGTACCACACTTTGACTTGTAAATTGTGATTAATGTCAGAATCAAAATTTGCTATACAGTGAGAATGTATTTAAGGAGCAATGTGCCACACTTTGATGGGAGACCAGTAAATTTGAATCCTGCATAGCACACTCTCCAGAATTATTATATAGCAACATCATCCAAATAAAATAAATAAATGTTGCACACAATATGCAGCCCACAACAAACTACATAACTTACATTTGATTTAAGGTTTGTTGATTTAATACAAAATTTCATTGAGACTCGTGTCGGAGTGTTTCACCAAACTTGGAGAGCTGTGACACAATCAGAGCCTCCAAGTGTCCCTCTCTCCCACTTTTCATAAAATGTCTCCCGCTTTTGTAAAGTTGAAAAAAAAAATTAGCATTATTTCATATAAAGTTATGCTGTTTTTCCATGTTGTTGTATTATATGTACCGAATATGTCTATGATGTTGTCTAAAATGGTTCAAAATGCAGGAAATGGTGGTGCAAATTTCAAATTTTTCCTGGGGGAGCATATGCCCCCAGACCCCCCTAGCTATACTTTGCACCTTTGGCTCTGGCCCTCTTGCTTTGGGTACATGTACCTGCATGAAGGAGATCTCCCACTTTTTTAACCCTTAAAGTGCTAATCATAGCTATAGTCATTTGCTCATTCCCGTTAAACATCTAATGGTTAAAAGATTTAAATTCCTCAAGAAGTTACCTTTTATTCAAATACCAGCAAGCCTTGTCTGAAGCAAAAAGAAGTCTTAGTCAACAACTTTCTACGGGACACTGTGTGCACTGCGCGTAAAGTGTCCCGAGGAAAGCTGTTGACTCAATCTTAAATCAGCACTTTAAGGGTTAACATAGGCAAGGGCAGCTGCAGCATGACTTGCCAGGCAGTGCCAGAACCACTGACCAAGGCCTGTCACCATAGTATGGAGTGAGTTAACATAGGCTATCTTGGAACTCTGCATCATGTCAGTACCATGAATTTTCAAGGAAATAATCATGAACCGATGCATTATATACATTTCTCAGTAAAGGAAATTAATGTGACTATCCATCCTTGTAGTAAACAATATTCACATCCTGTGTGTAAGGGTAATATGAACTGTAATAAACTAAGTACAGCTGAACTTGATTGAACTGAATATGCCTGATACTAAAAATGACAAGGTGTAGGGAACACTGAAAACATAGAGAAAATAACAAAATCAGAGCCATGCCCGGGGGCATGAATGTCTCGCCAGCCTAATTCAAGCCACTTTGAAGTTTTTTGTTGACGGGCGGACAGATGGACAGACGTCCAGAAAGTGACTGCTTAGTCTCACCAACAGCACATGCTGGCAAGACAATAACTATATAATGTTTTGTATCATAAATCCATATGAGATAAGCATGTTAACACGTGTATGTCTAACACAATAAGGTGCCAGCAGTGGTTGACCAGTCTCAAGCTGATTTCTCTGTGTTCAGTGTAGATTGGCTTGTGTATATCTGTGCTAGTGTGCATGTATGCAGCCTAGCATTTAACCCTAGTGCTGCGGGGCCCATGTTTATATGGTCCAAAATGCAGGTTAAAAAAACCCAAACAATTCAGCGGTACTAGGGTTAATAATTGTGCTCAAGTGCAATCAGACAAATAGGTACCGATGTTATCAGTAGCCAAGTTAAGATACACTGTGACACAAGTGTGCAATAAGGCCCATGCAGATCTCTATTATATGCAGGAGGAAATGCGTCATCACCATACCAGTAAATTATAGCATGCAGCCTTTGATCATTCAGTCATACTTCATTTTTTTTTGTTCGCATATTTATTGCAGTTTATGAAGTACTTGTTTGAAGAAGAAGAAGTATAAAAAAGTGTAGCAGAGATGATACTGTCATTAGGCCAAAGAAAATAAATAGTGTGTTTGACGTTACATGCCAAAAATAAATAGGGTAGGTAGGTAGGCTTTTTTTTTTTTTTTTTTAAATTTTTGCTCTGAAAACAGAAGAAAAGTGATTTAAAATGGATAAATAGTGCATTTCATGAAGAAAATCTGCCTAGATTCCTTTTTTTTTTTTTTTTTGAAAATCAATAAAAAGTTTTAGGGTAGGGGGGTTTGGGCAACGGTCGGTAGGGAAACCCCAAACACAGACTTTTTTTTTTTGGCCTTACATTTCCACTCAGGAGAGGCTGACTCATATATCACCACAATTCTGGTGCATTTGGGTGGACCACAAGAGAGGGACCACTGTATGTTTTGCTGTGATTCATAAAATATAATACTCAGGCAATAGACAGGTCATAGAAGTGTGCATGAATGTATCACAATATAGTTATTGCCACTGATACTCTACAGGTTTGCCATAAAATCTGCTGGGTCCAGGAACTAGCTGTTAAATTTTTTTTTGAAAGTTTGCCAAGTAAGTGGATATATGCTGCGTACTGAAGTTCTCGTGATTCTTATGGCAGTGCTGTTCTGGCTTATGGGTGTGTACCATATTCTCCCTTTTTAAGTGCCTAGCCAGTAGTGAACTTGGGAAATTTAATTCAAATAAGCTTCAAATGGGCACAGTGTGCCTAACGCAGGCCTAGGAAAGCTATTGACTGAAATTGTACTCTGACCAGGAATGGGTTAAACACTGAAAGAGTTAATGCAGTTAACATGTTTAATGCACACTTATTAGAGATAAACTTTAAAGACTCTGATGTCAATATTTAGGGAAGTCTAGTACCAGCATGTATACAGTTTAATGGTAAATACACAAACACTGTTAAAAGGCCCTGTTGTCTTTGACTATTGTACAAAATTCTCTCAAAACTACCCTGTACACTAGAAAGGTGGGGGTGATATACCTGCACAGTTGACAGATTTCTGTAAGAGAAGTAGCACTGTGTTCCTAAGGGGTCAGCGTGGCTTACTGCCCAAAAATCATTCACTAATTAGCCCCAAGGTTCAGATTTCAAATCAGATTTATTACAAGCACCCTGAGCCATCTAACCATTCCTGCCATTGAATTACAACTGAATGAACGTTTTGTGTGTTGTGGGTTGGGTGCTTATTGCTTGAACACTTGGTCTTTGCCAAAAGCCCTCAACCTGCAGCATGTTATCTTGATTAATCTGGTCTGCAATTCCCATGCATATTGTTTTGATTGCTGTTGAAATTGGTCAAAATGTTCAAGCATGGGACATTTGACCACAAGCAGAACGTGGCCAGTTTAAGGAGGAAAGGGGTTAAGAATCAATGTTCTGGAATGGTTATAAAATATGTTTTGACTGGGGAATTGCTGGTGATTGTCAGTTATTGGCCAAGGTGTGACAGCAGGAAGGCCAATTAACCCATTGCACACTCAGGTGTGACAGGCCTTGGTCTTGTTTTTGCCTTGTATGGCAAGCCATGTGGTCCAGTGGCTGAAGCATGCATTACCTCTCTGTGTGAGGAATTGAACGCTTGACCCAGTAAACTGGCCACCAAAAGATGCTGATAATTTCAACTGTGAAGAAACACAATTTAAATGGGAATTGTTAATCAGACCCATCAAGATATGCCTCAGGTGACCACTTAACTTGGCATAGTGCCAAACCAACAGCAAGGAGCCGATATTGAAGTCAGTCTTGAACTCAGGGCTACTTCTGGAAAGACAAGGTTACATATGCATACACCATTGGATTTTAAGATAAAATAGAGTGATGTCAGAAAGTGTGGAGTAGAAAGAGTTAAGTTGGCTCTGCTTATTGTTGTTGTGGTTCAGACGTGTGTGCACACAGTTGGAGCCAATTAGTATCAGCTGTGATGTCAATGGCTCAGTTGAGCTCCATGTGCTCATAATTATCAATTTATACCACAACTTTGTAGCCAACAAAATCTCTCTGTTGTTGCCTGAAAAACAAAACTACATGGCCCTGCATAATTAATGTGGTCTTGGCATGGGCCTCCTCCAGGTGATACATAATGGAGATGTGCTGGGAGTATCATGTGCACAGGGAACCATCCTTTGTGTATTGAACGGAACCACTGGGCTTGTGTTTACCAGTGTTTGTGCCACATCACAGATTTCAGCAGGAACAATTCCATGTGGAAATATTCACTCTTCAACAGATAAAGTTACTGGTTCGTAAGCTTTGATTGTTGAAGAAGTTCTAAAACTTAAACATGCATCAAATATACATTTGACCCGTGGATGGTGTGTCTTTTCAGTGACCTTGACCTTCTTTTGAAGACCTGTCTTATTCAGGACCAACAAAATTTAAGCTTATGGATGCAGTAGCTCACAATATATGTGGGAGTGGCGTGCCAATCAAAAGTAACGCACGTCATGTGACTGGTAAGAACTCACAGCTACATAATACTTTAAGTAGCTTGTTTACCATCTGGTGCACCTTAAGTCAAGCATGCAGGCAGGCATGACAGTATTTTACCCAGTGACAACGATGGTTAACTTGATATGGGTTTTAAGGGTGAAAATCTGTTGCTGGTGGAAGGGGGGTGAAGTTCTCTTCCCCCCCCCCCGCCCCGTTTCTCAATGAAAATAATATGAAATTAATTTAACTATGATGACCTTGGAATGTTAATCTTATGCCCCCCCCCCAACCCTTACCAAAAACAAAAAACAAAAAAATTAACCATCTGCGAAAGACAGTGCTGTTCAAAGTATAATTAAGCTTTGAAATGTAGCTGGATGGCTGTCTGTGAACCTGGAGGTATCACATTCAGCTTCCCATCAGTTTGTTTATTGACATTTGACCAGCCAGTGACAGAACTGTGTTGGTTTACAGGTCACACACTTGTGCTGAATTACAAATGTGTGACAGGTTGCCTCTGGTTTCATGATTTTTTTTTAACTGTTTTGTAACTTTGGTTTGTAAAGCCAATGTAAAAAATGGGTTGGAATACATGAGCTTGACCCAGAGGACTGTTTGTCACCTGTACTCAATCATTAACCCTACTCTTCCCGCCATTGAATTAAGGTTTGAGTTGGCAGCTGTCATTTGGGTTGGGCGAAGTCACTACATATGGTGAGGGAACCTGTTGATCCGTCAGATATTATCATAAATTGTCGGCTAAAATTTCCAGTGTTTCCGTTATCCCCCCAAATGGGGTATATTACCCTTTCAAAACCATAAATACTTTTTGAGAAAATTCTAAAGGGTCACAAGTCGTGTTCATTTACGTTTAAAAATTGAAGAAAATCTAGTTTTCTCCCCTGAATATCCTTTCTTGTGACCCCCTGAAAAAATTCCCAACGGAAACACTGGTTTCCCATTTCAATTTTTTTTTTTCATTACTGTTGAAATTAGTAAAACATGAAAGCAGACAACATTTGACCAGCTGACAGTTTGGGTGGGTGTAAGAGAGGAGGCCTGTCAGAGGTGTTGGCAACAAGATAATGGTACATGTTTATGGAGAGGGGAAATAATGTAGAGATCCTTGCAGGATTAAGAAACATGATTTTTTTTTTTTAAATGTCAAAATGTAGTTTTCAGACAAGTAAATGCCTGCAAATTGATGACTGAAGATAGATCCTGTTCAAATGTCACCTTCTGCAATTGTCTACCTTAACTCTAGACCACTTATTATAACATTGCCACACTCTGTCTTAACTGTACACTTACGACCGCAATCCACATAATTACCTAACTCTACACTGGTGACCATACATGTAGTTCTCATCATGTATGATTTGACTCCAGGCCAAAAGTTTATCTGAACTGGATCATGTTTAACCTCAGGACAAATTGGCTGGAAGTAAATTGATATGACAAGGAGCATCATACAACACATATGCATGTGGGTAGAGTGCTCCCTCATTATAACAACAAATATTGAAATTATGGATGTGGGTAGAGTGCTCCCTCATTATAACAACACATGTATGTAAGTAAAATATTCCCTCATTATAACAATACATATGTATGTGGTTAGAGTGCTCTCTCATTATAACAGCACATATGTATGTGGGTAGAGTGCTCCCTCATTATAACAACACATGTGGGTAGAGTGCTCCCTCATAAAAACAAATTTATGAATGTGGGTAGAGTGCTCCTCATTATAACAACATAAATGCATGTGGGCAGAGTGCTCCCTTATTATAACAACACGTGTGGATAGAGTGCTCCCTCATAACAACACATATGCATTTGGGTAGAGTGCTCCTTCATTATAACAACACATGTATACATGTGGGTAAAGTGCTCCCTCATTATAACAACAGGTGTGTGGGCAGAGTGCTCCCTCAAGGTTATGGCAAAACTGCCCGGGAGGGGGGCTTTAACCCTTTCCCATTCAAATTACCCAAAAGCGCTGGGATGTAAATTATCCTTAACGGCAATGAGAGAACAACAATAGTCGGGATAATCATTTTAAGGGGTAATGGCTTGACTTGGCACAGGCCAGGCACAATGCTCCCAGCCAGCACCAAGTAGAGCTATTGATTCAGTCCTACTCTGACCAGGAATGGGTAAGACAGAAGTTATAAAGTAATAGGAGAAGCTGGGCTTGTGCCTGGGATTTTATTTTGTCAGCCAACTTGGCTAAAATCACGTAAATGTTGTAGCCAAACATGGTGTTTGCCCTCTCCAGGAGCTCCTGGCAGTCTGACCAGTCATTACAGTGGTCCCCCTAGTATAAGGCCACCCCAAATGCAGCCAAAAAATGGCCTTATAAGAGGGGTGGCCACTCTTGAGGGGGGAGAATATAATGAAAATACCACACTTTCTGCACAAGAATGTTGGCCTTTCAAGAGGGGTTGCCTCTGGAGAGAGGGGTCTTAAAAGAGGGGCACTACTGTACACAGAGACCCTCACATGACTGACAGTGAGTTCCTATTGTTCTCTCATGAGGGATCATAGTTTTGGTGGGGAAAATCAAGAGTGACTGAAGGTCACGGGGGATTTTTCCCACCAAGAATGATCTCAGGAGTAAGAAAAATACAATGTAGTACCTTACTCTCCAGCCATGTAAGATTTTTTTAATGTCTAATTGGGTATTCATTGCCAAAAAATATGCCCTTGGGCCCACTTTCAATGCCTACCTGGTGTACCCTGTTTGTTTACGTTCATTATACTTAGTCAATGTCACATATTGTGATGTAGAATCAAACATCCCTTGCATACATGTGATTTTGTCTACATGTGTTAATGTACTACATCACTGATTCTTTTGTATTTCACTCCAGAAAGTGACAATTCACCCTCAAACATGGAATAAATATAGAATCTTACATGGCAGTGAGTGAGTTACGATTTTTCTCTCACGAGGGATTGTTGTTGGTGGGGAAAATCACTCGTGACCTTCGGTCACTCGTGATTTTCCCCACCAACAACGATCCCTCGTGAGAGAAAAATCGTCACTCACTCACTGCCATGTAAGATTTTATTTATTCTATGTTTAATCGAGTATTTACCGCAAAAAATATGCCCTAGGCCTACTTTCTACACCGATCTGGTGGTTCCCGTTTGTTTACGTTCGTCGGGATTATTCCACGTCACGTGTGACGTATAATCAAACATTGCTCGCACACATTTGACTTTATGTAAACGGCAATGCATCGCGTCACTGATGCAGGCGCGTCACAATCTACTTATAACAAATAAACAATGTTTAGGTCATGTGATCTACAGTGAGTTACTACTTTTGAATTTCACTCTAGAAAATGATAATTCACCCTCGAACATAGAATAAATACTGTCCTAAGCACCTTTCCCTGTAAGTGTTCTTTGCTATTCATGTCTGTTTGTTCCTGTTGGTCCATACAAGTGGACAGAAGCTAAAATTGCCATGGATGAAAGCTTGAAAAATCCAGAACTTTGCCCTTATTTGATATCTGCATTTTGTGCTCATTTGTTTAGGATGCTAACTTCATTCAGCTGAAAAGTTGCATCCTCTTTGCTTATCATTGACTCTTAGAACTGATATTTTTCTAGAGTTGGCCTTCATCAGATTACAGTGAAAACTCGTAATATAATGACACCATCTGTTCCCTAAGAAATGTGTCCGATAACTGAATATGTCAGAATAACAAAGAAAATAAACTTTTTTCCATGAAAATTTGTGTCATTATATTGTGTATATCTGAGTGTCGTTATAATGAAGTCTCACTGTACTATTAAACCTGGTACTAGCTGTGTGTGTGCATCACGACAATTTGTATTGGGCATCCTGAATGGTGCTCCCTATTGCACATAAGTATTATCAGCATAATTTACAACTGACGTGTGTTTGAGATTGTTCACCAAATCATTAAAAAAAAAAAAAAGAAAATGATAAACAAGGTCCAGCCAAGCGCAGACCCCTGGGGGACACCTTTCAAGATCTGCCTCCATTCATTAGTATCTAAACCAATTATGATTAATTAGTCAATGGTTTGGAGTGGACTACAGTGTATAGCTCACATGCAGGAAGTTGTATTGCCGAGTGGAATACAGCTACCTTTGTGTGAGCTATATGCTGTAGTCCACTACAAACCATCGACTGATGATTTTATTCCATTTTTAGGTTTATCTTAAAGCAGACAATTAGAAGAGCAAACCTGCCTTTTGGAGGCCGTTTCCCAAAATGTGCCCAGCGGCTAGTAAATTTCATCATTTTCTTGTCTTTTGATGGGGAACGTGCTTTGCATTATGGGAACAGTAATTAACTATAGCTGCTATCTTCAACAGGGAGCATTGAATATATAGCATTGGAATGTCAAGACCATGGGATATAATGTACAGTGAATAGCTCTGAACTGATCAGAAGCCAAAATATTTACCAGAATGGGATAAAACCTGTTGAACTCAATGTAGAAAATAACCTACCAGGGTAACATGCCCAGAGTTCTTAGCTTCTGCACACAGCCTGGGGGCTGCAGACGTGTCAACATTTCACACCTCAAAATAGGCAGATTTTTGAAAATTTGAAAAATCCATGGGGGAGATTTGTATTTTAACAAAGAATATAATGGAAAATGTTTAATTTTCATGGGGGAGATTCTGCCCAATTTGCAAAAATTTACATGTAAATAAAAAAAAATTGGCTGAAAAAGTGGGACACTCCCACCTTGTGGGGGAGACTTGACAGGTATGGGGCTGGGCAGCCAGGTTACAATGAGCAAAGCTATGGACTCATTTCAATAATAGGACCATTTAAGGGTTAAAGTTTACACTCAGTGTTCTCTGCAGTTGTTTACATGTCATTAATATGCCCTGATGGGACAGGTTTCATGTGACTGTCAGATGATGTGGCTAGACCAAGATTTTTTAGCTTGTTTATGCAATACACTTAAAAATTTGAATTTTGTATGCATTACTGATTTTTGGATCCTGTTTCTTTTTGCACTGTGCATGCTGTTTATCACTATCAGGACACATCAGACTTCAGACATGTTTGAATGCTCCAGTTGTGTAATACTTGGAGTCTGGTATACCAAATGTAGGCTTTTCTGTAAAATAATTGAGATTTATGTATATTTTATGATAATTTCCCTGTTTCTACAACCAAATGTTCAAAATCTAGGTCTAATTAACTCTTCTTAGTGCTCCATGTGCTTTATAGGGATGATATGGTTTATGTTTCTCTCCAACAAAATTCATTATGCTCCCCTCCTACTAAAGGGGGGGGGCATATAGTAATCGCTGGTAGTCGAGTGGCACATCCTTATAAAATCATGTGGCTATAATTCCTTTACTATTTATTTTAGTTTCATGAAACTTCACACACACATACATCTTGACGTAGACATGTGTCATGAAGCAAAAGTAGGTCACTAGGTCAAGCATCTGGGTCGTGGTGATACTTCGAGGTTATCTCAGGACTAAATCAGTCTCCTACCTGGTATAGTTCCCCTGAGAGCCTGTAGGGCCTATACTCCCGAGACCAGAAGGATCGAGAGAGTATACAGCTTGAGGGGGAACTGTACAGGGTAGGAGAATGATTTTGCCATGGGATGATATTTGTTTCCTAAATGTATCTGCCATGATTAGATGAGAAAGGCAAATGCAGCTTTTCCTAGGATTATGTAAGATGCTACATACCAATTCAGTGGCTAAAACATGCAATTTTCGGTTCATAATTTTGTGTGAGAAAAGCCCACCTCCCCTTCAGGAAGAAATAGGCCTAAACTACTGTTCTGTCAGGTCATGCATCTTGTGCGGCACGCACCCTCGCAACATGAGTGATATCATGGCGCATAACGTCATTAGCCGCTGTTTCTGCAAATATAGAATGTGAGGGACATGCTGACTTTCAATGTTATTTTAATGGGGTGATTGTATTTCTTTTGGGAAGATACTGGCTGTTACTAGTGTAACATTATCCATGTGCTCTAATGGGACTGTATCAGTATCCTCCCTTATTTTGGTTTTGATATGTACCTGGAAAGACACTGTATGCTACAGGACTGAAAATGCAGGATGAGGGCAGTTTTAGTACTACGTTTAGGATACAATCCTGTAAAACTATATATATTACACTTCATGTCCCGGCTGTAATGTTGTCCTTCAAGTGAGATCAATGATGATTTACACACGTGCATCTAGACATAAGGCTGTGTCATGAAGCAAAAGTAGATCACTATGTCAAGTATGCAGGTCACAGTGACATATTCTTGTAAAATTATTCCAGGGAATCATCCCTTTACTGTTTAACTTAGTTTCATGAAACTTGGCACACACGTATATGTTGACTTAAAGGTGTGTCATGAGGCAAAAGTAGGACACTAGGTCAAGTATCTTGGTCGCTGCTATTGGTGTCTGTGCTGTAATCGCTTATCCTTCAATTTGGATTAACAAAACTTTACACACAGGTGCATCTGGACATAAGGGTTTGTCTGTACCTAAAGTAGGTCACCAGGTCAAGTATCTGGGTCACATTGACATATTTTTGTAAAACAGTGTCTGGGCTGTAATTCCTTTACTATTTATCTTAGTTTTATAAAACTTCACACACCCACCTATATCTTGACTTAAAGGTGTGTCATGCAACAAAAGTAGGTCACTAGGTCAAGTATCTGGGTCACAGTGATAGCCTATTTGTATTGACTTTGTACAGTCATTCCAAAATGAGACCTGTGATTACCAAAATTATAACTGAGGGAAGCGGGGCATGGATCCAGGATTCTCTGATTGCCTTTTAATTCATATTATAATCATTTAACTCTTTTGTGATGAGCAGAAAAAGACCTGAAGTAATAGTATTCGTTGGGTTAGGCTGAGCACAATAAAGCTGTTGACCAGGAATGTGCCATTATGACATCTTATCTGCAATTCTCAACGGAAATTGTTTCCTGTTCCATTAAATAAAAATGTTAAAGGAGATCTGTGACGAGAGAGAGAGAGAGAGAGAGAGAGAGAGAGAGAGAGAGAGAGAGAGAGAGAGAGAGAGAGAGAGAGAGAGAGAGAGAGAGAGAGAGAGAGAGAGAGAGAGAGAGAGAGAGAGAGAGAGAGAGAGAGAGAGAGAGAGAGAGAGAGAGAGAGAGAGAGAGAGAGACCTTCCAAAAAAAAAAAAAAAGAAGTAGTAAGCCAGCTATGATTTTGATCACCAGGCAGGGTTGCATGCAACAGAACATTTTTAAAGCCCTGCAGAAATGAGATTTTTCTTGCATCTACTGGGTTTCATTTCCAGATGCCAGCTTTCCGTACACTTGCCCATCAAGGTAAATGTCATAAGGCTATAAAAATCAGTTGCTTGATAATCTAATGCTGACAGGTCCCTGATGACCTGGTCATTCCTGCATTTCAGGATGGCCGTTTATGTGTATTTTATTCCTTAAGTACCTGGTAACCTTGGTCTGTCTCTGCTAGATTTTCAAGGCCAGTCTTCCAGACAACACAAGAATGCTGACTTGGCGTATTGGCATTTAAATTTGTTTTTATGATGTGTACAGACTATTTGAAAACATAATTCTCAGTTGATCCTGGCATAAAAAAGTCACTGATGTACATGTTTAATGAATTAATGCTTAGTGGTGACAAAGTCACTGATATTTGGTGCAGTTGATGGTATGTGTGTTTCCCATTTTCAGTTGAGTGATTGGTGCCGAAGGTTGCTGGTTGGAGACATGGCTGTTCTGTGATCACAAACATAAGCCTTACCTGGAAACAAAGTCACTGATATACAATGAGTGAACCCTTAGAATCTTCAGTACTCATGTTTTGCAAGGCCCTTTACATATAGTTTATTCCTTATTAAGTACTAGGTAGCCTGGGTCTGTCTATTGTTCGGTTTTCATTAGTTGCCAGTGTGCCAGACAACACAAGAACCACTGACGTGGTATGTTGGCATTTGAATAATTATTATTGAATATAAGTTTTTGTACGAAAAATTTGAAAATATAATTCACAGTTTATTTTGATATAGACAAAGTCACTGATTTTTATGATGAGTTAACCCATAGCTGGCAACGAAATCACTGCTATATTATTGGTTAACCCTTACAGGGTCTTTATACTCATGTATTTTGCATGTTTCTACCTCTCTCCCCCCTCCCCCTCACCATGTGGCCAGAAATGTTATGTCCATGCAGGCCCCAGTCACCAGGGGGTAATGTTTTCAGGATAAACATACAATTGCAACATAAACATACAATTGCAACAAAAAGATACATTACTTTGCTTTGCTTACTGAAGGCATACTGTATGTGTTCCAATGGACACAGCATAATATTTAATATGTTGAACTGTTTGGGGGGGGGGGGGGACAGTGCGCTTTGTACTGGTGAATTGTTTGTTTTTTTGTTTTTTTTTTTGTTTTTATTGTGCACTCTAACTGTACAAAATATTCTGTGCATTTGCCATGTGTCAGTTTTTTTTTCCCCATGTGCTTGTGATATTGTATTTGCAGTACCCTGGTTGAAAATCAGGTCATATTTAATTTAGGAGTACATGTATATGTATGGTGGTTAGTTAGACTGTAGTTTCTGTAGTTGTACGAATCTCCCAAAACTATGTACACAGGTACAAAAAGTGGACTCGCATCATTGTCGGCTTAGTTTAACCAGCTTTTGGTATTTGTACATTTCAACAAATAGGGACATATTTTGTATAGCTGTGTTCCAGTGAGGCCATCAATAACGTTGTGCAAAAAAAAAGAAAAAAGAAAAAAAAAAGGACAGTTTGACCCTTTTTGCCGTAAAGATGGCCAAATTACCCTTTACTCCTAAAACCTGAAACGAAAGTCTGATGGGGGTGACATATGTTCTTCAATAATCTTTGAGAACTTTTCAACCATGTTGTATGGGCAAACCTTGAAGCTCACAGCACTGGAGATGCCAGTTGGCTGTTCACCACATCTGAGGTGCACATTTTATTCACTCTCAGTGTCAACTGTGACTTAAGTCGAACAACTATTTAAACACAATCTGTTCTGAATTACAATAAGGGTGCTAGATTTATGTTCCTTGTAAAAAGGCCTTTCATTGAAGTGCCAGCATGTCTGAAGTTACATAGACTATAATAGTCCAGGTCAACAGCTTTCCTCAGAGTGCTTTGGGTGCATTGCACCCAAAGCACTCTGAGGAAAACTGTTGACTCACTCCAAAATGTGGCACTGAAAAGGCTAAGATTTTAAATGTTTTAATGAAAACTACTAAAATTTTGTTGTAATTTTTTGTTTCATTTCTAAATTCCAGACTAGGTTGTTGACTGAGACTACTATTTTGCTTTAGACCAGGCTTGCTGGTATTTGAATAAAAAGTATCTTCATAAGGAATTTGAATCTCTTGACCATTATATGTTTAACAGTAATGAGAAAACGACTGTAGCCATGATTAGCACTTTACAGGTTGATATATTGAGGAGGCAAAAGATGCGGGGAGGGGTATAGGCATTCAAAATTTACAGTCAAATTGCATTGGGAAATAAAGAGTAACCACTGCAGAATTTCAGCTAACCCTTACACAATTGATGTCAAAGTAAATAAGCCATTTTCAAATTTCCTGGGCGAAATGAATGAAACGTTAGCGTTTTCCTAATTGGCTAATGGCAGCAGTGGTCCCTGAGATGGTGTCTTTATGACAAGGTTTCACTGTACTTACGCCAGCAGGCCAGAAAGTGAAAGGAGTGTTCATTGGGGCACGGGTGCGAAGTAGGACGAATATGGTAGGTGATGTACAGGATATGGTGCAGACATTTGGAAGCTCCTCTTGTCTATGTGTTTTAAAAAGTCTTGGGAGTCATTACCGCATTGTTTATACAGCATCACAGAACCACAGAATATAAAGTTGTTTGCATGCTAGCTTTGTCTCTGTATATCTTGTAATGCTTAAGGTCAAAGGTCAGATGCCTGGGGTCAGGGGCCACGGACAAAACTGCCACAGGAAGAAAAACTGATAATTTTGATCCTGCTTTATATTATTTCTTTCTTGGTCAAACAAGTATTTCAATATCAACAATTTGCAAAAAATTGCGTAATAGATTTCATCCATGAGCTGTGATGAATAAAAGAAATGGGCCTCATTGAATGTGCCTCCAGTTAGCCTGAGTTACAGTCTCATGGAGCCTAAGGTCATTTGGTCAAATCAATGGCGAGCACAGGAGTTGAGCTTGGCGTGAGACCGAGCAATGCATTGTATCAAATGCATGATTTGTGTAAGCAGATACAAGGGCCAGCTGGAACCTGTGTGAAAACAAGACAGGTTTGTGTAGCGTGTCTGTCCTATATTTGTATGGATGTTTACATTGATTGTCTAACTTCGTGAAATGCATTTAACCAATTCTGTTGTTATATTTTTATGTTTTGCCTGTGGTAAGCCCTGGCTTAATTTGTCTGTTTCGTGAACTAGTACAAGCGTGCACAGAAACTTTATTTTGGTAGTCATTCAACTTAAAACCGATTTTGTTTTTATAAATTGTCTTGAACACAGGAATGAGCAAGTTCAAACTATGAGCAAATCAATCAATTTACTGTGTATTTTCAGCATACATATGGGATTGAAAAGTATTACAATACCGCAAACACAAACCAGTCGAGTCAATATCAAGAGGCATTCATTTTTATCAAAACCAACCGTATCTAATACCAGTATATAAAGGTCAGTTCATAGCATAATATAGAATATGGAAAATTGGTCCCTTGCTGAGCAGAGGACAACGGGACCTTGTATTGTTTTCATAAGATGTGACTGCCAACTAGATTGTTGTAAGAGATGGCACTGAACTCATTATACATGGTAAAACCCATAGTCTTTCCTTGTGAAAACTCTTTTTGTCAGGTATTTAAATGTGCATTCTTATGTAGTTTGAGGTGAATAACATAAATGTCATGCTTCAAAGATTTTGTAAAGTTATGCATGTTTTGCCAAAGAGCTTTGTCTTTTTTTTAAGCACTGTGGCCATAGGTTGCAGAAATTATATAAAGCAGCAACAAATGTGGCAGTGCTCTGCCACCATATGATGCTGGTCGCTGTACGTGTCAACTGCTGGACATGCAGACCATGCACAAAGTTGGTGTAAAATGGTCTTAACTCTTTCCCCTTTGAATTAAGACTGAGTCAACAGCTTTCCTTGGTATTGGTTGTGCACTGAGTGCCGAGCACATGCCAAGGAAAGCTGTTGACCTGGGGCATGTGATCTTGATAAGTTTCATGTACGTTTCTCAGTCAAATTGTTTTTCATAACTGTTGAAATTAGTTGAAAACACTGAAGCACACGACATTTGACCACCAGATTCTGGGCCTGCCCTTGAACAACTCCTAACTTGGGAGTGAAATAAGTGTTTAAAATAACTGTTTTACAGGTCACAGTCAGGTTTGCCAATCACGCACTGACCTTGATACAACAAAGAGTTGTCATATGTTTGGAATATGTATTCTGTTTTCCCACAAATGTTAGTAAAATTCCGAATTTCCCATATCCTGGCAATAATTGTCCCTGTTGTCCAGTGACTGGTCATGTACACATGCATGCATGCACACACAAGTGTATATATTGGGGGTGGGGGGGTTAATGCATGTCTGTGTTGTTTGGCTGTCTTCACTGGACGTCATGATACAGCAAGTTCATCAAGCTATGACACAGTGATCTGCAAACTTGGACTCTGTCACATCTTGTCTCTAGGATATGCCTGATGACAGGATCTCTTTACAAGTGAGTCTGTCACTGCAGAATGAAAAATAGCAAAGATTTATTTACAGACAGGAAAAAAATTCAATATTTAAAACAACTGATACTTTGTGGCAGCTCTGAGTGGGAAAAGTTACATGCTGATATATCTCCACTAAGTCCATCAGGTTAATATAATTATGCCCCCCCCCCCCTTCCAAAGGAGGAGGGGCATATAGTGATTATTTTGTGTGTGTGTGCGGACTGACAGTTTTCACGTGATGAATCAAAACTTTTTTTTGCTCAGGGCTTTCATATATTGCACATGCTTATAGTCCTGAATAAGGTCTCTGGGGAGTTCAAAGATGGGTGACCTTGACACATATCCCAAGGTTTGTCTCTTACTCACTGGGCCTTTGATTGTTTGTTGTAGTGACAAGTGAAGAGAGAAGTGACAGAAGACAATCAGGCCACCAGCTTGTGTATGGACACAAACCAGGAAACTCTACACATTATAAGTGAGTATAACCTCAGAAAATAACTTCGAAGGAGAAGAGACAATGGAAATGAATAACATATATATATAATATGTAGTGTGAATACATTTTTTTCACGGCTTTTAATTTTCACGGTTTTTGCATTTTGGACGTTTCACTGAAACTTAAAATTCACTATTTTTGTCATAATTCCCATAAATGCCATGTTAAAAATATTTTTCAATTGGTTCTTATTTTCACGGTTTTGAAGCACCAGCGAAAATAAAAACACGGTGAAATTAAATGAATTCACAGTATATACATGCACCCATTAATCCATTGAATGCTTGTGTTGACCATAGTTATCCCCCCATGGGCATACAGTAAAAGCTGTTTTGAGAGACCATCCCTAAGACAGACCAGAAACTGATTTCATAAGGCAGGTAGTCTCACCCTAGAGGTGCAATAACATGAGAAAGAAGGCAAAAGGGATACGCAAGACATGGTCTGAAAAGGCAAGTGGTCTTCTCCTCACAGTACATCTCTTAAAACAGATTTCACTGTTTTTGGCATGTCCCACAGCTGTCCCAAGCAGAATTCATACGAGCAAAATATCAGGTGATTCATAGCCAACATCAGAGTCAAATTGACCTTAATTGTACCTTGACGTTGTTTCTCGACATGGTTACAATTTGGTGACATTGACCTCATTTTTAAGGTCACATGACCCATTTGTGTGGTATGCAAAGCAGCATTATCGAGTCTGTTGGTCAGAACTACTCTTGTTGTCAGTTGGACACACTTGGTCAGGGCTGGGCAGGGCAGGGCCGGGCAGGGCAGAAGGTTGCTTTGTAGGTAGTGACTTTTTACAGTCACACTGATCTTAATTGTAATGATTTCATCTTTGAACTCCTTATATGCAATGGCCCCTCCTTTACCCTTTCCCCCTTGAATTAAAACTGAGTCAACAGTTTTCCTTGGCATAGGTTAAGTGCCAAACCCGTGCCAAGGAAAGCTGTTGACCTTTGAAATGTGATCTTCATAGTCTTGCCAATAATACTCAGTCAAATATTTTTTCATTACTGTTGAAAAAAGTTAAAAACACTTAAGCAGACAACATTTGACAACCAGCCGGTTTTGGACAGTTTAAGGGCTTAAAGGTTAAACTTCAAGTACCAATTAAAATTAACAGTGTAGACCTGTCTTAAACTGGACAAAACTGCCTGCTGCTCAAGTATCTTGCTTCAATTTTTTTGACTAATTTCAGCAGTAATTTATGGAAAACAGTTTGAATGAGAATTGAGACCTATCAAGATATCATGACCCAAGTCAGGAGATCACCTGGGTATAGGTACAGTAAAACTTCTCTTACCGAACACCTCTCTATACTGAACACCATTTCTCGGTCCCACATATATACTTTCAATGCTATCAAACCTCCCTATACCGAACACTTCACTATACTGAACACTTTTTCCAGTCCCAAGGGTGTTCGGTATAGGGAGGTTTCACTGTAGGGTTAAAGTGGAAAGATGTACATGTGCCATCAGGATGAAATGGGGTTAATATTATTGATTAGATTGAAAACAATCAGCAGCAACATCAAGTGGACTGTTTCCCTTGAAGTTTTGCGTTCAGTCCAGACCTACCTCAGCCTTGATTGGAGCCGGTCAACCAGGATTCAGGTCCAAAATGAACATGTTTGATGATATAACCAGGAACACAGTGACCTGTATGGAATTGGTAAAATTATATTTATGTAACGGGACAATACTGGATGTAATCACTAGCAATTCAATTACAGTGCTCCCTCCGGGCTGGCTTTAGCCATTAGCCAATTAGCTCTATGCTAGAAGAGGTTGGCTTTGCCTCAAATATACTTAATGTACTGTCTTTAAACCTGTTTGGCTTTCGTTTTTTTATTTGCCTGCTTTTAAACTTTTAACTCTTTCAGTATCGTCTATGACTAAAGTCGCACTACTTAACACTAATTGCTGTGAATTATAAAGACCTTTCAAGTGCCAGCATGCCTGTAGTAACATAAAAGAAACAGTCCAGGTCAACAGCTTTCCTCAGCACACTTTTGACACATTGTACCCAAAGCACACTGGGGAAGTAGTTTGTGTACAGATGTGGTGGTGCTGTAGGGCTAGCCTGTCTGCTGGGGCACTGTCAAATGGAAATACTGCCCTTAACCCTTAAAGCGCTAATTTAAGACTGAGTCAAAGTGCCCCGTAGAAAGTTGTTGACTAAGACTACTGTTTGCTTTAGACCACACTTCCTGGTGTTTGAATGAAAGGTATCTTTATGAGGAATTTGAATCTTAACCATTATATGTTTAACGGGAATGAGAAAACGACTATAGCCGTGATTAGCACTTTAAGGGTTAATGTACAAGAAGGGGCTGTTCAGGGAGCCTCTCTAAGAGGGAAGCACTGTAGATGGACACTGGGCAAGACATTTCACTCCAAAGTCTGCTTGTCCAGGGACAAGTGCTGCTATCTTTTACATATTATTCTCAAATTTTCCCCCTTCAATTTTTACTTGTCCCGAACAATGGGACATGCAAATTGGTGAGCCCTGGGACATACCCAGCAGCATGCATGATGAGAAAGATTTCAAGATGCAACCACTGGTATGTTTCCTCCAGACTCTACAAAACAAATATTGCAATGCTTGTGTTTGCATACATTTGATCACACAGTCAGCGTTTATATCTGCAACTCACTGCCTAGTTGCATCAGTTGTATTCAAATGCCTAATGAGTGCTGCTAAAATACAAACATAAAATAAATTATATCTCTGCATATGGGTCATTGATGTTGGTCTATATTCCAGCCTCATTACTTGTGAACGCAATGGGGCTGTTAGAGTAACAGCTCTGTATGGGTATCATTGTCACTGTTTTTAAAATTTAAACAAGATAATAGAGCAAAAGTGTGACCCTTTGAATTCTACAGAAGTGTACACCATAATGTCAAATACCAGTACTCCATGGGAGGGTCACACGACACTGCGTATGATTGGTAAAAAACATTATTTCCTGTTACATGATGCTATGTAAAGTCCTGGTTTGCACTCTCAGGAGAGAAGACATTTTGGTAGTCAAGTAACACATTCCATCAGTGAGTGTGTCGGGTTTCACTTTCATTTGTGTTGTTGGTATGGTAATAGGCACTGCCCATGTTGGTGGTTTCACTTTCATCTGCGCAGGCAAGCAAGTGCAGGTGCTTTGTTTTATGGTAAATTTTAGTGTGGCAAATCAATATTAACCCTGTCAGTGCCAAATTTTGGACTGAGTCAATAGCTTTTCTTGGCATGGCGAGAAAAAGCTGGGCACTCTAAGAAAAGCTGTTAACCTGGGGTATTCTATCTGGAACTGTAGGCATACTGGTACTTGAGTGAAAGGTCTTTTTACAAGGAATACGAATCTGGAATCCTAATGATAATTCAGACTTGTCTGACTTAAGTAGATCGACTTTAGACGTGATTGGCACTGAAAGAGTAAAGCTCTAAGTGACCATTACCATACAAGGGCTTTTTTCTTTCTTTCCACATGGTAAAATGATTGATTTACTGTGTACATATTCATTTGCTAGTGATTTACTTAATGATGTATATTGCCTCGTTCTGCTTTGATTACTTTATGTTAACCCGTTTATGGTCAGACTAAAAATGAGTCACTTGCTTTCATCGGCCTGTATTGGGCACAGTGTGTCAGAGGAACAGCTGGGGTATGACATCGTGGAAAGTCTTATCCACACATCGCAGCAAAGATATTGTGTGTTAATATCAAATTAAAAAAAAAAAAATCATAATAGCAGACAACAATTTACATCTTCGTGCTTTTGGGCAATTTTTAACCCTCTTCTGGTAAGAACAAGACTGGGTGAACAGCTTTCCTTTGTGAGGGTTAAAAACTGCACCCACCCCATGCCCCGGAAAGCTGTTGACCTGGGCATGCGGTGATCCCGAGGCTTATGTGTAACATTAATGTTTAACCATAGATTCTCCAGGTCAGGTAAATTCTAAGTTCAGAGCAGCTTTAACCCAATGTGGGTCCTAAATAGAGTTAAAAGTGTTGGTCAGACAATTAGTGACCCTCTATCTTCATAGGTCTTGTTACAATTTTCATTCAAAATGTAACAGAGTATTTTAGCAATCAGAAACATTGTTGCAAACAGTACTGTATATTTGAATGCTTTCACACGATTTGAGCTGGAAAGGGTGAAAAGTGAGTCAACAGCATTTTTTGGTGGTAAATTAAAAACTTAATGCTGAACTCGGACAAAGAATGTTGTTGCCGAAAGGCATGCAGATGAAAACAGTGACCTGGCAGATCAAAGAGCCTCCACACTTGTATGTGTGCAGGTACTTGAATGAAAAGTTGATTCATAAAGAATATGGATCCAGTAGTAGTAATGTTATGTCAAGTCAGATCACATTGGCATCAATGAAAATTAGCAGTGAAAGAGTTTGTAAAAGACAATTAATCATCAGCTTTGGTGGATAAAATTCAGGATGGCCGTCATAGACCAGTTTCAGGAGGAAAGGGTTAAGACACGGTGTGTTGGGTGCCACATCCAGAATGTTTCACTTACATAAAAAGCTTTTAATTTTGCTTGTGCTGAAAGGAAGTGACCCGTCCCTATGGCTTTCCTTTCTTGTCATAAATCAAATGACACATCTTTGTTAGGCTGGCTGGAAACAAGTTCAGCTCATTTTTACTGCTAAAATATTCTCCATCTTCCTCTTGAATTTAACCCATAAAGTACTTATTTCTAGACAGTTTACAGCTTTCCATTATGAGTATTGTGGTGACTAGCATGCAAAGGGTTAATCAACCCCAGGGGTTTGTAGTTCCTGTATCACAGTGCAACCTTCTCCCATTAAAAATTACCAGGAAGCTTCTGGTGTCATAAATGTCAGCCTTAACTTTTTAGCTCAGCGGACTTAGCCATCAGCCGAGCTTATAGGATGAGTGTTGATCCATTGCTGTTGGTCTGGTGGTCTCTTCATATTTTCAACTTCTGTCATCTTGGTGGGGATGTATCTTGGATCAGCCTCTACCAATTCTGTTGAAATTTTGCTCCAGTAGTTGTAAGATTTAAAGAATTTTTGTGTTTTCTCTTTTCTTGATTATTTTCTTCTGAACCATAAGTTGGATCCTCTTCAAACTTACTGAGAATATACCTGGACTTGGTCACTTCATGGTAGTTCTGTCTTTTTCTGATTTTTAACAAGTTGTCAAAATTAGGCAAAATCGGTCACGGGATATCTACCTTTTATTAGCAGTAATGAGGGATGTTATCATTCTGAAGTCTACAGGACCATTTCAGTGTGTGCATGTATGGTCAGCTGAGCACAGGGTTGTCGCAGCCCTCTAGTTCTTGTGGTTGGTTTTTTAGTGTCATTAAGAAGCATATGCCATCAGTAAACTGCTTTCTTCAGGGTATGCTGTGTGCATATTAGTACCCAGAATGCACTGGGGTGGCTGATGACTGTTCCCAGAGGAGTAATTCCACTTGGATATAGTTGAAAAAATCATCAGTTTAGTATGGACATGATGGAATTAATGAATAAAGAGACTATTAATCTTCAGGGACCTTGTACATGTTAGCTTGTGACTTTTTTTTTTTTTTTGAAATTGATGGGCACTTTTTGCAAGTATTGTGTATCTTATTCAAAATCAATTTGATCATTTTGTCACAAAGAATAGTACAAATGTGTGCCATCTATCAACTCAGCCTTTCTTGGTGACCTTCTGGTGCAGTCTTTTTATGGTATGAAAACCTTTTGAGTCTGTGCTCAGAGGGTTAAGATTTGAGTAATGACATCAAGACCAGTCTAAATTTGATTAACTCTTTCTATTCCTATGGTGCCTGCTAAACAGAATTGTAAAGTGGTTTCTACAGCAAGCCTGTGGGAACATTCCTTGTGACTGTCACATTATCACAACATGGTATAGACAATTTCATGTGAATGTGCAGAGTGCTGTTTAAGCAGAAAGGTTTTGGGGTGGGGGTGGGGTGGGGGTGGGGTGGGGGCAGGGGTAGGAGTGTGCTGCCTGAGTAAAGGACTTTTGAGTGTCTGCACTGTTATAACAGCAAGACCTCTCTTTAACCCTTTCCCCCTTGAATTGACACTTGAGTCAACAACTTTCCTTGGCATGAGTTGGGCCAATAGGCAAGGGCAAGAATACAAAGTTCAAGAACTGCCTAAAAGAGGGCACTACAGTCAGTGGAGGGCTAGGGTTGTGTATTCCTATTGCTTTACATTGTAATTTGCAACTTAATAACTTGAAAACTACTGCATATAGAAACACCAAATTTCAGACAGTAAATCTAGAAGTATAATTAAATATGTCACAAAAATCATATATCCACAGCTACAAAAGTGACTAGTTTATTTAAGGTTGCTTTAACATACAAACTGATGGGAATACACAGCTCTAGCCCTCCAAATGTTTGTGTATTCAGTTGTGTATTGGGGCGAATACACACATTGGAGCTAATTCTGACCTTTCCTTTTGTAAAAAAAATGGTTGATCTGGTTAAAATAAAAATTTCACCAATTTGGCAAAGATAAAAACTCTGCATGATAGATTTTCCACTGAAATCTCCATGCAGAAAAAGGAACCTTCATCATCAAAACAGTGGAAAGAAAACTTTCCTGAACTGCGAATGGACTTCAGCAGCAGGGAACCTATTTTAAACACATAGATTGTTGTGTTTCTTTCCTAAGTTCAGGCATAAACGGCTCTTTCTTCTGCCTTACCAATGTCACGAAAGCAAATCAACCTGACCAAAAATACATACTTGTTTTGAGATCCTATTATGACTTCAAACTTCCAATTTTGGTCCTCATGATAACTAGTTTATTGTCACAGTGCTGTATTTATCCATTAAGGTCCAAAGACAGGGTCTTTATGGTAGATTTGTGCCCTATAGGGGCAAAATTAAGTGAAATATATATATGAGTAATAAATTAACATGTGCCTAGGCGGCCATGTTGAATGCAGTGTCATCTGGTGGCCAAAAAGGGAAATGCATGTAGAAGCTTGTCTGCTTCAAGCAGTCTGACATGGGCCTACACATACGTTGTTAAGAAGCATTTTTCTTAAACATGAAATTTGATAATGAAAATCTA
Source organism: Hermodice carunculata (assembly GCA_964020975.1). NCBI lineage: Eukaryota > Metazoa > Annelida > Polychaeta > Eunicida > Amphinomidae > Hermodice > Hermodice carunculata. The sequence continues at coordinate 67,163,934 of OZ026623.1, forward strand.
TTTTTACACATGCTGATTGAAAGGAACACTTATTTTATGCAGCTGATACTTTAAATGCTATATGCACATCACATTACAGAGAATAATGTATATTTGTCCAAGCTATAATTCTACCAGTATAAACATTGCATTGAATTTTTTTTTCTTCCACAGTCTGGGTCCATTTACTTTCAATCTGAGTTAAATGTATGGTTGTACATATTTTTAAATGTAAAATCCTCAATCAATTGTATTTCTTCAAAATGGAGAAAACCAAGATTACCTTCAAATCAAATATTCAGTTTCAATAGTTTCCTTTTAATTTAACCACCTTATACCAGGCATTTGAAAATCAATCATTAGTTGTACATGTATTTAGCAATTGATGGAAATAAAATATTATGATCATGGTCTTAAAAAAATCAATAAGCTCATACTCAAGTGTGAAACCTTAAAAAAAACAGTAAAAGGCACCATTACACATATAATTTGATGTTGAGTTCTGGCAGATATCTTGGGTACTGACCTTATGTCCAAGTTTTATTAATTGAAAACTTACAAAAATTTGTGTGATGTAATTTTTGAAGGAAGTCTTTATTAAGTATTATCTTAGCTTTGATGATTATGATGATGATGATGATGATGATGATGATGATGATGCATAGTTACTGAACAGGCTCTCTCAATTACTTGTAGGCCTTCATACAGGTGATCTGAGCTGGGGTACACAGGTTTTTTTCCTGGAAAGGGGGGGGGGCACATAAAAATGACTGTATTTGCTAGATTCACTATAGGAGAAAAGTTTGGCTAAAAGAAATTTTGCAGCTTTAGCCAGATTGGCTAAAAGGTAAAAATTCCTAGCGCTAGCCCAGTTATAAGAAAGCAAATCTGATGGGACTCAGGCTGTAGATGGAAGAGGCTTTTTGCTATTGAAGTAAGACTAGTTTCGGAGAATTCTACTCATCAGTTATGAAACCAAACTGTCAGAAAAAACTGCATTTGCCTAATTTATACATTGGGATAACCACGTTGGTGCGTAAAACGTGCTATTGTTAACGTTTCAATGGTGGCTGGACGTGCATATTACTGCCAGATATGATGTTTGTCTCAAAGGTTGGTGACTCCATGGGTCAACCAGTGCTTATCTCAGACTTGTTGGAATTAGAACAACAGAAACGTTGCTCCCTTAGCCCTGAATATGGACTGTGGAAATATATTAGAACATTTCTTAAAGTGATTAAACTATGCAGTTTCTTCAAATTAGCACTTTATGTCTTAATTGAGCAGTACATAACATGAGAAAATGAGCTCAGACAATTTTCTTTTATGAGAAATATGAATCTGACATCATCATATCTAGTGCTCTAAATTAGAATAGTTTTCATAGTCATTAGCACTGTACAAGTTAAGAAGTTGCTAACCAAATTGGCTACAGATTAACAAGCAATCTTCAGCTTTTAATCAGGTTTCTGAATGAAATCAGTCGCAACTGTGTAACATAATCTCACCAGCTGTACAAAAATCTGCACCAGCCAACGACAGTTGCACCCAGACTTTGGATGGTGGCTGGTGAACATTTGAAACCCTGAACTGTCTGTATGGATCAGCAAAGTATGGCCTCCAAAGTAGGTGTGGTTTCCTCGCGATTAAGTCAAAACATGAAATTTACAAAGCAGAGTATCCCAAAAAGAGCATTTTAACTCATTCCATACTATGGTCACAGGCCTTGGTCAGTGGTTCTGGCACTGCCTGGCAAGTGAAGCTGCAGCTGCCCTTGTGGCAGCTGCAGCATGACTTGCCAGGCAGTGCGAGAACCACTGACTCAAGACTATAGGCGTGTTGGTACTTAAACGAAAGCTGTTTTCATGAAGAATTTAAATATGCAATTGTCGTCTGAAGTCTAGGTAAATATACGTAAAAATCAGGGACTGGTATGGAATGAGTTAAGACAGGATAGTCTCATACCAATAGTCTTTAAAGACAGGGTGGTCTCCTTAGCATGGCCTTAGAGGACAGGGTAGTCTCCTAGTGATGGTCTTACAGGACAGGGTGGTCTCTTAGGAATGGTCTTACAGGACAGGGTGGTCTCCTAAGGATGATTTTTCAAGACAAGTCACGTGGGAGGGGTCTTTTGTAGTTGTGTCTGCAGTTTATGTTTTCATGCAGTTTTCTGTGAGACCAGTTCAAGCAAAATGTAGTAAAGCTGTGATTGATATGGCACACAGTTGATATAGTTCAGAAGACTAGGAATGGTCACAGTTTTACACCATAGCAATGTTACAGTCTTACACCAAAGCAATGTTACAGTCTTACACCATAGCAATGTTACGGTCTTACACCACAGCAATGTTAGTCTTACACCATAGCAATGTTACAGTCTTACACCACAGCAATGTTAGTCTTACACCATAGCAATGTTACAGTCTTACACCATAGCAATGTTACGGTCTTACACCACAGCAATGTTAGTCTTACTCCACAGCAATGTTAGTCTTACACCATAGCAATGTTAGTCTTACACCATAGCAATGTTACAGTCTTACACCACAGCAATGTTAGTCTTACACCACAGCAATGTTAGTCTTACACCATAGCAATGTTACAGTCTTACACCACAGCAATGTTACAGTCTTACAGCACAGCAATGTTAGTCCTACACCACAGCAATGTTACAATCTTACACCACAGTAATGTCACAGTCTTACACCATAACAAAGTTACAGTCTTACACCATGGCAGTGTTACAGCCTTATACCTTACAAATACCACAGTTTTATGTCCTACAAATGTTGCAGTTTTATGTCCTTGATATAACAGTTTTATGGCATAATATAGCAGTTTTATGTCCTATAATATTAATGTAACACACTTTTGTGTCCTAGCAATGTACATGCAACATAATTTATATCGTACTGATGTGACACAGATTTATTTCCTATAAATGTTTTATGTCCTATTATTGTAACGCAGTCTTATTCCCCACTAATGGTACAGTTTTGTATTCTAAAAATATTAGTTTTATGCCCTTGAAATGTTACAAAAGCTTATGTCCGTGCAATATTTCACTATTTTTGCCCCAGCAGTGTTACTTAGTTTTATGCCCTGGCAATGTTATGTCAGTTTTGTGTCCAGCAATGTTATTATTTTATGCTCCAGAAATGTTTTCTAGTCTTTTGCCCCTGTGATGTTACAGTCTTTTGCCCCAGTGATGTTACAGTCTTTTGCTCCAGTGATATTACACAGTCTTTTGCCCCAGTGATGTTACACAGCCTTTTGCCCCAGTGATGTTAGTCTTTTGCCCCAGTGATGTTAGTCTTTTGCCCCGGTGATGTTACAGTCTTTTGTCCCAGTGATGTTACACAGTCTTTTGCCCCAGTGATGTTACAGTCTTTTGCCCCAGTGATGTTACAGTCTTTTGCCCCAGTGATGTTACGGTCTTTTGGCCCAGCGATGTTAAGCAGTTTCATCAGCTGTTGTAACATGGCTGTTTCTACTTGGTCCATAATGAGATCCCTATTGCAGTTGTATTTGGTCCATAATGAGATCCCTGTTGCAGTTGTTTTAACAAGTCCCTTACGAGCACCCTGCAATTAATGTGCCTGCCTCAGAACCACTTTACCTGTCCATAATCAGATCCATAGTGCAGTTGTTTCAGTCAATCCCTGATGAGCACTGTACAATTAATGTACTTGCCACAGAACCACTTAACCTGTCTTCACTTTGTTTGGTTCAGTAAAAAATGTACATCCTAATTTGTTTCCTACTTTATGTTTTATAGATTAAAAGTAGTCACTATGATGGATCTATCTATACTTTGTCACACTGACAATATAATGTGTTGCCAAATCACAGAAAAAAGCACACATCCGTCCGCTAATGCTAAATTGTACAGTACTCTTTTGTGTTGGAGGTGCATGTTGGTATTTCTATAAACCTGTTTCCAACCTTAATATCAATAAATTTATCAATTAGCATTCATTTATCACATCTTTAGTGACAAAACAAGTTAATTTTGATGTAAATAAAGGCACATTTACATGTGCAAACTTATTGTTCTTTATTCCCCGAAGCAGATATTTGTGTGGCTTTCCTACCTCTGGCACTAGAGAGTTACCAAACTGTTAGGCACTCAGGGGCCCAAGTGTGAATGCAAAAGGAATGTGATAAATATATTGTTTGGGACTTGAACTATGGCGTTTTTTGTGAGGTTCTCTTTGAAAGCAGGTTGCACTGTGGTAAGTGTTCCCACCTTGCTGATGGTGCTATCTCTGCAAATGACCCCTGTCAAACATATAGTTCTCGGCACCTATGTCTTGCAATATTCTTTACTGAGCACAATTAACCCTTTCCCCCGTAAACCAGCCAAAACCGGCTGGTGGTCAAATGTCGTCTGCTTTTGCATTTTCAACTGATTTCAACAGCAATGAAAGACAATTTGAATCAGAATTGAAGATGAGACCTGTCAAGATAACATGACCAGGTCAACAGCTTTCCTCTGCATGGATTGGTGCCCAACCCATGCCGAGGAAAGCTGTTGACTCAGTCTGAATTCAAGGGGGAAAGGGTTAAGTGAAAATGAAAAATATTGTGGTATTGAATGTAAACAAAATTAACAAAGCTGAAGAAATTGTTCACAAACATGTCAGAATTTTTTGTCAATTTTGAAAGTTTAAATTCAGAAAAGAAATTCAAAATGTAAATGATCGTGAAACCTCTATGGAAATGGTCCAACTCATGCAAGAGACCATAAAATACGAGGTAAATGACAAGTTTACACGTAAATGATTGCTCTTTTGTAACTCCTCATTGTGATTTGTAATAGTTGTCATCTTAATTTGGCATTCTCAGTTTGTTAAATATACAGTGAAAACTTGTTATAATGACACCATCTGTTCCCTAAAAAGTGTCAGATAACTGAATATGTCAGATAAATGAATGAAATAACAAAGAAAAACTTTTCCCCATGAAAATTTGTCATTATATTGAATATGTCGGATATCTGAGTGTCCTTATAATGAGGTTTCACTGTAAGTTCATTTCATCATGATCCCTGGTACAGTTGTATTTTCCTGTATGTTTTTTGAGTGTGGCAATGTGTTGTACTGTCATTTAGTACAGAATACCATTGTTGTAAATGGTGGAGTATCGATAAACATCATTCATTGAAGTGGTATTTCGTGGAATCCAGGTGCATGTCTGCTAGAATCTGAGCTTGTTGCCATGGTGTAGACTCTTGATTTCTAAAAACCACGCTGCATATAATACATACATAGCCTATAGTGCTTGGGCCCAGCCTCTCGTACAAACAGCAGGCAAATAACATGGATACCGTGGTACCTGCTGTATGTGGCCACCCCTTCTGCCAAGAAAAAATGGCCACATACAGCAGGTGACCTGTTACTGCAGGTAGCTTTACAAAGAAACTGATTCTTGTGTCCCAGCAAGGTGACCACAAAAAGCAGTGTGGCTGCTCAGGGCAGTGGTTGCATACAGCAGGTACCACTGTATATGAAACAGTGGCCTTTCATATTGTTACATGATTTGATGCTTCAGTGGATGTGCCTTCCTGATTCTGTCCACTCAGTCAGTGTGTCAGCTGAATATCACTAAAAAGTCAAGTTGTGTCACAGGAAAATACCCCCACCCCCTGTGTTAGGATTGATGGTGGGATAAATAAAGGGACAGCAGTCAGTATGCACAGAGAGAGTACAAAGGAAAGTGATCCAAGGTTGAAGGAGTTTAAAGAGGCTGTAATTAACCCAGATAGAATAAATAAAAATTCACAGCAGAAGGTCTTTTTGGCATTGTTTAGGGCGTTTGATTGGCTTGGTTAATGGTTACCATGGTAACAGATTGGTCAGCAGATGAAATAAGCTGGTCATCATCAAGGTCAGTGGAGGAGCAGTGGCTGGATTCAGGTGGAATACAGTTGGCAGTTTCTGGAATAACCCTTTGTTGAGAGCCTACCATGTGCGTGATGCATGGGAAAATAGGGTATTTGTGCAGGGGTCTCCTGTACTCATCAACTCAGCAGGACTGACGTTGAGCTGGATTTAATTGTTAAAAAATTGAATGTGATATGATATGGCCTTCATGAAAATCCTGTTCCAGGGTGGAGTTAGGGATATTTGCTGATAGTTGGAGGTCATGAAGCAAACCTGTAAGGTTTTGACCATGGAAAGATTATCTGTGAAGGTATTTAGCCCTGAAACAAAACCTTGAACATGTTGAAGGATATGGACCAGTTGGCAAATGACGGTGATGACTGTGCGACGAAACGAAAGAGGCCACAGCAGATACAGACATGTAAGCTCTTAAAATTAACAATTTGATGTCAAGCAAAATTGCTGGATGTTGGGTACGATTAGGTGCAGCATGAGCATGTGTCATTATGTAGTAAGTACATTGATCGCAAATTTTGCTTCGGAGGTCACAGAGTTTTGAAGACAAGGCAGTCAGGCTGGGTGTTAGCAGCGATATCGAGATGCTTGCTGCGTAGATGCCACTGCTGCCTTGTTTGACAGTGGACACACTGGATATGTGTCATTGTCTCACAAAGCTGCCGTGAAGCCCAGCAGCCGATTTTGTTGGGCAGTTGTGAATGAAGAATCTGTTGTTATAGTCTGTAGGCAAGGCCTGCAGGGGGTAAATGTTGTGAGGTTTAACCCCTTCCCTCTTGAACTACGACTGAGTCAACAGCTTTCCTTGGCATGGGTTGGGCACTAAGTGCCCAACTCATGCCAAGGAAAGCTGTGGACTTGGCATATTATCTTGATAGGTCTCATCTACAATTCTCAGTCAAACTGTTTTTCATCACTGTTGAAATTAGCTGAAAATACTGAAGCAGGTGGCATTGACCAGAAGCCGTTTTTGGCCGGTGTAAGGGGGAAAGGGTTAATTACTATTATCAAAACTTCGTGTTAAGGGGGTTTTGCAATAATGCTATATGGTTGTATGTTTTGTGAAGAGACCATTAAGTGTTCATTTTCATCAGTGACATTCCAACCTTGGACTCCATCAATGCATTTGATTGAGTGGTGTGTGGGGATGACATCTGCAGTGTGTTCATACATGCATAGATTTATAGCTATGCTGGACTTTTATGTCACTGTCCCATTGTGTAAAAACATGAATGAACATGATACTCCACAATTTCCATATTTTTCCAAATGTAATCATTAATATAACACAAATTTTCTCCTGTCTGGCAGACAGATATATCTTGATTCTGAATTATTCAGCAATGGGCTTTCCTCTTGTCGATGGAAAAGTGCTTCATTTTTAACCTCCTACACCAAAGAGTTTGACTGTCATTACAACAGATCAGTGGTGGCCAATTTAATAGGAGGGGGTGTGGGGGAGTTTGCGTGTAAGATTTATTGAAAAGAAGTGAATTATAAGTATGTGAAGATCAATAAATATGTCATGTTAGAGGGATAGCTACATATACGTACAAATCAGATCCTACAGCTACCAATTGAAAAAAAGTTATGAGTACATATTCTGGGAAATTACATTGCAAACTGGAAAGCAGTCCGTAGAAATTATCGTGGTTAGGTATTGTGTGTAATGGGTAGAGATGGTGCTGGTCACAACCCAAGGGCTGAATGTGATCATTTGTCAAATGGAGATGGCAGCATTTGAGACCCTGCATACAAGCAGTGAATGGGACTTGATCAAGGTGCTGGTTACCACTGATTGGCTGTGCTCTACAGAATGTATGGATTTCATCTGTTAACATACTGTACGCCAAGCCTCCACATTCATCAGATCCATATTAACTCTCTTGGGTTCCAAAACCACCCAAAATTATCTTTAGAAATATCATTCAAGATTACCCCTTTACGTGTAGGTTTAAACAAAACTAGTCACGTAAATTTATGACGTGAGGGAGTCAAGGAGTGATCATTTCTGATTCTTTATGGAAACATTGGATGATAACTGTCAGGAAAGCATGTTAACCCTTTCAGTGCCAATCACAACTAAAGTCGATGTACTTTACTCAAACTAGTCTGAATTATCATTAGGATGCCAGATTTGTATTCCTCATAAAAAGACCTTGCATTCAAGTACCAGCATGCCTATAGTTCCAGAGAGAATATCCCATGTCAACACCTTTTCTCAGCACGCATTGGGAGCATTGAGTGAGAAAAGCTATTGACTCAGTTCAAAATTTGGCACGGAAAAGGTTAATCCTGTCTGTATTTGGTGTTGGCTGGTTGTTTCCGGAAGGGAATTGATGCTCTTTTTTAAAAACTTTTCTATGTGAAGTATATTCGGCACTGATTTGCAAACCTGTTGATGTGGAGTGTCAGAGCCCCCTATCACCACAGGCATGAGTATACGCCCTCTTTCCACAGGCATGAGTATATGACCTCTCACCACAGACATGTATACATGCCCTCCTACCACAGGCATGGGTATATGCCCTCTTACCACATGCATGAGTATATGCCCTCTTACCACATGCGTGAGTATATGCCCTCTTACCACATGCGTGAGTACAGTGGTACCTGCTCTAAAGACCACCTCTCGTAAAAGACCACACTAGATTTTAAGACCGCCTTTTCAAGACACTGGCCTTTAATTTCTTTGCTAGCTTACCTGCACTGGAAGACCACCTGTCATATGTGACCACTTTTGTCTGGCATTATGGGTGGTCTTAAATCGCAGGTACCATTGTATATGCCCTTTCACCACATGGATGAGTATATGCCCTCTCACCACATGCATGAGTATATGCCCTCTCACCACATGCATGAGTATATGCCCTCTTACCACATGCATGAGTATATGCCCTCTCACCACAGGCATGAGTATATGCCCTCTTACCACATGCATGAGTATATGCCCTCTCACCATATGCATGAGTATATGCTCTCTCACCACATGCATGAGTATATGCCCTCTCACCACATGCATGAGTATATGCCCTCTCACCACATGCATGAGTATGTGCCCTCTTACCACATGCATGAGTATATGCCCTCTCACCACATGCATGAGTACATACCCTCTCACCACATGCATGAGTATATGCCCTCTTACCACATGCATGAGTATATGCCCTCTTACCACATGCATGAGTACATGCCCTGTCACCACAGGCATGAGTACATGCCCTCTTACCACATCCATGAGTATATGCCCTCTTACCACATGCATGAGTATATGCTCTCTCACCACATGCATGAGTATATGCCCTCTTACCACATGCATGAGTATATGCCCTCTCGCTACATGCATGAGTACATGCCCTCTCACCACAGGCATGAGTACATGCCCTCTTACCACATGCATGAGTATATGCCCTCTTGCCACATGCATGAGTATATGCTGTCTCACCACGTGCATGAGTATGTGCCCTCTTACCACAGGCATGAGTATATGCCCTCTCACCACATGGATGAGTATTGCCCTCTCACCACATGGATGAGTATATGCCCTCCCACCACATGCATGAGTATATGCCCTCTCACCACATGCATGAGTATATGCCCTCTTACCATATGGATGAGTATATGCAGACAGGTCATATCTGTTACACTCCTCGAGGTCGTGATTGAGGTGCAAATGGTGGTGGAATTTAAAATACCTGTTGGCATAGTAGCTGTTTGGTTTCTATATGTGGTCTAGTCACATTAACCCTTTCTCCCTTATACTACGACTAAGTCAACAGCTTTCCTTGGCATGGGTTGGGCACTAAGTGCACTAAGTGCCCAAGCCATGCGGAGGAAAGCTGTTGACCTGGGTCATGTTGTCTTGACAGGTCTCATCTTTAATTCTCCGTCGAATTATTTTTCATTGCTGTTGAAATCAGTAGAAAAAGCTGAAGCAGACGACATTTCACCACCAGCCGGTTTTGGCTGGTTGAAGGGGGAAAGGGTTAACTAGGTTCAAGTTCTGACGATCTCCAGGTCATGTCATCATCATTAATTGTAATAAATGGCAGGTGTCTGTTACAAACAAAAATGATACGTACCCTCAGGTGGCAAAAGGATAAAAGTTTGTGATATTACAGCAAAACAAGAATATATGTAGAGCCAGGGTGATATAACAGCAAACAAGAATGTATGTAGGACAGGGGATTGGGAATTCTTTTATTTCTGTATTGTACAGTCAAACAATGTTACAAAAACACCATCTTTTCCCAGGTGAATATGTCAGACACAGTTTTGTTTCATTGTATTTCAAATAAACCCAGATTGCTTTGATCCCAAGAGAGTAGCACTGATAAAGAGAGGTCACCTTAAACTTCTGGCAGATCTGATTAGTCGGGTCATGTTCTTAACCAGTGGTGCCCTCTAGTTAGGTTGGTGTTCTTAGTCTATCCCATTTTTTCATTATACCATTGGCAGTGTATCTGGTTGTTTTACAGAGCCGCAAATGTGCCTTGCTGCTCTTTTTTAACTCTTTCAGTGCCAACTACTACTAAAGTCAAACTGCATTGAAGAAGCTGATCTGAATTATGATCAGGGTGCAAGATTCATGATCCTTGCCAAAAGACCTTTCATACAAACAGCAGCATGCCTGCAGTTAGATAGAATATGATAGACTGGGTCAATAGCTTTTTTGGCACACTTTGGGTGCATGGTAACCATAGTAACCAAAGTGTACTGAGGAAAGCTGTTGATGACATGTCTGCTTTCTGCTGACAGTAATGTCACAGTCGGTTATCATTTATGGATGAAAATCAAATATGGTCACCTGGTTTCTTAGCTTTGTCCATAAATCTTCAAGAAACAGACAGCTCTGTGGATGTAGCCAGTATCCTTTAATGTAATGCCCACATCCTCCCATGGACACCTTCTTGGAGTGGCTTCCAATTCACAAAGGACTTAACCAATGAAAAACCTGGCTACTGGAGTGTCTTGCTGTTTGTTTCTAGACAGTGATAGATACATCCTCAGAGTGATCTCTCGCCCTCATCTTAATACATAAGTATTCAGCTGACTGAATTGTATGCATTGAAGAGCAGAGAAAATTACCAGGGGGATTATTAAGAATTGCTTTATTCCATGAGCAAGTGTGTCATTGCGTCTACCAGAGGGTTGTCAGTTCTTCCTTGTGCTACATACACATGATACAACCTGATTAGCTTGCCTTAACCCTTAACTCATTCCATACCAGTCCCAGATTTTTCCATATAAGTAACCTAGATGTAAGATGGCAATTGCATATTTAAATTCTTCATAAAAAGAGCTTCCATTCAAGTACCAACATGCCTATAGTCTAAAGTCAGTGGTTCTGGCACTGCCTGGCAAGTCATGCTGTAGCTGCCGCAAGGGCGGCTGCAGCATGACTTGCCAGGCAGTGCCAGAACCGCTGACCAAGGCCAGGGACGATAGTATGGAATGAGTTAAGTGCTAATTACAGCTGTAGTTATTTTCTTGTTACCGTTAAACCTATATAATGGCTAAAAGATTCAAATTCCTCACGACGATACCTTTCATCCAAATACTAGTCTAAAGCAAAAAGTAGTTGTAGTCAATAGCTTTCTTCGGGACATTGTGCGCATGGTGCGCAAAGTGTTCTGAGAAAATCTGTGTACTCAATCTTTAATCAGCACTTTAATGGTTAACCTATTAGGTAAATTGTGGTAGAAGACTAATTTCATGGCATGACTGAATGCACTGACATGCATATAATATGAAGAAAGAAAGATGGAAGCCAGAATGCACTGACATCAGCTGAAATTCATTTACCAAATGATTTTGTAAAAGTTCATGCTTATTCCCTATGATGTGCCAGTCATTTTCATAATGTTTCATAATGCAAGTCTATGATGTATATCAGTTGGCATTGGGATTGCTGACTCACTGGCTTCTGTCGACTTCACCAAAATATAATGGTCAATTATTCAGAAATTTCTTTGGAGCAAACACTTGTGAAACTCCTTACCTACACTGGAAATTCTTAGTGCTTATTTTCATAACCTCGAATTCTCTTTGATTTTATAGCTGTAATTTTGGTTTTATAATATTATTGTTGTCAATTTGTGGTTTCCTCCTTGTTCATGATCTGTTGCCTTCATGTATCTCAATGTGTTTTATGTATATTCTTCCCCAACCATAATGGCTCCATAAAATTTATACATAGAGTAGTGCCTGCTGTATACATTGTATACTGTATTGCAGGCTGTATTTTCATGGAAAAGGTTTGTTTTCTTTGTCATTTGATTCATTTATCTGACACATTTAGTTATCTGACACATTTCTTAGGGAACAGATGGTGTCATAATGAGTTTTCACTGTATTTGATTCATTAATATAACATTCAGTTATCTGACATTGTTTTAGAGAGACGGATGGTATTACTATAATGAGTCTTCACTGTAGCTGAATTTGGTGGATAAATTAGTCACATAGCACAGGAGTTTGACTAAGTCCCATGAACACTTGTGTCATTAAGTGAATATAGAAGATATCTGATTATCATCATAATGAGGTTTCACTGTAATATAATGTATTTTGGTCAGATATCCTGAAGAATTAAAACTGTTTAACTGAGCCTAGGTTTTGAGTTTATACCATCAAATGTACACAATCCAATGTATTCTCTGTATGCATATCTTGAAATCCCTTCTCTTTTATGTGTAATGCTGAAATCACTACACTTTTCATGTACAGCATTGTGGAAAACTTGAATCTGTGACCAAAAGATGGAAAATTTTACATGATCAAACAACAGGAGCCTTCCAAAGAAAATTCATGAGCAGAAAATTTGCTTATGAATCGTGTGAATGTTACACAGTTCTTTCATTGTGTTTTTTCAGGAATGCCACCCACAAGGAGGAAGTAAAAAAACAGACTTAACTGTCAGAGTAACGACGAATAGGCCCAGATACAGGAAGCGTCGACCATGCCACGCCCAAATGTGCTGAAAGTGGACTACCAAAAGATAAATCGCAAAGAGACCAATGCAGATGGAACTGTCCACACCATCTCTGATGGACATGTACGGCTGCCTGATGTCCACTCGAATGGGGAGGTGGCCGCCACTGAGACCGAGGATGAATCTGAGGATAATTTGCCTTGTAGCTGGGGCCTAGTGAAACCCTCATTTTGCCAAAGGTTTAGGAACCCCAAGGTGGTGCTTTTCTGTCTTTGTATGGCAGGTGCTATACAGGTGAGTGCTTTGTTTTCTTCCCGGATCAAGTCATTTATAATGTGTTCTTAGTTAGTTATTTAATTCTACTGATGCCTACAGTTGAAACTGACAAAATATTAAAGTAGAAGTAGCATAGAGCAGTTGAGTCACCAGAGGGCACCACTGCACATGAAGAATCACGTGACATATCCTGACTAATCAGAAATGGTGTGAGGTGTTAGGTCAGTAAACAGATGTCAGGAGGTGTTTAGACTGCAAATGGTGTTAGGATGAAGTTCTCCTGTGTCTGTATGTCCCTTCTGTTCTATAAATCGAACACCATCTGCATTTTGAATGGAGTAATGAAGTTTACTGCACAGCTGCATTGTGGAGTGTTTAATGCCAGTGATATTAATAGAACTCACTGGTGTTACAGTGTACATCAGAGTTGAACTTTTGTTATAAAAAGAGAACCCCCCCCCACACACACACATGTTGCGAAAGGGAACAGCCTCGTACTTACAGTGCTGCCAGAAAGTTTTGCACAGTCTCCTCTGGTGGCCCCTCTGCATATTCCTCCTCCGGTACATCTTGTACAAGGGACTCCTGCAGGGAACACTGTTAGGAATTTTGATGTCAGTTACTCAGTATGCTTCTTGGACATACCTGTGTCCCTTCTGTTCTATAAATCGAACACCATCTGCATTTTGAATGGAGTAATGAAGTTTACTGCACAGCTGCATTGTGGAGTGTTTAATGCCAGTGATATTAATAGAACTCGCTGGTGTTACAGTGTACATCAGAGTTGAACTTTTGTTATAAAAAGAGAACCCCCCCACACACACACACATGTTGCGAAAGGGAACAGCCTCGTACTTACAGTGCTGCCAGAAAGTTTTGCACAGTCTCCTCTGGTGGCCCCTCTGCATATTCCTCCTCCGGTACATCTTGTACAAGGGACTCCTGCAGGGAACACTGTTAGGAATTTTGATGTCAGTTACTCAGTATGCTTCTTGGACATACCTGTGCGCCCCCCCCCCCCCCCCCCCCCCCCCGTCTGGTTATGTTGTCATAATTATAATGTTCATTACACTTTGAAATGTGGTACCTGCAAATGGCTCCACTGGTGAACTCCCAGAGTTTTGGAGCAAGACTTTCTGCCGGCACTGTAGAGTGAAACAGAGTTGTACAAACAGCTGTCTGTATTGTCCAGACAAAAATTCACAATTATTCCTTGCCTTAACCACCTGTGGCAGTCCTGATCATTGACGCCGGGTAGAATATATTATGTATATGTGACAGGTGCTAAATAAGTGGGTTAGAGTACAGGTATGTGTTATCAGCATTCATGTAATACAAGCAAGAAACTACTGTGATTTCTAGACACAAGTCTGGAAGGAACCAAAACAGCTTGATCCCGTAACCCTTTCCCCCTTGAATAAAGACTGAGTCAACAGCTTTCCTTGGCATGGGTTGGGCACTTAGTGCCCAACCCATGCCAAGGAAAGCTGTTGACCTAGGGCATGTGATCTTGATAAGTCTCATGTACATTTCTCAGTCAAATTGTTTTTCACAACTGTTGCAATTAGTTGAAAACAGTGAAGCAGACGACATTTGACCACAAGCCAGTTTTTGGCCGGTTTGAGGGGGAAAGGGTTAATTCTGTCTCTATTCTTCAATTCTCAGTTAAATTGTTTTTCATTGCTGTTAAAATCAGTTGAAAACACCGAAGCAGACGACATTTGAGCACCAGCCAGTTTTGGCCGGTTTAAGGGGGAAAGGGTTAAGTCCCTCAAAACTTGTGTCATGAAGTGAGTATGTCAGATATGTGGGTGTCATTACAACAGGGTTTCACAGTATGTAGTCTGTGACTAAGGGATGGTTCAACATTTTAATCATTTTTCAATTAGTACATTTTTAGTACACTCGGAGGAGGGGGTTAAATGGACCTGTACACTTCACATTGTGAAGGTCAAAGCCTTAGTTGATTGTGATACTAGTGGTGCCACCTATAATTTGATGGAAATTTAGAGCCAAAAATATGTTTAAAGATATGAAATTCCATATTTTGAAGAGTAATTGGATTAGAGTTGCCAGATTTATAGCATATATAGACTATGCCCAGTGCTAGCATGTTATATGATATCAGTGATTTTGACATATTTTTGTGAGGTCACCAGACCTGTAAAGTTAAAAAAGGCGATTTTGTACTGGCAGAATGTGGCTAGGATATTAGTGGCCTCCAGAATAAAATTGCACTTTATCACATTGTACATAAAACTGTACTTGGTGACATACTTTATAAGTCATTGTTACCCAATGATTTTGGATTTTGGCACTTGTCCAAGTCTATTGTTTTTCTTCAATAGTTCCAAAAGTTATTACTTGATTTGAACAAACAGACCATGTATGGAAAGCTGGATGCGAGGCCTATATTTTGAACAATGATTTTTTTATCCAATTTAGTCATGGTCAGAATGGCCAGTTTGAATATAGGGGTCATCTTTTGAATGCTCTGCATCCCCCATTTTTTGTATAACACCTATATACCTTTTAGGGCATATTAAATGTATGAAAATCTATGTCACATCAATGTTGGTGGTGCCACCTATAGCATAATGTAATATTCAGGTCAAAATGTGAAAATCTTGTGACCAGTGCTCCATCCTTAATTTTTCATGGATCTTCATGAAATTAAGTGGGATTGTAGAAAACGTAAAACCTTGATGGTTTTGATACTAGTGGCGCCACCTATCATTTGATGGAAATTATGAGAGAAAATTGATTGAATTAGACATGCCAAATTTATAGGATGCATAGATCATCTCAAATGCTAATATGTTATGTAATATCAGTGACCTTGACCTATCTCTGTGAGGTCACCAGACCTGTTAAGATGGGAGAGGTGATTTTGTAATGGTAAAGTATAGTTTGGATATCAGTGGCAAAGACAATTGAGCATCGAGAACAGAATTGCACTTGAGTACATAAAGGGTTTTTCTGCACATGATGTGTTTGCCTGAAAAAGTGTTCCGTAGGTTAATGATGGTACAGTGAAAACTCATTATAATGACACCATCTGTGCCCTTAGAAATGTGTCAGATAACTGAATATGTCATATAAATGAATCAAACAACAAAGAAAATTATCTTTTGCCATTCAAAACTTGTGTCATTATAATGAATATGTTGGATATCTGAGTGTCGTTATAATGAGGTTTCACTGTACAATTATCGCATGTACATGTAGATATATAGAGGGGAAGAGCTAGGGAAGGAATGTTCTGTGTACTGTCAGATATTACTATGTATGTTAACCCTTAAAGACTTGACTTAAGGCTGCATCAACAGCTTTCCTGACGACACTTTGTGCACAATGTGTGCAACGTGTCCTGAGGAAAGCTGTTTACTAAGACTACTTTTATCTCCCATCCACGAAGTGGGGGGGGGGATATAGTAATGACGACCGTCCGTGCGTCCGTCTGTCCGTCCGTCCGTCCCACATTTCTTGCGTGCAATATCTCAAGAACAGATTAAGCTAGGATCATGAATTTTTTACAGTTGGTCACCTTTATAAGTGTTCACGTCGAGTTCGAAGGAGAGTGACCTTGACCCCATTTCAAGGTCACCAGGGTCATTTATCTTTGTTTTAAAATTATGTGGGCGGGAGATATGGACAGCGTCAGCGTCAACTTGTTTGCTTTAGACTAGGCTTGCAGGTATTTGAATGAAAGGTATCTTTGTGAGGAATTTGAATCTTTTAACCATTAAAAGTTTAACAGTAATGAGAAAACAACTATACCAGTGATTAGCACTTTCAGGGTTAAACATCCAACTTTGTCCTGAGGGGTAATGCCTAGGTATTATTGGCTTGCACCTTTTTCTATAATAAATTATGAAAAGTGATAGAGAGTCAGAAAAGTTGTCTGTCATTTTTTTCATAAAGAATGATATACATGCAGATGACGGTCAATAGATTTCCCATGTAAACTCAGGGTGCACTAAGAATGATTACATATAGGTGATAGTCAACAGCTTTCCTCTGGGAACTGTAGCAGCACTGGGAATGTTTAACCTTTGTGCTGGGGGGGCCCTTGTTTATATGGTCCAAAATGCAGGTTAAAAAAAACAATTCAGCAGTACTAGGGTTAATGTGCAAACCATAGTCGACAACTTTTCGGTGCAGTGTGGGAGTACTAGGAATGATTTCATGCTGGCACCAGTCAACGGCTTTGCAATGTGCCTACAGTGCACAGAGGAAAGCTGTTGACTTAGTTGCCAGAGGGTTAATAGTGGAGAGGGATACACTGTTGACAAAGTGAGACAAAGAAACAAATATGAACAAATAGATACTTTGCTACATTCACACATCAAGGCATGAACTGGGCTGGCTTTGGCTTGATCTGGATAATATGTACACCTTGCAACAATTGGGTTGGGGGTTGGCAAGGGATATTTCTCATAAATGTGTTTGAAAATTATTACTTTTCTGTGAACTGTAAATTTGTAACCACTTGTGAAGCATGAAAGTTCATTCATATGAGACATGACCTAGGGTCTGAATTCACTGTGGACTGGGAAAAACACTATTTAAATTAATCCCTGAAATGTCTGCATTCCCCCTGTGCCCCCTTAATAACACTGTTAGTTTGTTCCACTGTGGATATGGCTGAGCACAGACTGAGGATTTTCTAATAGGAAATTACCTGTCCTGTCTCATATGGGAGGTAAACCTACACGCTCCACACAGATTTTCACGTCATGAGTGAGATATTGACTGAGGGATCAGGATATTTTGGTGGAATATGAAAGGGATATTTTTGCAGCCTGCTGACACAGTATATCCCCAGACGGGGGGGGGGGGGGGGGACCATGCAGTCCATCACTTCAGTCTGTTTTACTTGCAGACTTGGGCCCTCTGTGGGCAGTTTAACTCATGCTATGGTGATATTTCTGGTGACAGATTTTCTTTATACAACCCCATCCCTCTCTGAGAAAACTTTGATTCATTTTGAAGCAGCAAGTCTATCATTTTGACAAAAGTTGATCTGGTTATCATTTATAAGTGGCAGCTTTTGGTTGCAGAATGTGTCAACACTTCCACCTTCTCCCATTCCCAGACGAGTAACATTTCTGTCCAAGGTGTCATAAATGTTTTTCTATATTTTGACATCTTTACCCTTAACATATGGAGGAGGTTCAAAAGTTTGTAGGGGGTGTGTGTAAATGTTCCAAGGAATAAATAGGCCTCAGGGGGCTCATCCGTTTTGTAGAAGGGGTGGGAGAAACAACTTTTTGACTGCTTCTGGGTTGGCCTAATAAGCCAGGTACCATTGTGCTACAGTTGGAACAAAATGGGACAGGGCTAATCTTTCAGCCAATATTGGATGTACAGTAAAACCTCCCTATACCGAACACCCTTGGGACTGAAAAAAAAGTGTTCGGTATAGGGAGGTTTGCTTACATTGGAAGTATATATTTGGGACCGAGAAATGGTGTTCAGTATAGAGAGGTGTTCGGTATACGGAGGTGTTCAGTTAGAGAGGTTTACTGTAATTGTGCACTTCATTCAAGGCAGTTGAGAGAGGACATTGGAAAAGAAAATTGGTAGGAGATTAACCGCTGTGCCTCTTCAGTCGTACTGGTAATGATATTTAGCACAGCTGAGTCAGTGAAGTTGAATTGAAATAAACCATAGCAATGTAGACTACATTTATGCTCGATTGACTTGTAACTATGCCCAAATGCCCACACATCCTTGGTAAATTTATGTGAAATAAAATTGTTTCAAAAAACAAAACAAAAACACTCCCCCCCCCCCCCCCCACCAAAAAAAAAAAAAAAAAAAAAGAAATCGGCACTCAAGGAAAATAAGTAGATAAGACAGCAGTCATGCTTTTGGGTCAAAAAACTACACAGGTCTGTTGTAATTTAGCAAAGTATGTGTTTGCATCAAACGTTACAAGTAAGAGTTAGTATCCTGAACACAGCCAGTCTGATAAGTTATACTAGTATACCTCTGATTTGACAAATAAGAGGAGACCCAGTGCACATCTTACTGTGTGATGAAGCAGGCAAGTAACTGCAGCATTGCTAATCCCACACACAGAATGGTAGGGTACCGGTTTATCTTTGCAAGTGGTAATCCCACACACAGAAGGGTAGGGTACCAGTTTATCTTTGCAAGTGGTAATCCCACACACAGAAGGGTACCGGTTTATCTGTGGAAGTGGTAATCCCACACACAGAAAGGTAGGGTGCAGGTTTATCTTTGCAAGTGATAATCACACACACAGAAGGGTACCGGTTTATCTTTGCAAGTGGTAATCCCGCACACAGAAGGTTACCGGTTTATCTTTGCAAGTGCACCATCTGACTGTCAAAAAAGTTGCAAATGCATATCTGTTTTTTTCCCCTACCAGGGACTTTTGTTTTGCACCTTGTCTTTCCCATTGTTCTTCTGTCAGAAAAACTTCTGTCTGTATTTCCTATATCAAAATACCACATGTATTAGAGTTGGGTATTGTTGTTTATTTCTGTATCATGATACTTTTTCGCTACAGAGCCATGTATCATAATGTGTATCATGATGTATCATGAGAGGGTATGAAGTAATCACTCTCTTTGACTTCATATATGCAGCAGTCAGTATTGCAGCCTCGGTGCTGTTGTTTTGATAAATCATGATGCCATGTCTACATATACTAGCAATGAATTGATGATGTAGGCTATGAAATGTGTTTTATTGGCTGTTCATCTCCATACAGGAATGAGTTTCATAAATTTCTTCATATAAAATTCGTAAGTTGTGATGAATTTGAAGTTTCATGATATGGTTTGGTACAGGGTTATTGTCGAGGTATTCCAGTATTTCTTCCCAACCCTAACATCTCGTATTTGGTGTGGACACTTCATTGGATTGGGGTATATTGCATGCCCAAATAAAGTCACTGTTGTTCCTGACTGTGGACCCTGTCAAAGAAAATGCTTGTGTGGGCTGTGTTCCCTCTCCACCAAATGCTTAAAGATATCAAACTTTGCCTGTGTATACTTTTTGGAAGAGGAATATGTCCTGCCAAAATTTAGTCGCTATGACCTGGACTTTTGACCTTGTCACTTTGACTGATCATCTCTTCAAACATCACATTGCATAGTTTCCCTGGCCTCACTTAAAACTGCTATCAAATTTCTCAGTGCAGGACTGTGTATTGTAAGGCAATACTTGCATGAGCTCTGGAAAATTTGCTGCCATTGTCTGTGCTAAGCTAGCTGAAAAAAAAACAAAACAAAACGTTAAGGCCATATAAAAATATCCCAGTTTATCATCAGTGATTTTTAAAAAAATGATGAGGGAGTAAATTTTTTTTGTTTTGTTTTCTTTAATCGTTCCCTTTCCTCCAAATGATTTACTGTATTGAAGCTGTCTACAAGTCCCCATTGCCCATACAGGTCATTTATTCATTCAAAATGTCACAAGAATGCTGTCATACAGTTCTCTTGATTGGCGCCTCTGGTGCTGACTGCTCTGAGCTCAAGACATTAATTGAAGCTTTGTCAGCGATTTTTTTTGCAAATGTTTACAAATAAAAATTTTCAAAAATTTTATTATGGCACAAAAAACATGTGGGCGCTGATGATAAAACCCAGATATTTTTTATGTGGCCTAAGCTAGCATGTGATGGACATATGTGGACTCTAGTAAGTTTTTTCTTGTCATGTGTGCAAACCACAAAAGAAGTGAGAAAACCAAAACAATAGAGTAAGACCTATATGGTGACAAGAGATGTGATTCAAACTGAACTGTACAATGGCCCCCTCTTATAAGGCCATCCTAAATGCAACTAAAAAGTGGCCTTATAAGAGTGATGGCTTCGCTTGAGGGAGAGAATACAATGGAAATACCATACTTACTGCACAAGAAAGCTGGCCTATCAAGAGGGGTGGCCTTTGGTGAGAGGGGCCTTATAAGAAGGGGACAACTGTACTGCCAAATTGTTAAATAAACTGTTTGGTGGTCACCAGAATCACCATATCATGTAGACAACATAAACAAAGCACAATTCTGCCTTCTGATTAAAATTTCATATAAGCAAGGATCGAACAAATCCTTTCAATAATCAGTTTTATATCGGACTGTGCACTAGAAATTAACTAAATTTTGCTCTTTTTTTTATTATTTTTGCATATTTTGCATTGTACACAAGAGCAAAAATTCAAAACATGATGAAATTTACATGTTGTATTTTAATATACCAGTAGAAAATGTGCCCAAAATAGTGAAATGAAAACTTAGTTTTAATGCCACATTCATGCAAAAATCTTGAAAATTTATGTACCTGAAAATAGTAAGTCAAATAATGGTTTACACTATTTTTGTGCAAGTGTGTCATAGTTTACATCTTACTCTCTGATTGTTTCAGCTAGCTATCATCACACACAGGAAATGAGATAGAGCAAATATCTTGTGTATTTGTGGATATTTGTGCCACTGTGATGTGGAGGTCATTGTGACCTTGACAATATGAGCTGTCTCCTGTGGCACCATTCAGGAAGAACACGTTGGTGTAGTGAGGATAGCTTTACATTTAGTAACCCTTTCCTGCTTAAATTAACCAAAAAGCACCCAGATGTAATTTGTCCTCCTGGTTTTTACTGAAACTTGCATGTCAATAGAATACCTTTTTTGCTGAGATTTGTACATAAGATAAAGACTTTCATGATTCCATGCCCCATTTCTGGAGATTTCCTCAACACAAGTGGGGCAAAAAGCACTTATCAGAAGCCAAGGGAAACTATTGTCTCTGTCTTAGTCTAACCTGTTGCAAGGAGAGCTATTGGTTCAGTCTTAGTCTAACCTGTGCCAAGGAAAGCTATTGGTTCAGTCTTAGTTTAACCTGTGCCAAGGAAAGCTATTGGTTCAGTCTTAGTCTAACCTGTGCCAAGGAAAGCTATTGGTTCAATCTTAGTCTAACCTGTGCCAAGGAAAGCTATTGGTTCAATCTTAGTCTAACCTTTGCCAAGGTAAGCTACTGACTCAACAGTATACTGACCCAGAATGGGCTAACAGTTTTCTGTGCTGTGCTTGGAATGCTCTGTGCCCAAAAGCATTGCCAGGGAAGTGGTTGACTCATCTTACAACCTTGTACTGAAATAGAACAGGAACCAGGAGCAGAACTGAGCTGCATAGGGCACTACATGTACATGACCTGTTTTATTAGGAAAACCCTGTATTCATGTGATGCTCATTTGATGTTACCCAAACACTGAGTGACAGCAGAGTGGCTACATTACAGGGTGTCTCCACTCCCAGCAGACTGACATCTCTGTCGATGCTCACATTTCTGTCCACGCTTACATCTCTGTTGACGCTTACATCTCTGTTGACCCTTTCATCTCTGTTGATGCTTACATCTCTGTTGACGCTTTGGTTGCCAATGTCAACAAAATTCAATGTGCTGTGAACTGACCCATTTTCAGCTAGCTATAGGTGGCTGGGGCCTAGGGTTAGTTGCTTGTTCAAGACGTGGCCATTCCATGGTCACAAAACATAAAAGGATACCAGATTCCTATTCTTTGCAAAGGGACCTTTCAGTCATTTCCTGAAAAAAATAGCATCATTGTAAGGGTCAATACTGTAAATTTCACTTGAATGTTTCAATGGGTGTTTGCTAAACCCTGTTTCTGAGCCCACACCAAGGAAAGCTGATGTACCTTCACACTGTTTCTTTACCTGACAACACTTTAGGGACCTTGACCTCATTTTTAAGGTGACAAGGTGTGTGTGCAAAGCAGGGGTCTGCAGTTTACCCACACTAGCTGTTCTGCCTCTGCCTGGTCTGCCAAGTAAAGGTTAACCCATGCCTGGTTATAGCTGTGACCAGACTGATTGAACTGTTTGCCTTACAATACAACCTGGTGCTTAGTGTCTGACTCATTGCGAGGAAAGCAGTTGACTGTAGGGGACACCAGCGACCTCTGGTGGTGTCGTCCTGAGCAGCCTCGTGCAGAACTCTCTTTCAAATAATACTTTTTATGAGAAATTTGAATGAAAAGATAAAAGTAAGTAACATTCTCCTGCTGAGTACTTCAGTATGGTTTTAGCAGGCAATGAGTTTATTGATATACAGTAAAACCTGCCTCTACCAAACACCCTTGGGACCGAAAAAAAGTGTTCGGTATAGTGATAGATAGATAGATAGAATAGCTTTATTTGGTCTAAACAAAATTACACAATGTGTTGCAAGAATAAATTTATATGTTTAAAAACCAGGAGACCATACATTAAGACTCCGAAGAGTCGCTGATATGTAGGCCACCCTAAAGATATACTATATTTAATTACTATGTTTAAACTCATACGCTATAAGATTTCTAACACATTGCTATAGGCTGAATGATAACAGATTAGTGAGGTGTTCGGTATAGGGAGGTTTGCTTACATTGGAAGTATATATTTGGGACTGAGAAATGGTGTTTAGTGTAGAGAGGTGTTCGGTCTGCAGAGGTGTTCCGTCAGAGAGGTTTCACTGTATATTCTGTCAGTATGCCTTTATGTAATTTTCTTGTGTGGATATAATGATGCATTTTGTGCATGGTGCATGAAGCTGTAAAATTATGATTTTGTAATGTAATGCAGAGCTGATTAGAAGCATTTACGTGGCCCTACATAGCACAGTATAATTCATTACCCAGCAGACTAGATCCTAAGGACAGGCTTTGTGTGTCAACTTTGAAATGAATAATCAGTGTCCTGTTGGGATTTGTGGTGCATACAAGTTCGAAGATCTTTGTTATATTTGCTCAGAGATATCGCTGAGAAACTCCAATGTTCTGTTCCTTTACAGGAGCATTAACTCTTGCCAGCCCAAACTGCATCAGCATTGTCTGTTTCAGTGCCACTTAAATATCTTCTTTAACTCATTCCATACCAGTCCCTGATATTTCCATATATTTACTTAAATTTAAGACAACAATTGCATATTTAAATTCGTCATGGAAAGAGCTTTCATTCAAGTACCAACATGCCTTAAGTCAGTGCCAGAACCACTGACCAAGGCCTGTGACTATAGTATGGAATGACTTAATGGAAAGCATTTTGAATTAGAATTGCCAAAGAGACCTTCAGAAAAATGGTTAATGCTTTAGAATCCTAGAATCCAGATGGTCATGTGCACGGGTTAATGGAAAAATTGATGTAACACATGGTTGAGTGCTTTGTTACGGAGACCCATTGAGGCTTTCAATTAATTGGAGTACCTGTGCCAGCATGCAAAGTTCATGCATTGCCTGCCATGGCATGCTTCAGCTGCGGCAAGGGCAGCTGAACCATGACATGCCAGGCACATTATACGACCCCAACATTTTGCCTATTGACCACCAGAGGTCACTGGTGTCTCCTACAATCCCAGTATGGTTGTCCCTTTTGAGAGACCACCCCAAGTGCCATCCATGAATTATTCATGTAAAGCATGTAGTGTCCCAAAGGAGGGTTGACTCTTACAACATGTGCCGTACAACTCACCACTACTTTGAATTCCCATCCATAATTTAGATTCAGACATTATTGATGACCTTGACCTTATTTTCAAGGTGACAGGACGTGTGTGTGTGTGTGTGTGTGTGTGTGTGTGTGTGTGTGTGTGTGTGTGTGTGTGTGTGTGTGTGTGTGTGTGTGTGTGTGTGTGTGTGTGTGTGTGTGTGTGTGTGTGTGTGTGTGTGTGTGTGTGTGTGTGTGTGTGTGTGTGTGTGTGTGTGTGTGTGTGTGTGTGTGTGTGTGTGTGCAAAGCACGGGGTATTCTAGGCCCAGAATTTCGCAAAATTTTACTAGAATCTATTTGGATTTTTTGTCAATTAGTTTTCTTTTTAAAGAAAGTCAAGTTTAGGAGAATCTTTACGAGAATGGATTCTCGGATTCTCGCTGAAACTCTACATGTAATGTAGTTTGGATTTGTAAACTGCCTGACAATTTATTTTACCAGTCTAATACAAAATAAGTGGGTTTTATGTATCTGAAATGTGGAATTTCTACATGGATAAGTGGCCTTTTTGGGGTCATTTTGGGTGGTCACTGGTTTGGTGCTACGGGTCGTCCCCCCAAAAAAGTAAATTATGATGAGAAAGTGATTTTGCACAGTGAAAAAGATCACAAAGGGCAGGTTGCTTCCCAAAACAGAGGCCTTTCAAAAGAGGGAAGTCACTGCTGTATTTTATCATGATCAAGGCTGACAGCTTCCTTTAACATGATGTGCATGAAGAACCCTGGTGGTTGGCAGAAATAGGATGTATTCATATTTAAATGCGGTCCTACTCTAACACCTATTGAGCAAAAGAGGGAGCTACATGTATCAGGGCAGATCCATGTAAATAGCATGGTCAAAAGTACTTTCTCAATAAAATAAACAACACAAACACAGAATCATCTTAAGAAAATGTATTAACAGGTATTTGAAACATAATGGATGCCTAAATTGATTAGAAATTGGCTCTTTTTTTGTTGAAAAGATGGTATTTATGGATGTTTGTGTGGTATATAATACAAATATGCCCTGATCACGGTCGAAGCATCAGTCTGTTGCCCTGGCAACACAGGAAGTGATCAGGACCGCAGTTAAATATGAATGTCTCCTATTGGTTAACCTTAACCATTTATCTTAGCAGGATGTTGAAATTGGTTGTGTTAGGTAGACCTGGCTTGGTCAGAATTTAATTAATTTACATGTGGACCGCAAGACTACAGATCTGTCTGCTGTGTGGGTTCTGAGGGAAGGTCCTCCTCTGGTCAGCAGATGACATTTATTCAGATGAGCCCTGGTCAAAATAAATTTGGCTGCCTGTAAAAAAAGGCAACCAATATCAACATGAACAGATGTAGTTTTCAAATACATCCATGGCTTCCACAGAAACAATAATCTGAAGCTGGAGCCACAGTCTTAGTCTTGTTCTGTCATTATTATAGCCTGGCTGTGGTTGATACCCATTATAAAGAGACAACTGAAGCCTATTTTAAACTTATAGGAATGGTCTCTCTCTCTCTCTCTCTCTCTCTCTCTCTCTCTCTCTCTCTCTCTCTCTCTCTCTCTCTCTCTCTCTCTCTCTCTCTCTCTCTCTCTCTCTCTCTCTCTCTCTCTCTCTCTCTCTCTCTCTCTCTCTCTCTCTCTCTCTCTCTCTCTCTCTCTCTCTCTCTCTCTCTCTCTCTCTCTCTCTCTCTCTCTCTCTCTCTCTCTCTCTCTCTCTCAGGACATGACATGCAATAGAAAGTGATATCTGTAATGGAAGAATAGTGTATTTCATGAACTGTGTTTGGTGGAGGTATGGGGTATGACTGTAGAGTGAAAGAACAGGACATGCAGTTCAAAGTAACATGGAAATATTTAGCTTTCATTCCATATGTTGTGTCTTCCTGTGTAAATTTGTGATAATTTTCAACTTGCAATGACTTGAAAATAGGCATAAATAAAAACAGCAAACTTTCATTGAAGTGCCAATTTTTGGACTGAGTCAACAGCTATTCTCGTTGCTGTTTGGCCTAAGAACACTGAAGAAAGCTGTTTACTTCCACCACTTGTTTTGTCACGAACTGTCAGATTTAGACTAAGCGTGCTGGGAGGCCGTGACAGACATTAGTTGTGATGGTTGCTCAGTGGGTTAAATGTAGGCATAAGGCTGAAAAGTTCTTGTAAATGATGATACTGCAAAAGTTTCCAGGATATTCAGTATTAGGTCAACTTGAAACATCTGATTCAATCACCTGTAGCTACATACCTGAAATACATGTATGTGTGGATTTAGTTGTAAAGTTGAACCTCATTAATTAAAAACACATATTCCCTGGTGAATTGTTGAGATTACTGAGATCTCTCTTTTACTGAATCATTACTACTCAAATGAAAATTTTGTCCCCAGGGAGAAGACAGTGTTCAGAATGTGAAGTATTTGAATAACAGATTTGAAGAAACATGTTTTGGGAAAGATCGTAGTTTGGTGGAAGTCTCTCTCCTATTTATTAGTGAGTTGAAAATTCTGTATGGTTATTTTCATGAAAAAAAATCCACACATTTATTAAGAATGGGAAGTTTTGTGCCATTTTCATGCGAACTTTTAAATGAATTGAGAAAGGTCACTTCCTGTTTCCAGTGACTTTTGGCTGATCTACTGCCTGTGGTTGACATTGTTATGATTCAGTATACAGAAACCCCCTCTCTTCACAGGTCACCAATGAGGCCACATGAAAGGTGGTCTTTCAAGACAGGTGGTCTATCAATAGAGGAAAGTTAACAAAGAAAGAATAGGAATTGTGGTTTTACAAAATGGCCTCTCAAAGAAAAGGTGGTCTGTCTTTGGAGGGGTCTCTGTAGACATTGTACTTACAGGTTGAGAGTCCACTATTGTACATACAGGGTGAGAGTCCACTGTTGTACATACAGGGTGAGAGTCCACTATTGTACATACAGGGTGAGAGTCCACTATTGTACATACAGGGTGAGAGTCCACTATTGTACATACAGGGTGAGAGTCCACTATTGTACATACAAGGTGAGAGTCCACTTGAGGCAGTGGTCATGAGATTCCCAGCAATCAGTTTCTGTTTTTGCTCTTTAGCTCATGATACCAAACTGCACAAAATGAAAAACAAAAACAAAAAAAACAAAAAAAAAAAACAAAAACAAAAAAAAAAAAAAAAACCCCCCCCCCCCCCCACACACACACAAAAACAACCCCACAATGAAATAATATTATATGTAGATTTATTTGATCTGGGACTATGACCCAAATGGTGAAATTAAAACTTCAGCTAAATGCCTTAAATGCGAAGTGGATGAAAATTGATATATGAAATAAATACATTTACAATACTCTGTCAAGTGGTTTCCTGGCTGCAGAGTGTAACCTGCCAGACAGTGAGGTGGTGGGTGGGTGGGTGGTGATGATGATGGAGGAGGAGGAAGAGGAGGAGGACTAGTGCTATCCATAAATGGAAAATTTACGTCTTACCTGTTGCACTTCAGAGCCATCGTTTAGACCTAGCTCTGCAGGATATAAACAGGGATGATGATGAGGAGGATGACAATGACAACGATTCAAACCCCGTTCTGTCTCTCTCAAAAAAGACACAAAATGAACCCCACACCTAGAAGCAAGCTGTTTTGTCATGGCCAAAAAAAAGAAAAAGAAAAAAGAGCTACGTGCCATTGCCAGGAAATTCAAAGGCCATAAAACAGAGGCTTGTAGCCTGAGCTTGGTGTATCATTATGACCACAGTTAATGGTCATTTGCCATCAGTGTACAATGATTTAAACAAATAACGGCACTTATTGATCTGCAGCTTGGACAATATTTGTTGTCATTTATCCCAATGACAGTAATTTGCTGGAAGATAGAAATATAGCAGGGTCACCTGTAGTGGCTGCATATCTGCTGGAACAAATACAGTGTTAACTCATTCCATACCACTTCCTGATTTTTTCCATACATTTACATTTATTTAAGACAACAATTTCATATTTAAATTCTTCATGAAAAGAGCTTTCGTTCAAGTAGCAGCGTGCCTATAGTCTTGAGTCAGTGGTTCTGGCACTGACCAGGGCCTGTGACAATAGTGTGGAATGAGTTAACCTTCTGGAACCTACGGTCCATCTTTTATTCGCCCCATTAAATATTACCAGAGAGCACCTGCTGTCATAGAGAAAAACGCTCAAGATTTAAAACACCCAAAAGGCTGTGTCAGTCAACCTCCATTCACAGGTTATTATAAATTTTCTGGCACATTTGCGTTTGACACATGCAAGATTTGTTTTGTAAGACGGCGGCTTGAAGAATGTACAGTGTAAATTTTCAAATGCATAAAATTTTCAGCAGAATTTCTGTGCATTGCCCCATGAAGATTGCGCCTGATGGCAGACTAGCAAGCGGAACTAACATGCATGATCATTAACTGGCACCCATGTTCTTTGTGTGTTGGAGAATGTCTGGTTCAAGCACGAGTAGACAGACCTCGTGCATTTCATGGTCAAATCTCTCTGTCTGGTTCTCAACACTATGCACAAGGCCAGACTTCCAATTACACTGTGCACAAAAGATCACGAAGAACAGGCACCGTACGAACATTAATTGGCACCTTGCTGGACCGAAAGACTCCCCTATTAATACCTTAACCATTCCGTGGTTGGAATAGGACTGAGTCAATAACTTTCCATGGTTGTGGTTGGGCATGATTCACCTAAACCCTGCTAAGGAAAGCTGTTGACTTGACACATGCTATCGTAATAGGTGTCGTCTTACATCAATGTGGTGTTACATTATGCCCACAGGTTGCTGGTACATTATGCCCACAGTGTCATATTATATTGTGCCCACAGTGTGGTGTTACATTATGCCCACAGGTTGCTGGTACATTATGCTTACAGTGTCATGTTACATTGTGCCTACAATGTGGAGTTATATTGTACCCACAGTGTAACGTTACATTGTAACCACAGTGTAATGTTGCATTGTACCCACAGTGTAATGTGACATTGTACCCACAGTGTAATGTGACATTGTACCCACAGTGTAATGTTACATTGTACCCACAGTGTAATGTAACATTGTACCCACAGTGTAATGTTACATTGTGCCCATGGTGTGGTGTTACATTATGCCCACAGTGTAATATTGTCCCCACAGTGTGGTGTTATGTTATGCCCACAGTGTAGTGGTACAGTATGCCTATGGTGCATTGTGAAAATCTGCTGAGTTAAGTGTCTGTAGGGTTAAAAAAAAAGGTACAGATGCATATCTTTTACATGGATTGCCAAACAGGCCAAGCCTGTATTAATCACTCTCCATGGCACAGATGGCAGCGTATACTTTCCTACCTACTTGTTTGTAGGGTTAAAGATCATTAGGGGAAATCAACAAGTTCTGAAGCATGCAGCTTACTTACTGTGTTAAACCGGTTTAGTGCCTGGGTGTGTAGGAAGTTGTTGGAATAGGATACTTAGGTCAGGCTAATGTCTTCAGTAGAAAATGATTTTTTAGCTCTGCTGACCAAAGGTCCCAGAGCTTTTGCGACCACTCATGTCTGTCAGTCTATCCATCCATCAATCCGTAAACTTTTGCTTGTTGGTGCTATACCGTCCACAGTATTTTTCCGTTTAAAAAAACTAGAAATTCCGTTTCACCAGCCAGAAATTTCCAAATTCCATTTCAGTAGTTCGCTTTGTATGTAAAACACGTTAAGGCAAAACAGCAAATTCCGTTTCAAAGGTGACAAAAATTCATTATGCCGGTCCGTTTCCGTTAAAAACAGAAAAATACAGGCCCTACAATATAGCCGCAGTGCCAGCAGAGCATTAAGCCCATGGGCTTCTTGTTTTTGTAACTGATGGTAAAACTTTAGAATATTTACCTATTTTTTGTTCATTTTGTGATTCTGAAAAGACAAAGGACTGCTTAGGTGGACAGGGATACTCAAATGGGATAATTTTGCAAACATTGACACTTTCTGATATATGGACAGTAACTGTAGACATGTGTTCAGATCATCCTTTGTTGTTACAAATATTTGTTTCCTACAATGTTTGATACTTTGGGTCCCACCTATGTACTACATTAATTAATTCTAAACTCTGTCCAACCTGGCCATGAATTTCTATGTCAAATATCCTGAAATATTTTATGCAGTAGTCCCTGTCTTGAGAGACCACTCCAATGAAAGACTACCTGCCTTTAGAGACCACCATGCCATGGTACTCTGCTTAAATCAGTCCATACCAGTCCCTGATTTTTCCGTATATTTACCCAGATTTAAGACAACAATTGCATATTTAAATTCTTCATGAAAAGAGCTTTCTTTCAAGTACCAACATGCCTATAGTCTGAAGGCAGTGGTTCTGGCACTGCCTGGCAAGTCACCATAATATGGAATGAGTTCATACTTTTCATGCCATCTGCACCTACTATGAAAGGCTACCTGTTGTGAGAGACCATGATTTTGGCATCAGTAGATCTGGTCTTTCAAGACAGGCTTCACTGTATAGAACTGGTTTGAAGGAAAGACGGCAAAAAAATATACACAAAAGTTTTGAATAGAATGGAAAATCATATCAGAAGGTTAGCTGTATAGAGTGAAACCTCAATACACCGTATGCATATTAATTTCCTGCCACAAAGCACTGGTTTGACGCCAGGCGGTCACGGGGGACATGCAGGTCACATCACTGTCACAGACAGGGCCATATGTTTATTTCTCGCAAAATTAGCATTTTTTTAGAAATTTAAGTTCACAAATGCCAAATTGGTATTCATCAAGTACTTCCTGAGCCATATATAACATGTATAAAGAAAAAATCCATCTGCCTTTAATCAATATTCTTTATTTTCAAACTATCAGTAATATCCTGCTTGTTTCAACAGGTACCAACCCAGATCTCGCCATATCCCCCCTAACGAGACTAGGCAATCAGGTTTGCAGTTGTGGTGGGAAATGAATATGCATATCTGCTATTAGAAGGACACTCAGCTGTCCTGCACACTTTCTTAATGGTCAGCACACATTTTCACAGACATGCGCTTAAGTCCTTTGGCATTTGACTCAATTACAGTAAAACTTTGCTTGTGGACACCTCTATAATGTGGACACCTGTATAATGTGAACAGTTTTGTCCAGGACCAAAAGGTCAATTTTTTTGTTAAAAACACCTGTCCATTGTGGACACCTGCTAACTGTGGACACTTTTTGCCAGTCCCAGAGGTGTCCGCAATAGACAGGTTTCACTAAATATCACATTTTCAGACACAGGACACATTTTTCTTGGTACATTTTGTGTCACTGTAATGAGGTTTTCACTGTAGGTACACTTCACAGACATGTTGCCCAATGCAAAGTGCTTCACATGTCCTCATACTTGGCTGGTGGTTGTGGTGGAAAAGTGGTTCCAAGGCCAGCTGTATGATTCAGTTATCTTATTCTGTGTTGTCTTTCTGTAATTCTTGTGAACCGTATCTGTTATTTCAGGTACATTTCCATTGAAGTTAACTCTTTCAGTGCTATAGTTCAGACTGAATTAACAGCTTACCCAAGTGATCAAAGCACACCTAGGAAACAGTGTTTACGTCACAAATATTCTTGCGGGTCACACGACGGAAAATTGCTGGGAGAACAGTAGATTTTCACTAATTTTACATGTAAATAGACAAGACTTGTGACCCTTTAGAATTTTCTCAGGGTCTTCAGGTTTTGAAAGGTTAATATACCCCATTTGGGTGTTAACAAAAACCCTGGGAAAGCTGTTGACCTGGACTGTGCTAAACGAATTTCTGTTTCTGTATGAGGCAACTAGAATAAATGATTATTTTTTGTCAGAAATAAGAATCAGGAATTGTTCATTTATAATAAGTCCAGGGTCAGAATTTCAGCGAGAATCTGAGAATCCATTCTGGTAAAGATTCTCCTAAACCTGTCTTTCTTTAAAAAGAAAACTAATTTACAAAAATCCAAATAGATTCTCGCAAAATTTTGCGAAATACTGGCCCTGAAGTCCAATGATGCTGCTGATGATTTTGTATGCACAGGACAATAAGGACAGCAGCATAGTACATGTAGAATGTACCTACAAACAAGCCTATGAGCATGCCTATTGCATGGGTGCCACTCAGTAGCAGCGCCTCCTAGCCTCCCACCTCAGCAGGAGATCTCCCGCTTTTTCATTGCCTGCAAAGCAGACCAAGTTCCATGTTACTAAACTTGGTCTGCCCTTCTTTGGCAGGATTTTATTTCTAGTAAGGGAAACAGAACAATACTGTGACCCTCCCCTAGGCTGAGACACCAATCAGGAAGTTCATAATTGTTGCCTAGACCACTAACAGCCTCTGGTCCCTGATGTACTGAAGCCTGTTACCATAGTAACCATACTCAGCCAATTAGAAACTGAATAACTTTCCCAACGCTAAAACAGTGACCTTGTCAAAGAAGGGCAGACCCCAGTGGAGTACACAAAATACGCAGCTTGGGTCTGCTTTGGAGGCAAGCTTTTTCATACTTTTTAATAAAGTCTCCCATTCTCCCTATTTTTAGCTCTGCTGACTTGTCAGTGAGCAGAGCTTATAGAATCTGTTTGCGTCCATGGTCTGTCCGTCCTTCCGTCTGTCCGTCTGTTGTTAGACTTTTTATATTTTCGTCTTCTTCTCAAAAACCGCTACATAGAATGTTTTGATTTTGCACATGGATGATCCCCAGGTGGACCTCTACCAAGTTTGCGAAGGAGATGATGATGCAATAATTTTTCAATTTTTCATGAATTTTTTAATTTATTTTTTGAAACAAATTAAAATTTCTTCATCTTAAGAACTACGAAGCCAATTGGTTTGATATTGCACATAGGGTCATCTGGGGTCAGCTAGTTCTTATTTTTGCCACCAGGTGGCGCTGTGATTTTTTTCCTATTTTTTTATGAATTATTGCCTGTTAAGGCTATTTTCGACTGTTTCTCCAGAACGGCTGAACAGAATTGCTTAAAATTTTATCAAAATATAGTTGGACATTAGACAATGAAGTTTTAGAAAGTAATATGGATATGTTAATTTTAGGCAAAGTTATGGGATATCAAACTTCGCAACTGTAAGGAAGTGCTGCAGCTGTATATATATATATATATATATATATATATATATATATATATATATATATATATATATATATATATGGCAATACAGTGCATATATTACACTATTGTATTTACCCTTTTGACTTCTTCTCAAAAACCGCTGTATGGAATGTTTTAATTTTGCACATGGATGTTGCCCAGGTGAACCTCTACCAAGTTTGCGAAGGAGATGATGATGCAATAATTTTTCTATTTTTTATGAATTTTTTAATTTATTTTTTGAAAAAAAAAAAAATTTCTTCATCTCAAGAACTACGTGGCCAATTGCTTTGATATTGCACATAGGGTCACCTGGGGTCAACTAGTTCTCATTTTGGCCACCAGATGGCACTGCGATTTTTTCCTATTTTTTTTAAATGAATTTTTGCGTGTTAAGGCTATTTTCGACTTTTTTCCAGATCAGCATGATAGAATTGCTTAAAATTTTACCAAAATATAGTTGGACATTAGACAATGAAAGTTTGCGAAAATAATGTGGATATGTTCCACTATGTGCCACTCTACATACATGTATATAGCTGTACAAATCTAGACTGCAGTCCATGTGTTCCAATACTGTAAAAGCAGATCCCAGTCAGCAGAGCACAGGACCATCATGATCCTCTTGTTTAAAAATGTCTCTTTTTTTGTAAAATAAAAAAATAAGTAGCATTAATCCATCGGTGGTTGTGAAGTTGTGCTGTTTTGCTGTATTGTGCTATATGCGTGATATATGTGGATGATGGTGCCTTAAAATGGTTCAAAATGCAGGAAATGAAGGTGCAAATTTCAAATTTCCCCTGGGGGGAGCATGCCTCCGGAGCCCCCTGGCTATGCTTCACACCTTTGACACTCACCCTCCCGCTTTTCAGTGCCTGCAGGAGGGAGGGAGATCTCCCACTTTCAATATAGGCTAAGGTGGAGGCTCTGCAGTAGGATGCACAAAGAACTTCCAGAGCCCTGTCCTCAATGCTGTCAGTCACTGACTATGTCCCTGCTCAGAGATTACATGGATTAATAGCCTACATCAGAGACATCCTGGCCACCAGATGGTATCATCCCATAGGTCTTGGACCAGTAAATCAAACCTAATAGAGTTACATGTTAAATTGGCTATATTCGGCAGCTTGTCTATGACATTTAAAAGTTTCGTTGACATTGTACCTGTCATTTTTCTCAAAGCTTACTTCGATGACACTTACACTATCAATAGAAAATGGGGGCAAAACCAATTAACTTTTTTGCTACTCGCGCATTTGTTTATGCTTACCTCCATAGTTACAGTTCCGAAGCAAACCTTGGTGAAATAATAGCCCAACAAAATTTCTGGTTCAAGAATTAAATGTTGAAGTGACACCCTTCCCAAACCCACAGATAATCAGGCATATTCATTTTCTTTATATGACAAGAAATGCATAAGAGTTTCTCTGCTCCCTAATTTTTAATAGCCTGTCACCTGAAGTGCTGTATTCATTGTGTGACTGAAAGTTCTGACACACCTGCAGCTGCAGCGTATTTACTGGCCCAAGACCCATACAGGTTACTGTGAGCCTTCACCATTGGGATAAGCCCAACAGTCTGTTCCCTTGAGGGCCCCCTTGGTAAAAAGGAATCACATGATACCTCACGGCATTTCCGATTGGCCAGGAGATGGCAGGCCATCCATTTTCTTGACCAGTAATGCCCTGTAGTCATTTAAGGCTTCTGGGGCTACCCTATGGCAAGATGTGGCCAGAAATCCTGGCGATCACCCAGAGATGCAAGATTGAGAGCCTTTGATGTTAAATTGACAAATTTGGTGCCCCAGTTGCCAGAATGCCACTTACTAGCCTCTGCATTCCACTTCCAGATTTCTCTTACATTGACAACTTTACCAGATACGCTCACTGTGAACAAGGATTTACAATTAGGGGAATGAATGGGTCATTTATAGTTTGATGTGTCATGGGTAACAGGAAATACATGATCTAGCATGTGATGTAATGAATATACTATGAACTGTTTCCTCTGAAACCAGCTTACCCCCACTCAGGAGAAGATCTGGACTTGAAAAGCCTGTAGCCCAGATTGGAAATAGAGGCATAGTAAATAATGGTTCTGTTGTAGCCTTTGAATAAAGAAGTTTAATATATTTTAGGCATTTACACAATTCTTTAGCCAAGTTCAAGAAATTTAATGGTAGCATTTGGGTAATGGCCAGAACAGTCACTTCTGCAGGTTGTCACATGATGTCTGTTCATGTTTTTGATTAATTTCAACAGCAATGAAAAAAAAAATGAAATGAGAATTGAGGCCTTTTCAAGGTGACATAGCTTAGATTAACAGCTGTCATTGGGGTGGGTTGGATAGTCGGTGCCTACCCAACCCCAAGGAAGGCTGTTATTCAGTCTTAATTCAAGAAGGGGTTAAGGGGTTAATGATAAAGGGAAGAAAGCGAGAACATGGAACTGCAAGGTTAAATTATGCAATTCATTTTGTATGCATGTTAAGTGTGGAACACAGTACAAGGAAGTGAAAATATGCTTGATTGTCGTAGTTGGAAAATTGGCATTAAATTAATGCCCCAGGCAAGTCTTTTTTATGTCTAAATGATGGCCTTGTACATATTTATTGATACACAAGTATGTGCACAAAGAAATATACATGAACGATTTATCATGTTCTTGGCACAGCTGGTGCTGTTAAGCCTCTTTAACCCTTTAACTGCTGGTCCTGACAGCAGACACATTAACCTGAATTATTTATCTTTTGAACATTAGTCGGGACACCTGTCACACTTAACTGAATTATTATAAAGATTCCACCTTAAAGTACCTATGCAGAGGTGTCTCGTTCAAGCATCAGTAGGGACACTGATTTTCCGCCTTTACAGAAAAAAAATGGACGAAATCATGGGATTGGTTATAAGACTTGGAATCTGACTTTTGACACTTTAATTTTAAAACAAGGCTGTCTTGACAGACAGTATTTGGTAAAAAAAATGATAGTTATTATTTCATTCTGGTGTGAGATCATTCATCATGAACAGTGCCAGTTGCATTGCTCAGATGCCTGTATGGGCAATAGCATAAGTATTATTAAGTGTGGGACTGATTTTGGAAAGAGAAACACCATGGCAAGTGTGGGGAGATTAACTATGCACAGAAATGTTTGAAAAAATAAAGGGAAGTCCATACATATACTTGAATCTGCACCTTATTACCCAATTATAGACAAAAATGGTAAAAAAAATGGAATCTACTGTTTTACTTATATAGATGGATTACCTTGTTTTCTGAGGTGGAAAATCGGTGCCCCTATATCAGTATACCACATCTAAATGAGGTGTTTCTAAAGAAAGGAAAAAAGGTGTGGGTCAGCAGCCTTCATTTGAGGCACTAGCACTCAAAGGGTCAAAGTAATATATTAAAGTGGCTTGCAAACAAGTTGTCTTCCATGCAAACTTATAGGCCCCTAGACTTGGAAAATCCTTCCCACAGGTTGTTTTGTCACACATTTGGGATAAAATCAAGTGCGACAATTATTTTGCACGCGCTGAAGGTGCAGATCGAGTTACTTTACAGAGTGGGGGAGGGAAGACTTTGCACAGACTGGTATCTGCAATTAGCAGCCACTTGAGGGTGAAAGTGCTTGTGACTTACCAGAAAAGGGGAACCCCATTGTTCATCGTATCTCTATGGTAACGACCATTATATGAAAGAAGTCATGATCAAGGGAAACCACTGTACAGGCCCAATAATAGCATGGAGAAAATTTTTCGTCAGCAGAAGGCGCTGCATGTCTATATAAGTGTAAATCAGGTCCTTTCCTCCTATGCTCTGTCTCTTCAGGCAAGTAACTGTGTGTCTTTGGCACATGTCACAGTCGAATTTATACCATTAGTGAGGGACATAACAACCTGAGCCTGAGAGAAGCACTTTTTCAAGACTAATGAGCCCCCTATAGAGGGCTCAATTTTGTGAAGGACCATAAAAGTCACTGTCATAGGTCATGCAGAATTAAAACATCTCATCACACAGCTGACAGAATTTTTGTCCAGTCACATATCTTAAAGTGATGTAGGATAATGTTTGTAGAAAACCGTGTTTATAGTTTTGTAGACTCCAGGAAGGAAATGTATGATTTTTGGAACAGGATAACTTTGTCAGAACATTTAATAGTACATAATGTGGTAAATTTACCTGTTGGGTCCACAGCCTTGTATACATATGACAGATGGGTCAGACTTGTATACCATGACTTCTGTCCAAAGGTAGAGTGTATGGTAGTTTAGAAAAAAAAAAAAAAAAGATATGTGAAGAGTTTTGTAATATTATCATCTTTAATTTCTCCCTTTTTACTATATCTGGAAAGGTTGTATAAAACATTGAACGTCTCTGTATAAGTTCTTTTATGGACCCAGGGTGGTCTGCAATAAAATCAATCAATCAATCAATCAATCAATCAATCAATCAATCAATCAATCAATCTGTCTGTCTGTGGCTGTCTTTCTGTCTGTCTGTCTGTCTATCTAGTACATAGCACAGACTGTTCTGACCATTAGCGAGTTAGTCAAATGCTAATGTTTCTGGAATTTGGCTGAAGAAGTGTAAAAGTGGCCAAAATAGTTTAAAATAAATTGTTAAAGGGCCATGTCTTTGTAATGTACGCGTAGAGTTCTCTATTTTGGCCACAGGTTGTTGAATTCTAGATCTGTGCCTGAACACCATGCACTGTGTTAACCCTGGCAGTAGTCAAATTGGCCAAAGGCTAATAAAACTTCAAAATGGCTAGTAAAAATAGTGAAAGGCCAGTAATATTTTACAAAATTCCTTTGTTTCTGTGCAGGAATTTAACAGATTAAAGTCTGTGTAGGTCTTCCCTAGCAGCAGAACAGGAAGCAGCACTAAGCCAGACACAAATCCAAATAATTTATCACAGGAAATGAAAAAAAGGCATGTGACACAAAATACTCATCCTCCCCCCCCCCCCAATCTAAAATGGCCAGGGAGGGAAATCAGTCCCTTAGCAAAAGGAGTGTTCCACAGATGATAAAAAAGTGTTTTTACACTCATGTCCATGGAGAACTGTAGCTTGTTATTTATAGCATGATGAATGATCAGAGGATCTAAGTCTCCTAATGAAGCAGTTCCTCTCCCACTTTTGCTTTTTTAGTATCCCACTCTTCCGCTTTTGATAAATGTCTCCTGCTGCTTGCAAAATTGAAAAATGTTATTCTACATGTATTTTCATTTTGCTAGCTGTTAGACCTGGTGCTACCTTTTAGTGATACAGAGCCGTTGAGGGATTTAGAACTGTTGAGTGATACAGAGCTGTTGAGTGTTTATTTTCATCGACTGACAGTGTCTCTGGTGATGCCTCAAATGACTAAAAATGCAGGAAATGAAGGGGCAAACTTCAAAAATGTCCAGGGGGTGGGGGGATGCCCCCGGTCTGTCCCAGCTATACTTTGTGCCTTGATAGCTCATCCTACGTTTCAGCATCTGCAGGAGGGAGATCTCCCTCGTTTAGTAGAGATTAGCTTGGAGCCTCTGTGAATGATGGGAAAGGAGAGAGATTAATCTCACTGTTGCATCCCAAAATACTTGGGAGAATAGCCAAATTGTACATGCATATAGACTGCTTGTATGACTAAAATGTCAAGTGTACATGTAGCATTATGATAGCTGTTATGTAGTCACAGGTGTGCACAGCCTCAAAATATACCAGACACACTATTTTTGAAAAAAAAAAAAACTTGCATGATTTTCATATGCTTCTTTGATTTACAATATAGAGAGGGTTGAAGATCTGGGCATAGTCATGCATTTGTTCCTCGATGAAGATTTCCACCTGGCCTTTCTCATATAAACTTATGCCAGATCATACCATTTCTACATTGATAAAGTGATTAAGTAACCGCACTTACACTTCTAGGATTTCCTGGTGGCCAGAGTGCAGCATGTGAATAAATGGTGTGGGCTGACATCTAGTGTTAATAAAAGTAACTAAATGTTTCTGTGATGATTGTAAGTCTTGGTACAACAGCCTAAGCAAGTTCACCGGAAGACTTGATTATGATCATGAAAATCTGTTTCCATGCTGTCCATGGCCTCTTTGGTATTCTGCTATGTTGCTGCTTTGCTTGTACATTTTAATTCATTCCATACTATGGTCCCAGGCCTTGGTCAGTGGTTCTGACACTGCCTGGCTAGTCATGCTGCAGCTGCACTTGCGGCAGCTGCTGTGTGACTTGCCAGGCAGTGCTTGAACCACTGACTTAAGACTATAGGCATGTTAGTACTTGAACATGTTGAATGAGAGCTCTTTTTATGAAGAATTTAAATATGCAATTGTAGTCTTAAATCTAGGTAAACATACGTAAATATCAGGGACTGGTATGGAATGAGTTAAGACTTCCCTGTGAATTGGTATTTCCTGAGCTCTACACGAGACGTACAATGGGTCAGAGGACAGGACAATTGTGAACAGTTGAACCTGCCTTGGCGCCCAGCCTAGTTAAGCCAACAGGTTCAGGGCCTCCCAGCAATTTTCATTTTTTTTAAAACCATGTCTTTAGGACCTACCTGTCCATTGTTCCCTGAGCCCAGCATAATGACGCCCCAGCAATTGAGGGAAAAAAGTGTTTAAGATGGCCTCCTGGAGGGGACAGTCCCAGTAGTGACAGTAGAAGGTTTCCATCTACTGTGAATACATTTATTTTCATGGGCATTAATTTTCACAGTTTTTGCATTTTGGACCTTTCACTGAAACTTTAAATTCACTATTTTTGTTAAAGTTCCTATCAATGCCATGTTAAAAATGTGTTTCAGTGGGTTCTTATTTTCACAGTTTTGAAGCATCAGCGAAATAAGCAAAAATAAAAACACAGCGAAATTAAATGAATACACAGTTTTGTGCCGCCAGAAAGTTTTGCATCGTCTCCTCTTGTGGCCCCTCCATGTGGTCCTCCTCGGGTACAACTTGTACAAGGGACTCCTGCAGGGAACATTGTTAGAAATGTTTATGTCAGTTACTCAGTGTGCTTCTTGTACCTACCTGTGGCCTCCACTTGGCCCTAAACTGGTTATGGTGTCAGAATTATAATGTTTGTTACACTTTGAAAAGTGGTACCTGCAAGTGGCTCCACTGGAGACCACCCAGAGTTTTGGAGCAACACTGTCTGTCGGCACTGTATATGCTTCTCTCAAGGCCCTTTTTCCACCACAACAAGGCTCCAGTGGTTTATTGGCACATTCACAATAAGGGTAAGGGAAGCTTGTTAAAAGTCATTAGGCTAAAATTCCCATATAAGTGGCCATAAAAAAAAAAAAAAAAAAAAAAACTGCGCAAGATGGCCTGCCTTCTTGCTTTAACCCTTTCCCCCTCAAACCGGCCAAAACCGGCTGGTGGTCAAATGTCCTCTGCTTCAGTGTTTTCAACTAATTTCAACAGTTATGAAAAACAATTTGACTGAGAAATGTACTTCAGACTTATCAAGATCACATGCCCCAGGTCAAAAGCTTTTTTTGGCATGGGTTGGGCACTAAGTGCCCAACCCATGCCAAGGAAAGCAGTTGACTCAGTGTTAATTCAAGGGGGAAAGGGTTAAATATATTTTTTTGCCAAAAAAAGAAAAGAAAATTATTGGGAACAAGGCTGTAGCCCTGTATGAATCCCTTTCACATAGAAAGTAAAGCACTGTACAGCAAAAAAAGGGTAGACATCACTGAACTAAGACAATTGCCCACTAGACATCAAATCAGCGATAGAGTAAATGGCCTGCCTTCTTATTACAGGCTATAATCTGACACTGCTCAGAGACCGAAACTTCAACCAGTCACTTATTCAGTAATTTTCACACAATGATTTTTGAAACGCATCCCTTACCAGTCTAAACTTC
This sequence comes from Hermodice carunculata, assembly GCA_964020975.1. Lineage (NCBI taxonomy): Eukaryota > Metazoa > Annelida > Polychaeta > Eunicida > Amphinomidae > Hermodice > Hermodice carunculata. The sequence continues at coordinate 67,205,504 of OZ026623.1, forward strand.
CCGAACGCCAGCTTTGGTCTTCTTCCGCAGCTGCGGCATGATCAGTGTGGGCACAGACATGATCAGTGTGGGCACAGACTCGATCAGTCCCAGTTGCACCGGCAAAAACCGGCTTTGTCATAGCCCATGGCTCCTTCCAACATTGGTTCACCATGATGGATGAGTTAAGACTGGACAAGCGGGAACAGTTTCTTGTTTGCATTCCCATTGTAATCCACTAAGCCATGAGCACACTGACATTCACTGCTGCGAGTCAATGTTTACAATCGGAGTTGGTGCAAAAGCTACTTTCCATGATGTCACAGACCCTGGTGGTCAAACTATGACGGAAAGTAGCGATGTTTGAGGAGTGCGGCCAACAAATGAAATGCAATTCCACATGATAAAATTGTGGATAAAGTGTATATTGCTTCATCGCAAAGGCAAATTTTCTTCACAAAGTGCTATAACAATTCAAGTCATTCACTTTTCGTAAAAAATAAAGTACTTGGCAAGGGAGAACTTTAAGACAGGTTCTACTATATTAATTTTGATTTCTGTGGGCCACAGAAACATGTACATGTGCAGGATATATTCATTGAATAGAACATGAGAACTATCTTTCAGTTACATTCAGCATTACAAGTAAGTAGGATTGCCTAAAGGATTTACCTATTATATGTATAGAATTCCCAGAATGCTAGGTACCAGTCCACACGATGCAGTTGGTCATATGGTTGATCAATTTGTGTTTGATTTTGAGTTTGGAATTCCTTGCCAGTTTAAACATATACTTGTTTGGGTTTTTAAAAAAAATTTTGGTGGAAAAGATGTGGCACTTTGTTAATTACAATGTGTAGTATTTGCTGTTTGATGTCTTGTATTAAATACATGCATTGAACACAAAATCTCCCACCCAGGTTAATTTACAAGTTCATGTTCAGAAGTCTGAAAAATGGAAAGTTATTACTTCGAAAATAAATACACCTGCATTACAGCAGAACCCCCACCTGAGAGTCACTGCACAAAAGTGGTCGTCTTTCAATTCAGGTTATATTTAAGTCTATCTGTGCTTGTTCTTGAAGTTGCAGAATTAGATCAGCGCCAATTTATGGTCATTTCTTGCAGTGACCATAGTAAACCCTTTTAATATTGTTGAGTTTCACTGTTCATGTATATCTAGATGATTTGTACATGTATGAGAACTGGCATCGAATTTATGGACGTTTTTTGTTGTTCTTTTTTTTTTGCAGGGTAAGTTGCAGAAATACATCAGCCCCAAATTATGGTAATTTCTTACAGTGACCATAGTAAACCCTTATTACGCTTAAAGTGCTAATCACTGCTATAGTCAGTTATTCATTACCGTTAAACATGTATAATTATTGAAAGCTTCGAATTCCTGGTGATGATACCTTTCACTCAAATACTAGGAAGCCTATGTCTAAAGCAAAAACTAGTCTCAGTCAACAGCTTTCCTTGGGACACTTTGAGTGCAATGTGCAAAGTGTTGCAAGGAAAGTTGTTGACTCAGTCTTAAATCAGCACTTTAAGGGTTAATATTGTTGAGTTTCACTGTATATGTATATATAGATGATTTGTACATGAGATATGGCATCGAATTTGTGGACTTTTCTTGTTTATTTCTTTGCAGGGCATGATTGTCAATGGATTTGTCAGTGTTGTGATATCTACAATAGAGAAGAGGTTTGACCTGATGAGTACAGAGTCTGGCATCGTAGCCAGCTCCTACGACGTGGCGTCTGTCCTCTGCCTCATCCCTGTCAGCTACCTAGGGGGTATGGGGTGCAAACCCCGCTGGCTGGGACTGGGATTATTACTGATGGGGTCTGGATCTATGCTTTTTGCATTTCCACATTTTTGGACAGGACTGTATGAATATGATCGTTCACGGGAGCACATATGCTATAAACACAATAATGTGACAAATAGCTTCTGTGATGACTCTTCCAAGACCAGTCTGTCATCGTATAAATACGTGTTGATTGTAGCACAGCTTCTGCATGGAGCGGGGGCCTCGCCACTCTATACGTTAGGAGTCACCTATTTGGACGAAAACTTGAAAGCCAAGATGACTCCTGTCTATGTAGGTAAGTCTGAAGTTTTAACTCTGTATTGACAACAAGCAGATCAACATTTACCTCAACAGCTGCCTCTGATGCCTGGGTCATGTTGCTGTATTTAATACAGGCCCCAGCTAAAGACCTGAAAATCCACATAACTGGAAAGTGGAAAGTGGAAAGTGTTAATTTGACCGAAGCACTTGATTACAGTTCTTTTGAACTCTTTCAATGCCAACTGTGACCAAAGTTGAGCTAGTCAAGAGGAACTGCTCTCAATTGATAAGGATACTAATACCAGATTTCTAGTCCTTGTGAAAAGACTTTTCATTCAGATACCAGCGTGCCTATACAGTTACTAAGTCCTTCCTTTGAGAGACCACCTCCTTTTAGAGACCACAGTTGCCAGGTCTTTCCGTAGTACTTTTCATGTTATTTATACCTCCTTTGAGGGACCACCTGCTTTATGTGACCCCTTTTGGGTGGCACTACGGCGGTCTCTCAAAGGAAGGACTACTGTAGTAACAAAGAATATTATAGTCCAGGTCAACAGCTTTTGTGGGTGCACTTTGGGCACATTGCGCCCAAAGTGCACCCAGCACAGCTGTTGACTCAGTCCAAAGTGTGGCACTGAGAGGGTTAAAGGAAAATCTGATACAGTGTTTAAGGTCGTGTGACACCCACTCATCCACTTTCCCTGCTACTTCTGGTGTCAGCAATTGGTCCAATTTTGGTGTTTGATGATCAATTTACATTTGTGACTGATACAATCGATTATTAGTCACACCTGGGACTCCTCTGGCAGGTGACAACAGAAGCGGTCTGATTTACATTTTTTCTACTGTAACAAAATTGGAAGCAGCAATTTCGAAATTCACAAAAATAACTTGAAACAGCTGCAGGTTCGAGGTTAAGTATCAATGTGAGCCTCTGTGTGATTTTCTGGCTATATATGTACAATATATAGTACGAAAATCAAGGCAATGAAAACAGAAATCTTTAATTTGGCAGCAAGAATATTTTTTGATGGCAATGAAACCCCAAACTAAAAAAGTCATGTGTTAAGTATATCTGTCAACATCCCACCTGGCAAAAATTGGGAGAACTTTTCTTTCCATGGAGATTTTATTTTTAACAAGGAATAAATAAGAAATGAATGGATTTTCATGGGGTAGATTGTCTAAAATTACCCAAATTTGCACCCAAAAAGTCTTGAAAAGCAAGCTCCAAAAGTGGGAGACTCCTTGCCATATGGGGGAGATTGACAGGTATGAAATTCCGTGGCTTATTGCTCTGTTATTTAAAAAGGGTATCAGGATCGATATTTATTGTCTGTCACTTAATTACATTTTGGATTTCTGGTTATAACATGAAAAATCCACCTCCAGAGGGAGCTAATTTTTGCTATATATGTTTTAAGTTATACTTTGTGACAGATTTAGTGTGTATGTAAATGTATAATACCTAATTTTTAATGATCATATGAGATAGAATGGGCAAAATAACTACATAAATATAAACAGTATCCTGGCCATGGTATTGGTCTGTAAGGATTGCTCAAAATATGGATAAAACAAGGAAAAATTTTGAAGCTTATAGTAACATTTAAGCATTGCAGTTACCGTGATTTGTGAAAAAAAAGGTGAGTGGACAGGTTATGGAAGATCATACAGGCAAGCATTAAAACTGCACAATAATGGTGCTGCATCCTACATGTAAATCCAGTTTTAAAAAGCTTCTTGAAAGATGGCTTATTATTCAGTCATATCCCATTTTCTGTTTGTGAACAAGGTTGAAGTATTCTGTCAGGTAAAAGATCATGTGTTTGATATAGGTGGTGATGGATCTGAGTTACCACTAACCCATGATGATAACCATGCTGGTGATAACCCCCTAAAACTCCCCAACAGCAGCTGTATATTTTACATACAGTATTTGATACCTTATGGGACATTCAGATTACCAATATAAGCATTAAAACTGATGAGGCACATACAGACTAGAATCAGATCAAACGATCCATTTTAATTGCTCACCTGAGGTATTACAGTAACCCCAACAGGAAAAACGACTGGCCTTATCAGAAAAATTAGCACAATTAAGCACAAGGAAATAGGAGAAATATATTATGTACATACTAGGTTGCCTTTGAGGTGCTTTGGATAAGACTTGTATGATCTTTAAGCATGCTGTAACCATCATGTTTTTTTCAATGTTTTGCGGCAGGCGTCTTCTATGCAATGGCCATCGTTGGGCCTGCTGTTGGATATGTGTTGGGAGGAGAACTGCTCAAAACATACACAGACATTGGGGCCATGGACCGCTCCACGTAAGTAACCACAGAAGGCTTTAGTCCTTTCATGCTCAAATAGCCCAGAAATGCCTGAATGTAAATTATCATCTGTTATATTGCTTTTAGCTCAGCTGACCTTGGGTAGCAGCGCTTATATGATCACTCATGTCCATCCGTCCTTTCATAAACATTTGCTTGTCATCATGGTAGCGCCTACAATTTTGAAGTTAGCCCTTGAAATTTTTTGGATAAAAGTGTAGGTTCCTTTCGTTATTTGTGGCGCCAACTGGTGAATTGTGTAGTACAGTGGTCAAAAAGGGAAAAAAAATTTAAACTGCTCTGATGTGTTTAATTATGACCCCCCCCCCCCCCCCCCCCGTACCACAGGAGGGTCATATAAAAATTGTTTTTTCCGTCTGTGCATCCATGTGTCCGGCAACTTAGAATAATAAAACTTTACACACAAACTTGTGCATGTGGACATAAGGGTGTGCCATCCCAAAAGTAGGTCACCAGCTCAAGTATCTCGGTCACAGTGACATTCTTGTAAAATCGTCTCTGGGCTATAATTCCTTAACTATTAAACTTAGTTTCATGAAACTTCATACACACATATATGTTGACCTAAAGGTGTGTCATGAAATAGAACTAAGTCAATAGGTCAAGCATGTGGGTCAAGGTGATACAATCGTGTTAAACTACATTACACTTCATGTCCAGGCTGTGATTCTGTTGTACTTGACTTAGAATCATGAAACTTTGCATATCTGTGTATCTGGGCACGAGAGTGTGATGTGCATAAAAGTAGGTCACTAGGTCTAGTATCTGGGTCACTGTGATAGCCATTTTTTATTGACTACATTCATTCCAGAATGAGACCTGTGATTAGTTGGGTTATAAATAAGGTGAGGGGTCATGGATCCATCAATCTCTGATTGCATTTTAATTTTCAATGGATCCTTATGAAATTCAGTGGAAATATTCTGGAGGGAATTATGTATTATAATCTGAACATATATATGTGGTGCCATCTATGAATGGGAAATACGACTTCTTATTCGGTAAAATTTATGAAATTCATGATCATGAGAAATTATAAGGTTAATGTCACCAAATGTACAACAAATGTCTGTCATGTGGAAGTTGAATATTACATAAATGAGTGAGCTTGACCAACTTTCTTAAGGTCACAGGGGGAATAGATTTCAGGAAATGATATTCTTATAATGGTCATTACATCAGATTTTCTGGACCAACGTCCATATACCAGAATTGGAATAATATGCAGGCAAAAGTCTGGGATATGGAGTCATGGTGGAGCCATTTGTGATAATTAATGGAACTGACATCACAGGTATATAAAACACCTTAAATTCATTATTGTAATAATGAATTGAGACAGAACTACAGAAAGTACACCAAATGTGCATTAAACCGAAGGTCAAAGTTTGTAATGTTTTGATGACCTTGACCCATTTTTCAAGGTCATGAGGGAACTTAAGGATTTGATAAAAGACACCCAAATTTTGTTTCTTGAGAAAGATGCTTATGATAGCAAATTTACCACAAATGTATGTTATATTTAAAAAGTTGATACTCCATAATTTGGATGACCTTGACGTACTGTGTCAAGGTCATAGAGGTTACGCATTTCAATGAAAGAATTTCTGTGTGATGGTCATTACATTTGGACACACCTACATACATATACTGTTACAAGAACATTTGACAGGCAAGATTCTTATTTCATGTGAAGTCATGGTGGTGCCCCTAGGGGTAGAAATTGGAACTACTATTATAAGATCAAAAGCACAAAATTTATTATTGTTATAATGAATTGAGGTGGAACTACCTAATTTACACCAGTGCATAAGGTCAGTAGTCAAATTTTGCAAAATTATGAGGGACCTTGACATATTTTTCAAGGTCATTATACACTGTAGAAAAAAACACTGTTGAGAAAGAATAAGGCTAGCATAACCAAATATGTTACAAATGTTTATACAGTGGTTCCCCCTCTTATAAGGCCACCCCAAATGCAGCCAAAAAGTGGCCTTATAAGAGGGGTGGGCCTCTCTTGAGGGGGAGAATATAATGGAAATGCCATACTTTCTGCACAAGAATGCTGGCCTTTCAAGAGGGGTGGCCTCTGGTGAGAGGGGTCTTATAAGAGGGGGACCACTGTAATATATAGAGCTTTGATCTTGCATAACATAGATGACCTTGACATTCTTGCTCAAGGTCACAGAGGCATGCTTTTCATCAAATGATTTTTTTGTTTGTGATGGAGGTCATTCATCTCGGAATGTAGTAATGTACAGCAAAGGCTGTTCAGCTTCTTACTATGACTCATCAACTTGCATCTGCATGACTAGTCAACCTATAGTCTCAAAGAAGAAGCAAGTATGTGTCTGTGGTGCTTCATTTACTTGTATGGATCCTCAAAATTCATTAGAGACATCTGTCCATCTGTATATACTTTGTTACGACTCTACTTCTTGATGGAGTGAAGTCTTATCCACCAAATTTATACCAGCTATGCTCCTTTATAAAAAATTGGAAGTGGATGACGTTGACCTATTTATTGACCCACTTTTGAGGGTGAAGTGCAAAACATAATTTTACCACTCTAACTCGTGACAGATTCAAGTCAAGTTTACCAAAGGTACACCAACTGTGCTTCTCAGGAGGCTTCATAAACATACTAAAAGTGGATGACTTTGACCTATTATTTGACCCGCTGTAAATGACATTCATGTTGAAAGAATTAATTGTCAAATGATATTTATACAGGGTTCATACAGGTCCTTGAAATCCTTGAAAGTACTTGAATTTACTACCTGCTGTTTCAAGGCCTTGAAAACCTTGAAAAGCAATGTTTTTGCAATAAAGTCCTTGAAAAGTCCTTGAATTTTAAATATCAAATAACACACCTTCCCCAAAAAGTCAGGTTAGCTCGATCACTTTCTCTCGCATCACTATAGAAACCCCAAAAAATGGACAGCAAGACACGAAAAAGAAAATTGATCAAGTGGGAAAGTCCTTGAATTTTGCTAAAAAGGTCCTGGAAAGTCCTTGAATTTGAAAGCTGCCAAGCTGTATGAACCCTGTTATAGCCAAGATTCAAACCAAATTCACCAGCTTTGCATCTTGACTGTGCTACTTGAGACCCATCAAATTTTACTTTCCTTGTATATTTTGGGTAGAGTTGATGGTAGGCCTATGGTTATTATTGAACATGAATAAAAAGTATCTGTGGACTTGCCTTTGGTTAAACTTTTACCTTGAATGACCTTGAAAGGTCAAACTAAGGTCAAAATTTTTAGTTTTGGTATGGATGATCATAGACATGTACTGTAGTTATTGTTGAACATCAATATGAAAGTATATATGGGATTTCTTTTGGTGTTATGAAATGTGACCTTGTCAGCTTGTGTGAACCTGAAAGGTCAAAATTTAGTGTACCAGCTATGGCTCCTTGTGGGCTTTCAGTGACGTTGAAATGTCAAACTTCGTTCACAATCTTATTTTCCTCATTTACCTTGGGTATGGTTGATCATAGGCCCCTGGTTACTACAGTTGAACATGAATAGGATATTGCCCATGTAGTATCTTTTGGAGTTCTTAAATTTTGCCTTGAGGGTCCTGCAAAGGTCAAACTTAGGTCAGTGAGCATACAAAACCATGGTTGGCCAAAGGTTATTAAGTGCTTTGCACAATATCTTGGTGGTAGTTTTGAAGACACAGACTACATGGTGGCATGAATTATGATTGTGAGTGAAGGAACAATATGCAGTAATTGGGAGAAGTGTATACATATTAGCCATGCACTCTGTGAGATGATATTAACAGGGAAGTCATGCTATTAATTCCCAGACCTTGTTCACATGTATGTTACAGGACCACAGAAATAGATGCATTGCGTGCAGTTTATGAATAGTGCTTCCATTTGTGTGACCATCTGCCTTGAAGACTGATAATGTGGGAGCTTTTCATTGAAACTTTCAGGACATGCAGGACTTATTAGATAGCCTGGACATAATGATTAACTCATTCCACCCTAATGACACTTTTTCCTGCTAAAATATAAATGTCGTCTGCTAATTGTATTTGACTTATTTAGGGATTATTTTTCAAAATTTTGGATGAAACTTGCATGTAATATCATTCCAAGTTATATGCTCATGGTCAACAGCTTTCCTTGGCGCGCTCTGGGTGCATTGCTTCCAGGGCTCACCAAGGAAAGCTGTTGACTCGATCTTCTATCATGCTGAACATATACTGATTAAACTCTCCTGTTTTTAAGGGAATAAAAGTAACTGGATGTCTGATGGCATGTGTTTGGAATATTTGCTTAAGTGTCTACAGGGTCTAGTCAATAAAAATGCTTAGAAGGAGAATTGTAGATTAGCTCCATCACCAATATAAAACATTTGGAATGAGAGTTGTAGATAATTAGCTCCAGTATGATAATGGTGGCGCCACCTGTCAGCAGAGCACCAGGCCCATGGGTCTATTGTTACACAAGTAAAACCCACCTATTTTGTACAACATTGGTAAAGTAATTTGTCAAAACCAGTTTACAAATCCAAAATATGTTTACAATATCAACAGAGGGTAAATACCTGACTGCAAGATGGAATGGGGTTTAAATGCTTGAATTTAAATTGCGGGTGGCAATTCAAGAGAATGTTTAGTTGTTAAGCAGGTAGTGTAAAAGTTGTACCTCTTTTGGGAGACTTCCTCTCTTTATGTGACCATTTCTTGGATGGCACTAGGGGTGGTCATTAAAGAGGGACTAATGTATATACAGAAATGCACGGTATCTGATTATTTTGTGAAGATACTCTTCTGATCAAAATTATGTGAAGGAATTTGCACAATGAGTATACAAACAGCATCTTGGTCATTGATCTTTGATAAAACCAGGTCAATAACAGATATACAAGTGATTATTGACTAGGGATATTGCACATAAGCAGGTGCTTATTGACCTCTGGAACTTAACACAGATGGATATTGACTCCAGTGGATTAAATAGGTGGATACTGATAAAGAATTATATCAAAGGGTTAAAAGGCTGAAATTCTCAGACAATTACTTGATGGCTTGCAAGTGAGGACTAATTAATGGGCAGAAAGAAGGCACACCACTCTGAAATTGGCCTATTGCAATAAATGTCAATGAATGGTGCAATTCTTGTCAAATGGCTGTGAGCAGTAATAGGGCCAGTTATTCTGAAATCTATTTCCTTTTCTGTCATATGATAAGAAAACACATAAATCAGTTATAATTGAACATTCGTGGTAGTTCAGATCTGATCCACTAGAAATTGGCAGCCATACAGCTATTGGTTGCAACCAAGTCTGCTCTTCAGGTAAGAGTGAATTGAATTCAATATATCCAGACTTTAGCATAATTCACTGGTCATGTGTGTGACCTTGGCTGCCCCAGACTGGAGAGTGCAGAGTATGAGATTTGAGCAAGAAAAATTGGGTTTATTGGAGGGAAAGCCAGATAAGGCATGGCAGACGGGCATTACCATATTCAATGTAAAAGAATGACAAGAGAAGCAGTGCCATACTCAATGTAAAAGAATGAAAGAGAAGCAGTACCATATTCTATGTAAAAGAATGACGAGAGAAGCAATACCATATTCAACGTAAAAGAATGACAGAAGCAATACTGTATTCAATGTGAAAGAATGACAAAAGAAGCAAAGAATAGCAGAGAAGCAATACCATATTCAATGTAAAAGAATGGCAGAGAGGCAATACCATATTCAATGTAAAAGATGGCAGAGAAGCAATATCATATTCAATGTAAAAGATGGCAGAGAAGCAATACCATATTCAATGTAAAAGATGGCAGAGAAGCAATACCATATTCAATGTAAAAGAGCACATGATTATCATGATCCTCTTGTTATATTTTATGTCGGTTGTAAAATGTAATCAAAATCATGGGTTTCACATGCAGCTTAATGCAAAAATGATGCAACTTTGTTGAACGTTTCATATTAAAATTATTGATCCAGGACATGGTTTCTTTACACCATTGCAACCTCCGTTTTTGACATCTTCTTGAAGTGCATTTCAGTTTGTATTGTTTTAGCAATATAAGGTATACATACAACATGCAACCCTTCTCTTTAATTCTTAGGTCACTCCCTGCCTTTACTATTTTATCTATAGGTGGTTAAGTATTCTAAGTCTAAGAGTATATAGATAGAGTACTTTTTATCTTCCATATATAGGAGATAGTAGGGTAAAAAAAGGAGACCATGTCTTCAAACACCATGTCTTGAGAAACCACAATTTCCTCTGTCCAAGGTGTGGCCTTTCAAGACAGGTGTCACTGCAATTACAACTGAATGTGATGAAAAGATTTCCTGCAGAATGAATAGGTCTGTAACCCTTCAGTCCTGAAAAAGGGTAAAATTGCCACCCCAAGGAAACAGTTACAATCACAGATCCCTGGATGTTGAACCAATTTGCTAAAGTTCATTCATACAGTTGGATTAGCAGAGTTGAAAAAATGTCCAGAAAATTTACAAATGCCACATACAAAAATGTAATGTGACTGATTACAAACGTTTGTTTAACATGCTATGACTTTGGTAGTGGCCAGAGACTCATTTCTTCATACAGCTGATAAAACATGGTAGACAGGGCTCAAAAATAGCACCTGCCACCAGCCAAATGATGCTCAATTTTGGAGGTGGCTAGCAAATTTTTACCAGAGGATTCTTAATTCTAATTTGAAAAAAAAAAAAAAAAAAAAAAAAAAAAACCTCTCGCTGATCTTAAAATTTTCGTCTCTGACTAGTGAGTGAAAAAATATTGATTTGGAGTCCTGGCTTAATCTGCAAAGAGAGAAAATCTATAGAACTGTAGAAAGCAAATACTTCAATGATTGCAGGGCTGTATTGGTAAACATGTAAACTGCAGAAACAATTAAAACGTTAGCCTTGTGCAGGATGCAAAGAGGGTAGACTCATAATTCATCTCATTGGTGATGACATTGTGAATGGAGAATCATTAGTTATTTATATTGCAATGACAGCATCGGACTTGAAGAGTGCCAGGGGAAATCAGTTGACAGATTAATTCATCCCAGATAAGTGACAGATTTTCTCACATAACCAAAGGCTCAAGACAGGCCATGAAAGGTGTAACATTGATTGCAATTCTACATCCCTCAAATTGATAGCACGTTTTCCATGAGCCATCTACATTAATGCTGCGGAGCTGTTAAGTAGTCGATAGAGTGATTGGTTCAAACTTGCTGGAAGGAGCGCCACTGTGCTCCACGTAAACCGGCCAAAACCGGCTGGTGGTCAAATGTTGTCTGCTTCAGTGTTTTCAACTAATTTCAACAGTTATAAAAAACAATTTGACTGAGAAATGTACATCAGACTTATCAAGATCACATGCCCCGGGTCAACAGCTTTCCTTGGCATGGGTCGGACACTTAGTGCCCAACCCATGCCAAGGAAAGCTGTTGACTCAGTCTTAATTCAAGGGGGAAAGGGTAAAAGAAATTGTGACATGGCAACTTGTAGCTGACTCAGACAAATTTTGTTGCAATAAAGTACTTATGGAGGCAGGTGAGGAAGAACATCTATGCCTCTGCATATGAGAACATGTGTGTAACTCTTGATATTTTTCAATATTTTTAAAGTGAATGAAAGCTATAAATTAAACTAGCCAAACTCGTGTCATAAAAATGTAGGAATGTTGTCACCATATAAAGTTTTCTTAGGCCTGTATATTGAATGTAATGAAGTCTACTTTGTCCATCTTTCACTTACCACATGTCCGATCTTAAGTCAATGATTAACCATTTAAACTTAAATTTTAGAATGAGTCAACAGCTGTCCTTAGCCTTGATTGGGCAACAAACACCCAGCCGAGGTCAATGAAAACAGTTGACCTGGGACATGTCATCTTGTTTAGATCTCATTCATAATGTTTTTTCATCACTGAATACATGTATTGACACTAGTCAAAAGTGTTACAGCAGACAGCATTTTGCCACCAGCTGGTTTTGGCTGATTTGACAGGAGAAGTGAATGTGACCCTGGTAATTCATGGCCAGCTGCAGCAAGAGCTATGGCAGTATGACTTATTAAGTGATGGAAAAATCTGTGACCAAGGCCTGAACTTATGTACAATATGGGATGAGTCCAGTAAAATAAAACGGTAGTGTATGTTAACAACAGATGGAGCTACCAGTACAGTTCCGCCAAGTAATCAAGTGCAGGTCAAGCCACATGTGGGATAAACAAAGCCAGCTCCTCTGATACGTCAGTCATTGCCAACAGGAATGGGGAAGGTACACAGGGAACAATGTCATGACACACCACTTCCTGTTGGAAATGGCCGACCAATAGGACAAGCTTCTTTGTTTATCTCCCAGATGGCAGCATCTGTAATATTTACATGCTACACAGGTGCTGCCTTCTGCTGTGTACTCCTCTCATTGATGTGACCTGATGTCTTTTCCTATACATGTGCTGATGGCTTATCTGTTGGTGATATACAGCATAAGGTGTTTGAGGCCAGAGTCATTTAAATAAAAGCTGGATGAAATATGACAAAATTCTAACGGAACAATGGGACTAGGAATGTAGGAGCTTTTCGGTGAAACATTTTAACCCCTTTTGATCTGTTTGTCATCAAAGTTTATGAAATGTGTTTGCATGTATCAGTAGTCTGACAGTCTGTGCATCTACCCAAATTACTGTCATTGAACATCGTATGGGGCAAAATTGGTGTGTTGTGTAGCATAGTCCATTCCACTTGTTGTGAATAAAATATCTTGTGAACATACAGTCCAATTTTTCACAAATTCAACATAATGGTGCCTGTGTGAAATCTTGTAAACTCATTAGACTTTGATGATCTAAATCTAGTAGCATATGTTAACCACAGGCGGTGTCACCAGTACGCCGCACCAGGCAAATATCACTGCTCTGATTGGTCAGTTCTGGCCAATAGGAAGTGATATCTCATGGTACAGTTCCCATGCACCAGTTGCTACATCAAGATGTGTTGGTGATATTTACCATTGGAGATCACAGTCTTGTTTGGGGAGGGGGGGGGGGTTATTCAGTCAATTTTTGCTTCCTGCTGCATGTAGTTTTAACCCTTTCCCCCTTAAACCGGCCAAATCGGCTGGTGGTCAAATGTCATCTGCTTCAACGTTTTCAACTAATTTCAACAGTAATGAAAAACTGTTTGACTGAGAATTGCAGATGAGACCTAGCAAGATCACGTGCCCCAGGTCAACAGCTTTCCTTGGCATGGGTTGGGCACTTAGTGCCCAACCCATGCCAAGGAAAGCTGTTGACTCAGTCTCAATTCGAGGGGAAAAGGGTTAATTCTTTGATTCACCATCCTGGCACTTCAGGTAGGCGGCCAATCAAAAGGTGTGAAGAGCATGCATTGACAACCAAGAAGCAGGATCAAACAAACCCATAGCAGCCTATATATTGTATGTTAAACATGCTGGACAAAAAGAGTGAAAAGTACACTTTCTGAAAATCATTTTTTATTAAAACCCATATATACTAATACAGCAGAGTATAGATTAAAAGCATCCGTGATCTGCAGCCCAAAATCTATGTCTAGATAGCTATGAGTAATTTGCATCCAAAAGATGGCAATTTTACATGGGAGTGAATGGGAATATACTCTTGTTTCCACTGGGTGGAAATTAGTAGGTCAGTGCCTGTAATGTCATAGAGAATCCAAGAAATATCTTGGTATACACCATTCAAACACTGCTGCCTAGTAAAGGACTAATTCATTAATGCGTTTGATGAAACTAACTGAGATATCTCTTTGTGTTATTGAAGGAGCATCACTTCAGAATATATAAATTTGTTTATTGGAGACACATATTAGTGTATCACATATTGCATATTTTGTGTGTTTTAGGTTGGAGATCACCCCGGACAGCCCTAAGTGGGTGGGTGCTTGGTGGATTGGATTCCTCATTGTGGGGACACTTGCTTTCCTTGTGGCCTTCCCCATCCTGGGCTTCCCCAGATCTCTGCCAGGTGAGTACCGCACCAAAGGTATGGACATGATATGATTGGCTTCCATCAAATTGATGTGAACCCTGATTTGCCATCACCTTAAATCTTGCCATGTGAGCAGTATTCTGCAGATCCAAACCATGGTGAGGTAGCCCTCAGTCCTTTGTTTTTAAAGAATGGAAGAGTGATCTCGCCGTCACTCTCCTGAAACTTAATTCAGGGGAGCTTTTTCAATCTCTGTATGTAGCTATAAAAACAAAATCAGTATAGAAGTAGCTTTCCTAAAAATAAAAAGTGCCCACAGTTGGCAGGTGTCCACAATAGACAGCTATTTTTAACAAGAAAATTGACCTTTCAGTACTGGACATAACTTTCCACATAATACAGGTGTCCACAAGGACAGGTTTTACTGTAATAATGTCTGTCATTAATTATACAAGACAACAGCGAACAGGAAACTGTACAACAACCATGAGCCGGCGAGGAACCCCAGCACAGCTTAGTTTGATACTCATAGCTCTAGCACCACTGGAACGAAACAGCTACCAAACGCTCCTGTGTGCATGTCACATGAGGGAGTGAAAACAGGTCTAGACTGCCTGTTTTTTTTCTCTGTTACAGGTAGCTAACTTGGTCTTACACTCCACATAAGATCAGTTGCTATATACTGACCCTTGGAATAATTTAGTTTGTGAAATGATCACCTAGGGGCAACTTAACGCACTGCAAAGAATAAACGATGAAATAACACACAACTTTGTTAAGTGTCTCACTAATGATTTTACGTAAACTTCAAATTAATGGAAAAAGTGTGCTTAGAATTATAGATATATGCACCAGCTATCATGATGGCATGCCCCAAGTCAACAGCTTTCCTTGGCATGGGTCAGGCATCTGACACAAGGAAAGCTGTTGACTAGGTCGAGATGGGTTATGTGGGGAAATCTGAGACCTGTATGGAGTGAATACAGTGAAACCTGTTTTCAAAGACCACCCTTAGGGCAGGATAAAAAGTGGTCACACAAGGCAGGTGGTCTCTCAATGGAGGTGCAGTAACATGGGAAAGATAGCCAAAGGGAATTTGGAAACATGGTATTAAAAGGCATGGTCTTTCATCTCACTGGTCTCTCAAAACAGGTTTCACTGTATAGATGATGACAGCTCACGTTTCTTGTCCCATTGTATTCTATACTATGTACCACAGCATGTAGTTCCTCTTGGTACTAATTAATTTTGTGCTGATTCAGTTGGTAGTCTTTATCACAATAGAATTTCACATCAGTCATTTATAGTCATTATGTGTTAAACATTTGCCTCAAAAGATTGCCCAGTATCATTCTAATATGACGCTATTTACGGATGAACTCAATCTGGTCCAATCTTTTATCATCAGAAACTGCTCTGTCCATTTTTGTGTTTAACTTAAGAAATGTGTAAATAGCTAAAATATTTTGAAAATAATTATTCAGGGGCCACAACAAAATCTTTTTAATTATGCCCAATTTTCAATACTGGCCACAGATTTTTGAAGCCTAGATCTGTTGCTGAAATCCCCTTTCAGTGCCAAATTTTGGACTGAGTCAACAGCTTTTCTTAGCACAACGTCCAATGCATACCAAGAAAAGCTGTTGACCTGGGTATTCTGTCTTGAACTGTAGGCATACTGGTACTTGAATAAAAGGTCTTTTCATGAGGAATACGCATCTTGGATCCTAATGATAATTCAGACTAGTTTGACATAAGTAGATTAACTTAAGACATGATTGGCACTGAAAGAGTTAAAAATATACTGGGACAAACAGCTGTATTGCTGTAAAGCTAGCAGTGCAGCATCTTGGTAAACATTGGCATGAGATGATGTACAAAGGTCACCAATGTAGCACAGATCAGCCATATTTGTGCTTGCCTTTGCAAAACAGAAACATGAAAAGTTCAACATTAATAATGCATTCTAGTGTATCAGAGCTCGGCAAGCCCTCAACTGTTGAGCAAGCAACTAAAATTACGGTCAGAAGCAGCCAAAAATTAAAACTTCTAAATGAATTTAGACCATTGGTTGTCTAAAGTGTAAAAAAAGAGAGAATTGTGGGTAATTTGTCAAAAAGACTCACTGTTGATTCTTGTAAATATTGGACATTTTAAGATGTGAGGAAAAAGGTCAAGACTAGGCTTTTGAAAGAATGGTGATGACTCCTCGATTTTAATGTTTGTGAATTTGCAACCAAGTGCAAGAGGGTTGACCTGGTGCCACATTTCTTGACATTAGTAATTATATTGTTGATGCATGAACAAATTGTAGAAGGGTTTCAAAAAGACTTCCTAAACAAGGAAAAACAAAATATGCTTGTGTTCAAATTTCTTAAAAGGGTCTGCAAAGCTGCGTGCACAGCGGGTGTCCGAAGCTTACCAGGGGTCAGACTCGGCATCGTCTAAGCCAGGTTTTGGTGTGGGCATCAAGGACATCCCAGCCTCCTTGAAGATACTCATCACCAACCCTACCTTTATGTTTCTTAATCTAGCAGGTGCCTCAGAAGGTAAGACCTTTTTGTACGTACTTTCAGGGGATTCCTCTTGGAACACTTCAAAGGGATCATAGTTATCAGGCAGAATTTGGGAATGTGTAGATGCGAACATTGCCTGTGAAGCAGACCCAACCTCCATGTTATGTCTGGTCTGCTCTTGTTTGACAAAGTCACTGTTTTAGCTTTGGAAAAATGACACAGCTTCTAATTTGTTGATTATGGTTACCACGGTAACTGGCAGCAGTACACCAGAAACCAGAGGCTGCTACTGGCCAAGGTGATAATGATGAACTTGCTCAGCCCCCTCCATTGTCTCAGTCTAGGGGGAGGATCACAGTATAGTTTTCTTTCCCTGACTCACTGAAAATAAAATCCTCTCAAAGAAGGACAGACCAAGTGTAGAACTAGTAGAGATAACAAAAAACTAGGTCTGCATTAGAGGCAAATGGAAAAACCCTGTTCTGCATAAAGCTGGTTGTGCATCTTGTGTCTACCCCATTATAAATATGTTCAAACCTGGATGCCCTTTTTCAGGAGCTGATGCATTGAATGGAAGACCCTTTTACTTAAAAGGGATTCCTCAATAGATATTTTAATGGAGCACCTTGACATAATTTAATAGGTTACCCCTTTGCTTAATGGGATGTCTATCTAAATACCTTGATGGGTGAAGTCCAGAATGTTTGGATCATAAGGCAGAGGATGAACAATCAAGAAAGCCTGAAAGTTGAGAGGTTAAAATCCCCCTCTAGTGGTGCTGATCCAGATCTTGTTAGCTTATTCTGATTGCATTGCATCAGTCATGTACCACATGAGATTATCCATGTATGTATGTATGTATGTATGTATGTATGTATGTATGTATGTATGTATGTATGTATGTATGTATTTTGTAAGTGGTTCACTATCAGGGGCATATATACAAGCTTCATCCGTTTGCTATGCGCACTGTATAAACAAAATATGCAGTGTACAAATTGCATTGGCTCTGCTAAAAGTAATTTTGAAAACCCATTTCATCATGTGGCTTGATATACTTATTTGAACAGATCCCATGGCAAATGTGCCAAACTCATTTTTTCCTGTTCCATAAAGATGGTGCATACATCCAAGTCAACTGAGACAGAAATATCAAAAAGCCACAATAAAAGTGATCACAGATGTTCTGGAATGCACATTTCAGCCACGTTGTTGCCAAAGGAACAGTATGTGAAAAAAATAATGTTGAATAAATTTAACTGTAAGCTTAAAATAAGATTATTTTTCATTGGATGGAGGGCACTTATATTTTTAGATATTTAGGGGACAGGTGTTTGCAGCATTCAGATTTAACTGACAAGCTACAGAACAGCATTGTGATCACAATTTGATATGGTGGGTGTTTTGGAAGGTGCTGCCATCTGTGGATTGCTGAAGGAACCATTTTCTTTATTTCCTGCAAAGTGCATGGTGAATGTGAGAGGGCAGTATCACCAGAATGGTACTTTTGGGGCATTTGCATAGCTTGGACCAACCTTAAGTAACATACAGAATGACTAAAATGAAAATCAAAAAAGGTGCCTTTGTGCAGGACCATACATATGGGGTAAGAAGAAAAAAATATAGGTAATTATGGTGGTCAGCTGTCATGTCAAAACATACCTGAGCAACAATATTAACTATACTGTTAATTTGTGATGTTGACTTTTTAAAAATTACCAGACTTGTGATGAAGCTGAACAGTATTGAATATCATGAGACAAGTTTTTGTAGTGCTTCATGCATACATGTCTGGTGGGTGGAGCCTGACTGGTTTCTTTGCGATCGATATGCACAACATAGAAATAAATCAAGTTGTATGGTGTTCATAAGGGTCTGGCATTCTTGTCTTGTCAGGCATTTGCCATAATGGTGCGTCATAACAAAGATGCTGCCTCATTGGTTAATATTGTTTAGTAAATTGGTTGAAACACTACTCCTTGGCATATTATGTGGTAGAGGTACAGGAATGCTGCTCCATTGGATAATATTATATCTTTACAGACATGTTGGTCTATGGGCTTAAATTGTGTGGTATTATACAGGAATGCTGCTCCATTTGGCTGATGTGTGCTTGTGGGAATTCAGCTCCATAGGGTTAATATAATGTGGTATATTGACAAGAATTCTGCTCTGTGGATTAACACTGTGTTGCATATTTTAATTTTAAAAATTGATATGTTATGTGGTTTATTTACTGGGATGCTGCTCAGTTGATTAATACTTTGTGGAGGATGCTGCTCAGTGGGTTAATATTTTGTGGTATATTTACAGGAATGTTGCTCAGTGGGTTAATGTATACTTACAGTGATCTTGGCAGTGGGTTCATATGTGGTATATTTACAGGAGTGTTCTTCAGTGGGTTAATATGTGGTATATTTACAGGAATGTTGCTCAGTGGGTTAATGTTATGTGGTATATTTACAGGAATATTGCTCAGTGGGTTAATGCTATGCAGTATATGTACAGGAATGTTGCTCAGTGGGTTAATGTTATGTGGTATATTTACAGGAATGTTGCTCAGTGGGTTAATGTTATGTGGTATATTTACAGGAATATTGCTCAGTGGGTTAATGCTATGCAGTATATGTACAGGAATGTTGCTCAGTGGGTTAATGTTATGTGGTATATTTACAGGAATGTTGCTCAGTGGGTTAATGTTATGTGGTATATTTACAGGAATGTTGCTCAGTGGGTTTGCTGCCTTCACACCAAAGTTTATTGAGTCTCAGTTCAGCATTTCTGCTGGATGGGCAGCACAGCTTGTGGGTAAGTACAGTTGTCATAACAGCCAGTTGCAGTCAGTTAAGCATGGTGGGTGGGAGTGAGTTTAATTGTTTGAGTAGCAGGTCAGATTGCAGTTGTGATCACTATAATACTAGGAAAGACCAAGTGTTCTAAATCTGGACACCCAGCCAAATAAATGATGAACTATTAACCTTCGTGATACTGACAGTTAAAGTTAGTGAGCTTGACAGCTGTCATCTACAGCTGTCTGTTGCCATGGTAATTATATTGTGGACAAAGAAAGGTGACAAATTTTGACCCCATCTTAACCCTTTTGTTTCCAATTTTGACAAAGGTCAATGTGTTCTCGACATAAGGATGCAAGATTCATCATGCTGAATATGGCCTCTTTTATACCAAGACCATAAACTCCTTGTACTGTAGTGTCCCTTTTATGATACAATAATTGAAAGTAATTTTCCGTAAACAGTGTTAGCAGGAGATTTACTCTCAGGGCGCCCACCAAACTATGGCATGTCCAGAGAGTGTGCTTTCTCTTTTTACATATGTGCAGGCATCAAGAACCAACAGCTAGCATTTAATTCATTCTATGTGATCAATTAACATATAGACAAACACAGAGAACTAAGTCAAACACTGATCATCAACCATGGGTGTGCTTTAACCCTTTCAGTGCCAAATTTTTAGATGAGTCAACGGCTTTTCTCGGTGCCCCATGTGCGCCGAGTAAAGCTGTTGACCTGGGGTATTCTGTCTGGAACTATAGGTATACTGGTACTTGAATGAAAGGGCTTTTTACCAGGAATACGAATCTGGAATCCACATGATAATTCAGACTTGTCTGACTTAAGTAGATCGACTTTAGATGGGATTGACACTGAAAGACTTAAAATCTCCCATTAAAAGCCAATGCCAGCCACCAATGAATAATACTCATGATATTATTTGTAAACAGACCTTTCATTGAAAAGTATAACGGGGCACATGTGCCTCAAGAAAGCAGAGAGGATAGTAATGGCTCAGGTCTATAGCTTTCCTCAGTCCACTCCGGGTGCCCGAAGCACGCCAAGAAAAACTACTGACTCCGTCAAAACTTGGCACTAAAAGAGCTGATGTTAAAAATGTTAAATAATTAGGTGTAGTTGTAACATGATAGGCATGTCCAAATATGGAGATCGAGAGAAGATGATGCACGGTCTCTGTCACAGAGGCAATCATCAAGATGATTACATTTACAAAATATGCTTTTTTAAATCAAAATTAGGGGAAATCTACAAAGTGATGAGATTTTTATGATAGATTTTGCAATATTTGAAGTACAAATGTATCGAAGAGGCTGCTGGTTTTAAGGGGTTATTGGTTAAGAGAGGTGTGCTCATGCAAATACTGTCACCAAATTTATAACAATATGGTAATTGCAAGGCCCCCCCACCCCCAAAAAAAAGAAAAAGAAAAAAAGTTAGTAAGTAGGTTAGTAAGTCAGCAAGCGAGTGAAAGAACATTGGTATACAAAACCCAATCTTAAAGTTTACTGGAGTAATTGGTTCTATTGCAGGTTTTGCGATGATTCCAGCTGGTGGTGGAGGAACGTTTATAGGGGGTTACATCGTGAAGAAGTTTGACCTGAAATGTGCGGGTATCATTCGCTTCTGTCTGTGCACAAGTACAGTTACTTTACTCCTGACCACAATCTTCCTCATACAGTGTCCTAACGTGCAGTTTGTGGGAGTGAACACACCATATGGGTATGTGAATGGGTAAGTGTTCGACGCAGCATTCCACGTCGTTCACTTGTAAATATTGCACCAACACACACTGAGTTAAAGGAATTTGGTATCTGAGGGGTCAACATTAAGGTTTCTAGCTACCGTCCCACAATTATCTTGTATATTTTTGGGCAACCAGTGGGTTAAAATTTCTGTTTAGCTTTTCGTGTTCTGTTGCCTTAACAAAAATTCTAATTGAGCAAATGTACACAAGGGCAAAAGGGGAAAATGACCATACCCACTCAAAACAAAACAAAACAAAAACAAAAAAATAAAATAAAATTGTAGTTGCCCCAGGCAATAGGCTGGCCTCAATGTTGAACCCTATATCTAGTTCCTGTTTTACCCTCTTTTAGGGCCCCAGCCCTTTAAGCACCCCGCTCACCTAACTGATACAGAAAATGAAGAAATTGTGCAAATTTCTGAAATGTTCAGAATTTAAAAATAATGCTATAATATTCAAAGCATAGAACCTGAGTTCAGTCTCGCATAAAAAAAATTTCCTAAGCACCCTATTTACTAAATGCTCATAATATGGTAATATTGATCATGTGACAAAGAACGGACATAATCTCATTTTCGGCACATTGCGCTGACTGTAAATGGGCTAAGGAGACGCTTGTGCACCAGAACACTGCTTACTTTGTACCTGGATGTAGGACTTCTCAACCAGATTAACTGAGAATTGTTCTCGTGATTTATGAGATTTTTTTTGGTGTTGTTTCTTTTTATGTTGAAGTTCTTAATGCTGGACCAGAAATTGGTCAAACACCCACACGGAATGAAAGTGCAGTTTTTTTTTTTTAAATTAAGATTTGTTGAAAAGTTTACTTCGGTTTAGTTTAAGTTGGTCACATGAAGTGCCTGCCCCCCGGCCCTTACCCTGCTATAGGAAAGAAACCCACCCTGTTTAGGGGACACTGTTGGCCTGTCCCTGGCCTATTTATGCTGACTGTACACAGTTTTATAGTATTTAGCATTGGAAACATGCTGTGATATATATATATATATATATATATATATATATATATATATATATATATATATATATATATATATATATATATATACATATATATATACACATATATATACACATATATATACACATATATATATACACACATATATATACACACATATATATACACACATATATACACACACATATATATACACACATATATATACACACACACACACGTATATATATATATATATATATATATATATATATATATATATATATATATATATATATATATATATATATATATACATATATATATATATATACATATATGTATGTATGGAACTACTGCTGTGAGCAGTGGCATTGCTTTTTGCCATCACTAGGCTCGGACATAGGAGTCAATTTCTTTGTAAAATTTACCTGTGGTTGCAGGTCACCTGTTGTTTGTTGTCACTTTTTCTTTGCAGAAACAGCAGGTACCACAGTATATATATTTATGTATATATTGCATGTATTTCAGGACCATGAAATGTTTTTAACTTTGATGTGGCCAACATGTTTTAAGTGTTGATATTTTCAGTGAGTGGTTGTACATTGTGCAGATTTTGTCACCCTCCACAAGGGCATTGTGTTGCAATGAAGAACTTTCCAGAGAGAAAAAAGGCCAGCAAATGTTGTCCAGTGTCTGCTAGTTCTTTGAGTTCGCTGGATTTTTTTTTTTTTTTTGGTGCTTATGTGCATGCAGTTATCATATTCAGATACTTAAGGAAATTTCATATTCTATAGCATTGTCCTCTGTAGGAAAAACTAATGTATTATTTTGACCCTTAAAGTGCTAATCACTGCTATGGTCGTTTTCTCATTACCTTTGAATATAATGGTTTAATGATTCAAATTCCTCATGAAGATACCTTTCATTCAAATAGCAGCAAGCCTAGTCTCAAGCAAAAAGTAGTCTTAGTCAACAGCTTTCCTGGGGACACTGCGCATTGTGCGCAAAGTGTTCCGAGGAAAGCTGTCGACTCAGCCTTAAGTCAAGGCTTTAAGGGTTAATTTATTAGAATTCACATACATAAAAAATGAGGGAAGACTGAGTATGAACCCAGACATGTGGAAAATAAGCCTGCAGGTTGGTCATGAATGTACAACTGTGGAAAATGAGCACTAACCCTTTAACCCCTGAATTCACATTGAGTCAACTCGTTTCCTTGGTATGTGATCTTGATAGGTCTCATCTTCAGTTCCCAGTCAAATTGTTTTTCTTTACTGTTGAATTTAGTTAAAAATATTGAAGCAGATGACATTTGACCACCAGTCAGTTTTGGGCGGTTTAACGGGAAAATGGTTAAAGTTGGTCACTACATGTCCTCTGTGTGAGTCAGCTGTATGATTACAAGCCCAAGGTCAATACCATGGAGAAGTAATTTGTTCGGTTTCCTTATGCATGAGCATGACTTGCAGAATGTATAAAAGTCAGGGAAAGAAAAGGTAATTCTGCAAACATGCTGGAAGGGGGTGGTGGGAGTGATCACGGCAATACCTGTACTATGGCTCAAAGAATAACATGTATTCTGAAACTGGCTGTTTATTCGTTTATTTGCCAAATAATCCAATACAAATCATAATATGTTCAATATATAATACAAATATTGGCAGGAGGGAAAGAAGCATATACACGCTTATAGAACCTCCTTTATGATAAAAATTAACACATTTACATTACAGAACACTGGTGCAATATCAGAATACATATATATATATTTCAAATTTGTTAGGTACATAACACTGTACCTAGATTAACTTCCTAACAGTAAAACAAACAAACACATAAACAAAAACAGACACAAGAGGATATAGTACGAATCCAGCGATCATAGTGACAGTAAATGCAATTTTAGATGACTTTTGAACATATGATTATGTTGGTAAACTTAACAGCAGTCATATTTACAGGGTTTCTGTTAACTGTCAAATGGGGATATATTACCCTTTCAAATAATGAAATACCCCCTCAGCAAAATTCAAAGGGTCCCAACTTTTCTATATTTACTTTGTTAAATACTCTGCAAAATATAGGAAAAAATGCTGGGACCCTCTGAAAAAATTCCTAACAAAAACACAGTATTTATAAACTGGTTATTATCATCTGTGTGGTTTGAGGGTTTCTGACAGTCTGCCCATAGTGCGTGTTGTGATTTCTTATGGATGTTATATTTTTCTTCTTGCGTCAGCCAAGCTTATAGCTTATCAGGAGTGGAGGTATACCCTGTAGATTTGCTTTATTCTGCATGTATAGGTTTGTGAGTTTTGTTTTTTTTTTTGTTTTGAGCCTTTTATCAGAGTCTTAACTTTGGGCACTCTTTCAATGAAGCCAAAGTTAATCCTTAAAGTGCTTATCATAGCTATAGTTGTTTTTTCACTGCTGTTAAATACATGATAATTAAAGGATTCAAATTCCTGATGCAGATACCTTTCATTCAAATGCCAGCAAGCCTAGTCTAAAGCAAAAAGTAGTCTCAGTCAACAGCTTTCCTTGGGATACTTCATGCAAAGTGTCTTGATGAAAGCTGTTGACTTAATCTTAAATCAGTGCTTTAAGGGTTAGAAATACGTTTTTGATGATGTTCATTTTTTATGCCCCCTCCTAACGGAGTAGGGGCATATATAAATTGCTTTTTCTGTGCTTTCCGCCTACCCGCATTTTGTGTTCAGGCTATAATTCACTTCTCTGTCAACTTATATTAATGAAACTTTACACATAGATTGCATCTGAACATAAGGGCATGTCATATACCCAAATTAGGTCGCTAGGTCAAATATCTGGGTCACATTGACATATTCTTGTAAAATCCTGTCAGGGCTATAATTCCTTTACTCTGTAACCTAGATTAATGAAACTTTACACACTGATGGATCTTCACATGAGGGTGTGTCATGCACCAAAAGTAGGTCAGCAGCCTAAGTATCTGGGTCACAGTGACATATCCTTATAAAATCATTTCCGGGCTATAATTTCTTTACTGTTAAACTTATAATTAGTTTCATCAAACTTCACACACAAATATATCTTGACCCAAAAGTGACACGAAACTAAATTAGGGGTTACTAGGTCCCAGGTTACTAGGTCAGAGTATCTTGGTCATGTTGATACAATCATCTAAAACTACATGACACTTCATGTCCGGCCTATAATTTGCTGTCCCTTCAACTTAGATTAATGAAACATTACATGCAGGTGCATTTGGACATAGGGGTGTGTCATGTACCAAAATTAGGCCACTAGGTCAAGTATCTTCATCAAAATGAAATATTCCTGAAAAAGTTTGTCCGGGCTGCAATTCCTTCAGTATTTAACTTAAATTAATGAAACTTTACATACAGATGCATCTACACATAAGGGTGTGTCATGTACCAAAAGTAGGTCACTAGCTCAAGGATCTGGGTTACAATGACGTCCTTGTAAAATCATGTCCTGACTATTATTCCTCTACTGTTTAACTTAGTTTCATGAAACTTGGCAAAAACACATATGTTGGCCTAAAGGTGTGTCGTGAAACAAAAGTAGGGCACTAGGTTAAGTATCTGAGTCTCTGCTATTCGTGTCCGGGCTGTAATTGTCCTTCAACTTATAATCATGAAACTTTACACACAGTTGCATGTGGACATAAGAGTGTGTCATGTACCAAGAAAAAAGTCACTAGATCAAGCATCTGGGTCACAGTGACATATTCTTGTAAAATGATGTCAGGGTTATAATTGCTTTACTATTTAAATTAGTTTCATGAAACTTCACATACACACATATTTTGACCTAACGGTGTGTCATGAAACAAAAGAAATTCACTAGTTCAAGTATTTGGGTTATGGTGACACCTTCATGTAAAACTACATTACACTTCACGCCTGGGCTGGAATTCTGTTGTCCTTTGACTTAGAATCTAACTTTACACACATGTGTATGTGGACACAAGAGTGTTTCATACAGTAAAGTAGGTCACTAGGTCAAGTATCTGGGTCACAGTGATAGTCTATTTTTATAGAGTAGAGTCATTCCAAATTGAGACCTGTTATTAGCACGGTAATAAATGAGGCGAGGTGGGCATTAATCTAGCAATCTCTGATACTATTTTAACTCATTCCATACCAGTCCCTGATTTTTTCTGTATACATTGTATTTACCAAAATTTAAGACGACATTTGCATACTTAAATTTTCATGAAAACAGCTTTCCTTCAAGTACCAACATGTCAATAGTCTCAAGTCAGTGGTTCTGGCATTGCCTGGCAAGTCATGCTGCAGCTGCTGCAAGGGCAGCTGCAGCATGACTAGCCAGGCAGTGCCAGAACCATGAACCAATGCATGTGACCATAGTATGGAATGAGTTAATTTGTCCAGGTGTACATGTGAAATACAGGAAAATAAGGCAATCAGCAGTAGAATGGTCTGTAGAGCAAGCAAGCAAGGTATGGCATCCTGCATGATCGTGAGCTGTTTGCCTGTTGTGTGTGCTATTTTCTTACACAAGCAGTGGTGTCACTATTAGGATGTATAAACCATTCATTCTGACAGACCAGAATGCATTTTGTCTGAACTCTTTCACGGCCAGCGTCAATAAAAGTTGATGTGCTCTGAGCTGACATCAGGTTACTGGATACCTATTCCTTGTAAACCAACTGACATCAGGTTACTGGGTGCCTATTCTATGTAAACCAACTGACATCAGGTTACTGGGTGCCTATTCCTTGTAAACCAACTGACATCGGGTTACTGGGTGCCTATTCCTTGTAAACCAAGTGACATCAAGTTACTGGGTGCCTATTCCTTGTAAACCAACTGATATCAGGTTACTGGATGCCTATTCCTTGTAAACCAAACTTTCATTAGGTTACTGGGTGCCTATTCCTTGTAAACCAACTGACATCAGGTTACTGGATGCCTATTCCTTGTAAACCAAACTTTCATTAGGTTACTGGGTGCCTATTCATTGTAAACCAACTGATATCAGGTTACTGGGTGCCTATTCCTTGTAAACCAACTGACATCAGGTTACTGGGTGCCTATTCCTTGTAAACCAAACTTTCATTAGGTTACTGGGTGCCTATTCCTTGTAAACCAAACTTTCACTAGGTTACTGGGTGCCTATTCCTTGTAAACCAAGTGACATTAGGTTACTGGGTGCCTATTCCTTGTAAACCAAATGACATCAGGTTACTGGGTGCCTATTCCTTGTAAACCAAGTGACATCAGGTTGCTGGATGCCTATTCCTTGTAAACCAACTGATATCAGGTTACTGGGTGCCTATTCCATGTAAACCAACTGACATCAGGTTACTGGGTGCCTCTTCCTTGTAAACCAAACTTTCATTAGGTTACTGGGTGCCTATTCCTTGTAAACCAAATGACATCAGGTTACTGGGTGCCTATTCCTTGTAAACCAACTGATTTCAGGTTACTGGGTGCCTATTCCTGGTAAACCAACTGGCATCAGGTTACTGGGTGCGTATTCCTTGCAAACCAAACTTTCACTAGGTTACCCGGTGTCTATTCCTTGTAAACCAACCTTTCATTAGGTTACTGGGTGCCTATTCCTTGTAAACCAACCTTTCATCAGGTTACTGGGTGCCTATTCCTTGTAAACTAAACTTTCATTAGGTTACTGGGTGCCTATTCCTTGTAAACCAACCTTTCATTCAAGTATGATTGGCCTCCAGTAACAGGGACCATAAGCATAGCCCTGGTCAACAGCTTTCTGTAGTGCACTTTGTGTGGAGTAGGATACTGGGAAAAGTTGTTGACCCAATCAAAACTTGGAACTGAGAGAGTTAATATCAATCTATTTGAACCTGTTCATTCCTTCTGATGTATAGAATGTGTTTCATATTAAGAGCATTAATGTTCTTGTGCTCCTAGGTCTGCAGAGGGAGTCAATCTGTCATCTACTTGTAATAGAAACTGTCATTGCCTGAGGACTCGCTATGACCCAGTGTGTGGAGACAAGAAGATGTATTTCTCTGCCTGCCATGCAGGGTGCACGAGGAAGGCCCACTCTGGCAGTGAGGTACGTATATACAGAAACTTCAGCAAAGACATCACCACATTCTCTATCTTAGAACCCTTGTCATCCTAAAGCACCTGCCATTTCTGTTTCTGGAAATTCTGGAACAGTGCACAGTATTTTCTATTTGGTAATCATGTGTGTACAGCATGTATTATAAATCTGTGTGTACAGTATCTATTATAAACCTGTTTGTACAGAATTTATTATAAACCTGTGCTTACAGGATCTATTATAAACGTGTGTACAGCATCTATTATAAATCTGTATGTAGAGAATTTATTATAAACCTGTGTTTACAGTATCTATTATAAACGTGTGTGTACAGTATCTGTTATAGACCTGTGTGTACAGTATCTATTATAAGCATGTGTGTACAGTATCTGTTATAAACCTGTGGGCACAGTAACTATTATAAACGTGTATGTACAGTAACTTTTCTAAACCTGTGTTTACAGTACCTATTATAAGCGTGTGTGTACTATAACTATTATAAACCTTTGGGTACAGTTTCTATTATAAACCTGTGGGTACAGTAACTGTCATAAACCTGTGTGTACAGTAACCTTTAAAAAGCAAGTATTTGGATGGAGTAAATGGTCCCACCATACAAAATTGTGACAAGCTCTTGGTATTCAGCCAATATCCTAGGTTATTATGTATGTCACTATGTCTCTTGCACATGACATATGTTCATTGAAATCGGCCGACAGAAACTTGTATATGTACGATATGTCACAATTTTTTGTAAATAGAAATACAAAAAATGATACCTTAATTGACAGGTTATTAACTTAGGGAGTATTCCCCATGTCCATTCTACTCTCGGGTGATTGGTGGCAGAAGTCAGTTACGTGGGTCATGGGGGGGAGGGGGGGGGGATCCACGTACCAGTCGGCTGCTTGGCACCCAGGTGACAGACGGGGTTGTGGACTCGCTGGCTGTGCTGCTGTCCTTTGCCAACTGTAATAGTGCCTATTCTTGAGAGCGAATGATGGTCAAACTGCTCAGTAGATTTTAAGTACATGTATTTAGTGATTTGATAATGTATGTATGCCGCTTGATTCAGATGTAACTTTTATTTCCCCAAGCGTGGGGGTTCAGTGATAATAATCACTGTTTGTCTGCATGTAGGTGTACCACAACTGTAGTTGTCTGGCTCACTTGGACCCGCTGGAGAGCGGCCTGTCAAACATAGCCCATGGAGGGAAGTGTAAGAGTGACTGCAATCTGCTGGCTGTCTTCCTGCCCATCTTTGCCTGCATCATCCTGGTCACGTTCATCACCAGCATGCCTGCCTTGTCTGCCACACTCAGGTATCTATTGTCCCCCACCCACAATGAGGGCGGGGGGAGGGGAATATAATAACGGGCACCATCTGTTTGTCCTTCCGTCTGAAACAAATTTTATCTGGGCCATATCTTCTACACTATAAATGCTAGCCCTTTGAAATGTATAGAGTTAGTAGATCACAGGTAGTAGGTGTGCATAGGCATTGTTTTGTGTACCTAATTGCTTACCATAATTAATTCACAAAAGTTCATTAGGCAACCTCCAGATCAGAAACTATTTTTTCTGGGCAATGTCTTGGGAACTATAAATGCTAGCGCTCGGGATTTTCACAGTTGGTAGATCTTAGGTAGGAAGTGTGCATAGGATTAAATCTATTCCGCTGATTTCTTTCTTTTACTTGTTAATTAACAAAGATCATTAAGCACCTTAAAATCACCTGCATCCCAAAACAAATTTTGTTTGGGCTATATCTTCTGAACTATGAAAGCTAGCACTTTGAAATTTATAGAGTTGGCAGATCATAGGTAGTAGGTGTACTTATACATTGTTTTGTGTGCCTAATTGCTATATTCATAAATTAATTAACAAAATTTCATTAGGCAACCTCCAGATCAGAAATGATTTTGTCTGGGCTATATCTTTGGAACCATAAATGCTAGCCTTTTCAAATTTTCAGGGTTGGTAGATTATAGGTAAAAGGTGTGCATAGGATTAAATTTATTTGGCTGATTACTTTCTTTTACTAATTGATTAACAAAGATCATTATTAAGTACCTCAAAATCATCTGCAAAGTTTTTTCCCGGCAATATCTTCTAAACTATAAATGCTAGCCCATTGAAATTTATAGGGATGGTACATCTAAGGTGGTTGGTATGCATAGGCATTGTTTTGTGTGCCAAATTACTTTCATTAATTAATCAACAAAGTTCATTAAGTTTGGCACAGATGTAGCAAGCTAAAATCCTAACCCTCCATGGTCATTGCTAGCTCATCAGGCTTTATTTATTTTGTTGTTGTTGCCATTTATGAAGTATGGTTTTATATAAAATGCACAATGAAAAACCGTCATGTATGTTTTTTGTGACAAAGTTCTCAATTATTTTATTTTTTATACATGTCATAAATGATGGCACAGATATAGCAATTTTTAAAAAATTTGATAAGACTGCTGAGGGATCTTGAATAATACATACAGACTGTTCATGAAGCAGTCTTCAAAGCAGAGTCATGATTTAACCCTTTCCCCCTTAAACCGGCCAAAACCGGCTGGTGGTCAAATGTCGTCTGCTTCAGTGTTTTCAGCAATTTCATCAGTTATGAAAAACAATTTGACTGAGAAATGTACATGAGACTTATCAAGATCACATGACCCAGGTGAACAGCTTTCCTTGGCATGGGTTGGGCACTTAATGCCAAAGAAAGCTGTTGACTCGATCTTAATTCAAGGGGGAAAGGGTTAAAGATCTGTTATCTTTCAGCTTTGTAACAGACTCAAGTTGAGTCCACTTTGCCTGTCACCCTGTGTGATGTATTCTTGCTAGCCCAAGGAGGACTTCTGCTTGTTGGTCCCCGGTTGGGAACTATAGGCTTGCACCTTGTCTGTCTGTCTGTCCTTCCTTCCACCTGACAAAACTTGTCCAGGCCATATTTCCTGTATCATAACACCTACAGCTATCAATTTGATGTGTGGACACATGATCGTATAGGGATGTTGTCACATACCAAAATTGGGTCACTATGATCTTGACTTCTGGTAAAGTTTTAATTTGGCTGGGCCAAATCTTGTAGACAAGAAAACCTACAGCTGCTAAATTTAGTGTGTGAATACTTACAAATAGGGATGTGTTGCCACTGTGGCTTTGACCTTTGACCCTAATAAAGTTTAAGGTTGTCTGGGCAATATTTCCTATGCCCATAACACCTACAGCTGCCCGGTATAGTGTGTAGACAGTTCATACAGGGCTAGATTTTAAGAATTTTATTAGGTGGTCAGATGGACCATCACCTCACATATGGTGGTCTGCCAAAGAATCTGGTGGACACAGGCCGATGTAACAAGGTGTGTACTGTATTCACAACAAACTAAAATAGACCAATGGAACATTCAAATCATAATTACGCACAGGATGGCTTTTGACACAGTAAATGGAAATGTTAAAAATAGGTCTTCCAGTCACTGATCGCTTGTTGGGAACCAAGGAAGTAAGAATGTCAACAATGCTTGCAGATGGGGGGAAAAGGTTGGTGGTCAAACGGACACCCGCTGTAGACTACTGTGGGTGTCCGTGTCAAAATTAGGGGGGCGTCGGGTCACCGGACACCGGACAAAATCTAGCCCTGTCGTAGAATAGCAGTACTTCACACACACCAAAATTGGTTCACTCTGACCTTGACTTTGACTCTACCCATAAAGTTTTAACTAATTGTCCATTCCATATTTCTTATACCTTAAAATCTACAGCTACCTAATTTGTTGTGTGGAAACTTCTTAGGAAAGGTGTTTGTTATGCACCAAAATTGATACACAGTGACCATGACCCTGACCTTGACCTTGACCTCCATAAAGTTTTAGCCTGTTTAGACCATATTTCCTATAGCATAACTGTCCATCCACACCTACTGTCATTGCATTACCTGGACAATGCAGTGAGTGAGTGAATTACCTTATGTATTCTGTGGTGGGTCACTGTGTGTTGCTATGCAATATTTGATCTTGTTCAGCTCAGCTACCATTTTGTTAAGGATAATGATGGCTATCAGCATGCATGAGATTTAAATGATAGGAGAGGATATTTTATGGTCACTAGTATTTAGCTCCAAAATATTCACTGGCTAAAGGTTTTAATTTATTGAATAATAACTAGCAAACTGTTAATTGGCATAGGTTCATTTTACATTGTACGTTTGGATGAAGAATAAAAATTGTGGAACTAAAAACTTAGAAGAAAAAAGCAGCATTATTAAATACAAGCTTGATGGGAATTCTTTATAAAGTAGTGAGCTTTAAATGGCCTGAAAATTAATATGTTTGAAGTATATAAAGTGTAATCCCATAATAACAGTCACCTGTGGCTGTAACTAGAAATTAAAATAATTTGAGAATGGCCACAGTGCTGGAACTTCAAGGATGCTGATAGATTCAAATTGGTCACACTTAAAAGTGGCAAGAATTCAGGGATGATCACTTTTCTGGAAGGACTGTTTGGTGGGGTTGCACAGTACAGGGCTGGACAAATCTCATGCCCAGACACCCAGGGCTGCCAACAGATCTGCCTGGGCTACCATTTTATTCAATTCATTACCATGTACATGTATAGATATAGGGATGGTTGCCCATTGAAAGCTTTCGGCTGGCAGGTTCTTTAAAAATTTGTCAAGCTCTCCAGTATACAGTGCTGCCAGAAAGTCTTGCTCCAAAACTCTGGGGGGTCACCAGTGGAGCCACTTGCAGGTTCCACTTTTCAAAGTGTAATAAAAATTAAAATTCTGACACCATAACCAGCTTAGGGCCAAAGGGGGCCACAGGTATGTGCAAAAAGCACACTGAGTAACTAACATCAAACTTCCGAACAGTGTTCTCTGCAGGAGTCCCTTGTACAATATGTACCCGAGGAGGACCAGGCGCAGGGGTCACCAGAGGAGATGGTGGAAGACTTTCTGGCGGCACTGTATGCATATTTATCTGAAATATTACTTGGCCTGTTGTAGATGTGTTCCAGAGAGACAACGATCATTTGCGCTGGGCATACAATGGATCCTGGTGCGATGTCTGGGTAAGTGACCTCTCCTATAGAAGCTCAAGTCACAGTGCCTTGCTTCCCTATCACAGTGTTAGTTACAGCATCTTTAAACATTGTACAGGTCTCAATTTGAGTACTTCAAACAGGGATGAGCCTGTTCAGGGAATTCCAGGATTTCAGGGAATTTTGTGTCGTAGACTTACAGAAATTCCTGGATTTCTGGTTGAACTTCTAAAGAAAGTTACATTTTTTCCCCCACTCAAATGTTGTTTTTAACTGAGGATGAGTACTTTATGATACTTTCAGGGAATTTTTTCCTTGGTCAGGCTCATGTCTGTTCAAAGGCCAGCTGAAGTGTAGAGAACATTTCTGTTTATGCGTTTGTGTTTATATGTGCAAGATAATTCAATAAAGGGAGTCATTATCCCAGTGCGTGAGCTTGTAGTTGCTGTGATCTATCAGTTGTAAAGTGAAACTTCTCAATGGTTGGCTGGATTGTAGTGTCTTAAGACAGCGACAACTGTTCAATTAACCCTCAAAGCGCCGATTTGAAACTGAATCAACAGCTTCCCTTGGGAGACTTTGTGGACAAAGTGTCCCGAGCAAAGCTGTTGACCAAGAATACTTTTTGCTTTGGACTGGGCTTGCTGGTATTTGAATGAAAGGTATCTTGATGAGTTTTTTTAATCTTTTAACCATGATATGTTTAACCGTAATGAGAAAATGACTATAGCAGTGATTAACACTTTAAGGGTTAAAAAGCATAAAGCATGTTGTATTGCTATGAATGTGGAATCACTGTCAGGTATACTTTCAGGGAACACACTTCGATGAAAGAATTGTCAGTCTCCTGGACTAAGAGCATGTTCCAGAGTAATGTAAAATATGGCTACCCAATACTAGACAATTACAGTTTCTTGAAGTGATTATATTTTGGTGACCTTGACCTCATTTTCAAGGTCACAAGACCTATTTGTTGCAGAATGAAGGGTATGCAATCTGTCAGTGATGACTGCTCTAGTTTTCATGCACACAGCCAATGCAACACATTTTCCCCTCAAAGTTGGGATATATATATATATATATATATATATATATTTTTTTTTTTTTTGAATTGAAAATGTCCCCATATTGAACTGGATCTTTATTGATAGGATAAAATCTTTGATGGTGTTATTTGAGTTTTAAACCTTCAGACTAGAGAGAATGCCATCTGTACAGTAAAACTGATTGAAAAAAATGACAGGCACGTATTAGTTCATCATTCATTAGGCATGTATTAGTTCATCATTCATTCCGTTGCTCCCTTACAGGGACCATTCCGGCACCCATCCTATTTGGAGCCCTCATAGACGTCACGTGTCAGCTTTGGCAGAGGAAATGTGATGGGGTCAATGGGTCGTGCTACTTCTACGACAACAGCAAGATGGGCATGTACTTGATGGCTCTTGCCATGGTGGGGAAAGCACTGTCCGTCATATTCTTCTTCTTGTCATGGTTCCTCTACAAGGCACCAGAGTGCGCTGAGCAGCCAGTCGAATTAGGCTTAGATTCTATCACTGCCAATGGAGACAGCAATGATAAAGGAACTGACCACAAAGATTGCTGACAGGAGGAGAAAATTAGGCTTTTAGAAATTCCGAGTTCCGAACCATGTACTTATGAGTGTGAACTGTGTGAAGAAGAGTCAGATTGTTAATGGGGTAGGCCTAGAATTCTAGAATCACCAGAGGGCAGTACTGATAGAGGAGTCACCTGACACCTTTTACTATGTGTGATTGATCAGAGTATGTCGGGAGAGCTGTCTTGACAAGTGGTCACCCTCTCATGATTCTAGTGTTCTAGGCATGAACCGTCAATTTGAAACTCTCTGACGCTGTGGAAAATTTAGAATTAAGGAACTGTTTTTGTGGCAAAGCCATAGTATTTTCCATTGACAGGACAAGTACTACAAGTCCTCTTGAGTTTTCTGTATAACTGTAATTATGCAGGTAAGCCTGAGAGATTGAGGAGTGTTTATAGATATTAATAAAACCAGAAGGTATCAAATGCTTGCTGTATACTATAGCCAAGAGCATATTTGATAGTGCTCAACAAAGCCACATGTTTATATTTGTGCAGATGTTTCCAGCTGTTGATAGTAACAGTCTACCTGTTTTTGTACAAAAAGGGAAAAAATTATGGACTTTTGCATTTGAAGAACTTTTTATGAAAAAAAAAAATGAAAAACACAATAGACGGAGCATACATGCTTATGCATATGTACATTGTGTATGTGTATCATGTCACTAAGTACTTTGTATGAAAACAAAACAAAAACAAAACAAAAACAAAAAAAAATAAAAAAACAGAAAAATAGATCCTAAATGTCAATATGTAAATTTATATACATACTTGTATATTTGTATTTGGTGACACAACCTTTGAAAAAAAAAAATTGTGAATGTTTATTTATGGTACAAAGATTTTTTGACCTGGGACCACTTAGGGGGAGGAGTCCACTGTGTTCCTCTCCAAGTGTGGTTGTGATCTTCACAGGAAAAAAATACGTAAGTGTATATATATATATATATTGTGTAATTTTGAGTGGATCAGGGTGACATTAGTTAATAGTCAATGTACCTGGATGGGGAAATGATACTCAGCAGGAATTATTTTAGTACAACGTTGCATTTGCACGTGAATTACTGCAGAGTGTCAAAGTATCAGTTGTCTGTTAGTGGTAACAACTTGACCATATGATGGACTTTATAAAATTTCTTCTCAGATCAGTCTGTCCACAACTTGATGCGACAGGTGCTAAAGGAAAGTAATCTTAAATAGAGGTCAATATTTGTGTGACTAGGGCGGCTATTCCATTACTTTCCATTGCTTAGATGGTTTTTTTTTTTTTTTTTTCATAATGGTGGATTGATAATTTTAGATATGAAAAGAAAGACTAGTCCACGGTGTTTATAGAACTTGAAATGTCAGGAAATGTATATTTTAAACTTCATGATCTGTATAAAGAAATTCTTGGTTCAGTTAAAATTAGCAAAAATGCCCTTGCCCTGAAAGTCAGACTTTCCAGTACTTGCTTGAGAAACTTTCCAGTGGCAATATGATGCCACAGTTAGCCCCCAGTGTACCAAAGCAAGTACCAGGGCATGATAACCACTGAAGAAAGAGAATTTTAGGTATACGTGGTGTCTGACTTCAGATTTAAAAACGCTAAAGGAGGTCCTTGTTTTCCAAGTTGTTGATATCATTTTGAAAATTTCCTATTTATTTGATCCTGGAAAATGTGTTTTTCTATACTTGGTTTTAAATCATTTTTTACCCCTCGGCCTTTGATTCGGAGGGGTATTGTCATCACTTACGTGTCCGTCCGTCCATGCCTTGTTTACACCATATCTCCAAAAATACTCACTTTGCAGAGATCAAGTATTTACCACAAGGGGCCATTGAGGTGCTTCAGGTGGCTATCGAAAAGTAGGTCACAAGGTCACACATTTAGGTCACAGTACTACATTAAGCAAAAAAGCGGCGTTAACACAATGCGTAGAAAAAAATTGAATGTAGCTTCATCAATTACTTGTGACAGTTGGTGCAAAGGATGCCTCAGATGCCTTTCAAAACTAGGTCACTGGGTCACATACTTAGGTCATAGTGCTGCATTGAAGAAAAATGGCGGTACCATGGTATCTTCAAGTGTTAAATTACTCATTGTAGCTGGACCAATTATTTATGACAGTTGGTCCTAAGAATGCCTCAGACACCTATTGAAAACTAGGTCACTGGGTCACATATTTAGATCACAGTGCTGCATTGAAGAAAAATGGCCTTGCCATGATATTTCTGCTCACTGCATTTGCACCAGAGCTTTGTCATTAGGTCAAACAGAAGTAACCTTAACCTACTGGAGAGGTATTGTCGTAATCTATGCGTCCGTCCATCTGTCTGTCCGTCCGTCTCGATCGAGGGGTTTTCGGTCACTGATCGGCATCTAGTTATCAGCTGTAGGCCTGTGTATTTTAGATGGCTGTTTACTATGCTGCATATCACTTTATGATCTCATGTACATTAATACTGGGTCTTTATTGGATAAATTGCATAGTGGATTATTTTACATTTGATATTTGAAGGCCTGTCTCTGAAAAAAAGGTACATAACTTGATATTCACTTGAAATGCATGTGCATGTGCTGTAAGTTGCTTTATGGAAAACTTGTATTTTTTATTCACATTATACCATAGCAGAGTTTTCAACATAGACAGTTAATGTAGGTAGTTTGAATGCAATGCAAAAGTAGTTTTAATGGGACAAGATACATGGAAATTTATGGAGAAGTACAGGGCGATTGTTTGATTAAGACTGTAATAGGACTAGTCCATGTGCTCTTAGGGATTACTTATTACGAAGTAAGCAACAATGCCCATAATTCCGCTTGAGGAGATGCTGTTGACCTTACCCACTGTGGCTGTTCGAGTAGTGTATAATCCCAAAATGTTTTGCCTGCAAATCAGACTAAAGTCTGCATAAATATCTCTAACATGTCTGTTATCCCGAGACAAGGTAAAATTTGATCGGAGCAAGTTAGAATTTCAAAGCAGTGGAATGGGTGGGGATGGAGTTATCAGTTATCACCCAAGGCACATTACACTAAAGTTGATACTAAGTGTAGGAGTTGTACTTAGGTTTAGGTCTGAACATGTCTACAAGTAGACAACAGACTGAGGCCTTGATGAACTCTTAATATGATCTGTATTTTGAACAATTTAATGACAGGCAAGACACCAAAGCAATTTTGAGGTAACTGTGACGTATAAAAGTTCCTAGAGTGAAAATATTACAATGTAATTGGTACCCGGTAGATAGAAAGATTATATATTTGGAACGGACATGATCCAAAGATTCTAAATCGGACTATAATTTCAAGTTTGTCATCAAACTGTTAAATAAATATTCAGGTTTGTTGCAAAGAAGTCAAATGTTCAAACCCTGTACAGATATGGAAATAACTCTTTACAGGTTCATTCAGTCTGTTTTGTTATTATCAAAAGCCAAAAGTGAGGTTATCATGTTTTGGGCTCTTTCCATCTTTAATGCACATATGTGGAAAACAACAATACGCAAAAAACCTCGACATTTTCGAGAGCCACATATTCTTTATTTCCATGAAAAAAAAAGTGAAAATTGGGTATTTTTGAAGAGCATTATATCCAAAAAGTTTGCTTGGGGTCTGGCCGTTGACATGATTACCAGGGAGCTTAGTATTGCTGAAGAATAAGCGTACAAAGTTGAAATTATAATCATATTTGAATTTTTTTTTTTCATTTCCCGTCTAGAAATATATACCTTACAAATATTTGCATCGATACTTTTCCATTTGTTATCCCTGGCATGTAGTAGTTGCTGTGAAATGCGTTGTGTGTCTTGCCTGTACTTACTGCAGTCTATACAATGGTAGGGAAGGCTTCACTATCCTCATTCCTTCCTATGAACACTTCCCGTCAACATTCTTTGACCATAAAAAAAGGAACATGTTAAGCTTCCATGCAGGAGATTGTCCAATATGTACAAAACTTATGCTGAAAAGTCCACAAAGTAAAGAAAACTCCTGTAAAATTGTATGACTTGACAAGTCAATGGTCTAGTTTATCCAAAAGTCTATGGAGGCAAAGTACAAAATTTGTTTGTGTTAATTTTAGTGTTAACCCTTTCCCCCTCAAACCGGCCAAAACCGGCTGGTCAAATGTCGTCTGCTTCAGTGTTTTCAACTAATTTCAACAGTTATGAAAAGCAATTTGACTGAGAAATGTACATGAGACTTATCAAGATCACATGCCCCAGGTCACCAGCTTTACTTGGAATGGATTGGGCACTTAGTGCCCAACCTATGCCAATGAAAACTGTTGACTCAGTTTTAATTCAATGGGGAAAGGGTTAAGGGGGAAAAAAAAGCAAAAATTCAGAAGAGCCTTATGAGAACAGTATACCACAGGTTAAAAACTTTCTCTGGGGCCAAGTCACCCCTTCGACTACTGTTGATATAGTGTTGATTCAGGGGGAAAAGGGTGAGACTACATGTATGTCTGTCGGCTTGTAAAGGAATAGTCTTGAATAGAGTCAGCTTTTCAAGTTACACTTACATTGTGGGGATCTATATTCAGGGCAAACTCTGAAGAAAGATGGAATATTCCACATGTTGTTTTCAGGTGAAATCGGTCATTAACAACCACCACATTTATGGTTGAAAACAGACCTGCATTCCACCCTCTTGAGGGGGAATTTACTGACACACATGAAAAAAACAAACAAACACAAAAAAAACCTTCATGCAGAAACAGTGGTAAAAACTGCATTTCTACTTTAAGTTTGTGCTCTGACTTTTAATGGTTGTACCCCCAATGTACATGATATAAAAAGCATTAACAGTAGTTTATTGTAGGACTGTTGCGTACATGGCTGTGGTAAATAAACTTGATCGAAACTGTTGATTTTATGTCCAGATGAGCTGAAGGATGAGGAGTCCATTGATCCAGTGCCACGAATGTAGGATTATAATGCATATGGAAACGAATGAAGCTTGTTGAATATGGGAGGACATTGTTGGTTCGAGTCTTGTCTCTTAACCTTTTCCCCCTTAAACCGGCCAAAACCAGCTGGTGTTCAAATGTCGTAGGCTTTAGCATTTTTAACTGATTTCAACAGCAATGAAAAACAATTTGACTGAGAATTGAAGACGAGAGTTGTCAAGACATGACCCAGGTCAACAGCTTTCCTCGGCATGGGTTGGGCACTTAGTGCCCAACCCATGCCGAGGAAGGCTGTTGACTCAGTCTTAATATAAGGGGGAAAGGGTTAAACATACCCCAGACTTGCTGTTGCTCTCTGTTGTTGGCACTAATGGAGAGCATATCAGAAACAAACATGATCTAGAGTGATCTGACGGAGGCAAGCTGAGTGCATTTCTGAGGGAGGGATGTTCTTTCAAACAACAAATGGCTTCATTGTCATCTCATAAGCATTTAATAATTAAACATTCACTTCATCAAAAATGAAGTCCATGGCTTTCCTGGAAACACTTTTTCATAGACTTGAATCCTGCTTCTTGTGAAGAAAATAACATGCAGAATGTGCCAAAGTTTAAATCCCAGAGTTTGACTAATCCTGCAACCTCAACATTATAATGTACCATACTGCAGATAAAAATTTCCATATCAGACTTGGCTTTTGTGCTCTACTACAGATGGAAATTCCATACAAATTTTGGCTTTAGTGCGGTACAACAAATAGAAATTTCCATATGAATCATGGCTTTAGTGCCATACTGCAGATGAAAGTTTGCATTTGAATCTTAGCTTGAACACTTTCCAGATCAGGGTAAAATGGAGTCTGTAGTGTTCCCGGACACCTTCATAAACAAAACCTGCTTCATCCATTAGTTGAAAATGTCATGTGACAGAGGAAGTAGGTGCGCCACCATGCAGAATAGCCTCTAACCTGCTTTATTCTCGGAGCATAGCTTTAAAATAGTCTCGTAAAACATTTTTTTGTGGGTGCAATATATCATGTCTCAACATATTCAATAACAAATAATGTGGTACAGTTTTAGGACAGAGAACTCCTTGGTTCCACCAGTCAAAGGCACAATATGTTTAACCCAGAAGTCTACGAGTTTGGTGGATGTTTTAGTACAAAGCCTGATTATTTATTTACTATAATTTATATCGTGGGTCTGCACCAACTGTGCAATGCTTGATGACCATAGCTTTCAACAAATAAACAAATTCTAGGTATTACCCTCTGAACAGAACCGCCAGTTTTTATGAATAACGTCATTTCTAATACAAAATCAGTTGTAATAATTATCTAGAACTCTTCAGATTTCAGTGAGGGTATGGAAGAAGACTTGGCTCTTTGATTATCATACTTGGTTGTGTATTAAAATGGTACTTGGGCTTACAGATTTGGGTTTGTTAAGTTTCTTTTTATATTAAATAGGCTTATTTTGTTCAGCAGGCAATGCATACCTACACTGCAACTAATCTGCAAACGAATACAGGAAATTCATTTCAGGGTTATCAGTGGAAAGGACTTGAAAGATCAACATATTTAAATCTTTGCACTTACCATATTACGGGCAGAAGCAAACGGGTGCTAGTCATTACTGGGCATATATACATGGAAAAATATATTTAGCAGAGACTTGTACAAGCAGAAATAAATATTTGTATATAATACGAAGATACACCAAGTTCCTCTTAAAACTAGCAAAGAGGATTAAAAGGGCTGTTTACCTGATATATTCATCTTGGTGTTTATTGGTCAATTGTCGCTTACTTAGATAGGCCTATAACCTGATAATATGCTGGTATTTTTATAGCTCTGTTGTTGCTGTTAAGAGTCTATTTTGATAGAGAAATGAAGAAAACCAAATTAAAGGAGTTAGGCGTATATGTACAGAAATACTGTTGATGGACAAAGAGTGGCAGGAATATTGTGTATGCAAGAGTTGTCATCAACTGAACACCTTTACTCATTATGCGTTCTATAATGAAACTTAGAACAATAAATATGCACTTGGGTAAGATACATCTTGAAGTACCAGCCCAGGGCCTGACATCCAAGTTGTCAGGCTTTTCAAGACGAGAGTGGATCAGCATGGAAGTCTTGAATCACCAGAGGGCTCTGATTAAGAGGGATCACTCAACACTTTGGATTTATCATATTTCATGCAGTCCTCTTGACCAATAACACTCTCTGGTGAGTGAAGTATTCCAGGTTTATTATGTTAAGATTGGAGCAAGTGAAAACTTCCTAGGTTTCTCCAAGAGGTTAAGGATTCATGAGGTCAGCATTGGATCTTGCTCGAACTGAAAAGCTCTTAATGTTGAGCTGTGCAGCATCCACATGTTGATAACTGTTGGTATGGTTATGGAAATAAGTCATTATAAGTGGCATGGCAACAAAAATTACATTTAACCACTTGGACAAAAGTTCCCGCTGTAACAATTTGTTTTATGAAGAAGATGTTTGATACTGTAAATTGTTCTATTTTCGTGCGTTAAATGTTCACATTTTTTTTTTTTTTACTTTTGACATTTCATTATAGTTTTAATTTTATTTTGGAAATAAATTCCAATTCAAACAATGTTAAAATACTATTCACTCTGTTTTTATTTTTAATTTTTTGTCATCAGCGAAATAAGCAAAAATAAAAATAGTGAAATTATAGCAATTTACAGTATTGCTTACAAAATGAATGTTCACTTGAAAAATGGGTTATGCGGAACCTGCTGGAGTTCAAGTTCCCAGTATGCATGTTGTCATGGAAACCTATATGTAGTGTGTACATGTGGAGTACCTGCATGTTGATACCAGCTTCTTGTAAAGGGGCATATTGTGTACTGTGTTACTCTCCCTCCTTACAGCTGTGTGGTAGGAGACAAAGCTGCAAATAATAGACCAGTTCATAGAACTCAGGTTTATTCGGTTCACTTTGGGAAGCGCACCCTGCTTTGTTTACATTTTGTGCTCGACCACGCTGGCTGGATTACATGTGGAAGGATAAGAAAGTAAAATACAGGATGTGCTTGGATTTAACGAAAAATCAAACAGTCAGCAAACTATAAATGCACGTTTCACCACTGATGTGACATTTTAGGTAAAAGATTTACACTGTTCAGCACAATCCGTGCTGTAATCACTGGCGTTAGCCGTGGCATCCGTTGTAAACATATGACGGCGTGGGCCCGACTTGGCTGCTTGCTGATTGGACAATCAGGCCAACAATGGAATGCATAATTAATTACGGTCCGGAAAAGTTCGGTACAACTCGGTATGAACAGGTCTATTCTGGAGCAGAAACATGAGTAAGAATGTGCTGTATACCGTCGTAATGAGTCCGAAGTTTTCTTGTTCCGGTCGAGGTACATTTGATGACTCAAAGGCATGTTAACTCTTTCAGTGCCAAGTTTTGACTGAGCCAATAGCTTTCCTTGACACACTTTGGGCACAATGTGCCCAAAGTGTGTCAAGGAAAGCTATTGGCCTGTCCACTGAGGCTCTTCTAACACTGGCTGCAAATGAATGCATGCTAGCTGGTACTCAAACGAAGACATGCTAGCTGGTACTCAAATGAATGCATGCTAGCTGGTACTCAAATTTGGGTATGCTAGCTGGTATTCAAATGCAAACATGCTAGCGGGTACTCAAGACATGGTAGCTGCTACTCAAATGAAGGCATGCTACCTGGTAGTCAAATGTAGGCATGCTAGCTACTACTCAAATGAAGGCATGCAAGCTGGTACTCAAATGAAGGAATATATGCTAGCTGCTACTCAAATGAAGGAATATATGCTAGCTGCTACTCAAATGAAGGAATGCATGCTAGCTGGTACTCAAATGAAGGAATGTATGCTAGCTGGTATGCAAATGAGGGCATGCAAGCTGGTACTTCGCTGTGGGCATGCTAGCTGGTATTCAGATGTA
The DNA here is from genome assembly GCA_964020975.1 of Hermodice carunculata. Classification (NCBI taxonomy): domain Eukaryota; kingdom Metazoa; phylum Annelida; class Polychaeta; order Eunicida; family Amphinomidae; genus Hermodice; species Hermodice carunculata. The sequence goes on from OZ026623.1 coordinate 67,249,494, forward strand.
GGTATTATTTCAATTCAAAGCACGACTTTTCTAAAAATTTGCGATGAAATAGTTACCTCATTCCATACCAGTCCCAGATTTTTCCATATAGTAACCTAGATGTAAGATGACAATTGCATATCTAAATTCTTCATGAAAAAGAGCTTTTGTTCAAGTACCAACATGCCTATAGTCTTAAGTCAATGGTTCTGGCACTGCCTGGCAAGTCATGCTGCATCTGCCACAAGGGCAGGTGCAGCATGACTTCCCAGGCAGTGCCAGAACCACTGACCAAGGCCTGTGACCATAGTGCAGAATGAGTTTCACAGCCTTGGGAGGGAAAAATTCAAATAATATTCTGAAGCAAGAAAGTTTGCACTATGCAATACATTGCTACCACTATATCTAGTGCTGAATTTTGCTGCTCCAGTCACAGAACATTTCAAGACTAAGTACTTTAATGTTTAAGGGTCTGCCCCATGGGAGGACCCTTTCTGTTTTTGGGTTGTCCGTCCATCTGTCCTGATGTGCACATTCTCGTTCAAAGTTGACACGATATCTATAGAATGCCTCCATGTATTTTGCTCAAATTTGGCAATATGCCTATCTTACCTGGCGAGATGAACTGATTAGATTTTGGTGTTACCATGACCTTATTTGAGCAAATGGCAGCATTTTTTTCCTGGCGGACCCTTCAGTCAACACTTGATGTTGAAGGTAGGACTAGTTATGTCTAGCAGTTGCATCACAAACTGCAAATGATTCTAAAGCACTAAAATATTTACAATAGAGTGTATTATGTTGTTAATGACACAATGGGCTTGTATTGTCCTGTTTGGTTTAATGCAAAATGAAATGATCATGCAAAAGTCTGTATCTGTCATGACCACTTGAAAATGGGAGTGTCCACACTCTGCATACATTATGTGCAGGGAGCTAATACTTGGTTTTGCTTTTGATTTTGTTGTCGAAGTAACAAACTCCCACGACAACGACAGAGAGTTATCCTGCAGAACTCGGTGTTTGTGTGAAACAAAGTGTTTTGTTTTAAATGCATGGGTCAGACTATGGATCTTGATTTTATTCAGTGAGATGGCTGCATTTGTTTGTTTACCAGTAGTTTCTGTATATACCAAGTTCAAAATACAACTGCTGTCTCCCTACTTGTCTTGAATCCGAATGATTAAAAATCAGACCAAAAAATTCTATATGTAATGATCTTTTTCATGGTATTTATTTACCCTATATGCAAAATTTTCACTTAGGGTTCCATATTGAACACTCCTTGCATTGTAATTTTGAAGTGCCCATGGCACTTGTAAGGAGGGAGATGGTAAATTTGTTTTTAGCTCAGCTGACTTCTCAGTCAGCTGATCTTACGTGATGGCTAGCCATTGGTTGTCCGTCTGTCAGTATTTTAAATTGACATTTTCAACTTCTTCAAAACCACTTGCCAGATTCACCTCAGACTTGGTGGGAATACACCTTGGGTGGGTCCAAGTTTGTTCAAATGGTCATGCTCCAGTGATTTGTGAATTTTTTGGTTCTTTTTTGGGGGCAAACCTTAAAAAATTTTGTCCGAAACCACTCCCCAAATTGCTTTGATATCACACAGGAACACTTCTAGGGACTCCTAGTTCCTAATGTGTTTACCAGGTGGTGCTGCAATTTTTTCTAATTTATTTTTTGTGTGTGTTTGCTGTTTTCGCCTTCTCCATAACCATCTCTCAGATTAAGCTGAAACTTTGTGGATATGTTCCTTGTGGAAGGGTCAAACAAACTTGTTCACTAGATGGCACTGCTGTCGCTTCCTGCTTTTTGACAATTTTTTCCATTCAGGTTCTTGTCGGTGAATGCACCTTTCCTATTGATTACTATGCATTGCTGGATTGACTTCAAAATTGGTGGCAATGAACCTTGGATGGGTCACTGCCAGATTTGTTCAAGTGGTCATGTTCCATTGATTTTTGATATTTTTATGAATTTGTTTTGGCAAATCTTAAAAATCGCAAGGCTATAGGTACATCAGCTAAGCACAGGACTGTCACAGTCCTCATGTTCTTAATTTGTTCACCAGGTGGCACTGCATTTTTTCTTTTTTAATGATTTTTTGTGTGTTTTCACTATTTTTAACTTCTTTTCCAGAAGAGTCACTCAGATTTGCTGAAACTTGGTGGACATGTTCCTGGTGAACAGGTCTAATGAAGTGGTGACAGCAGGTGGTACTGCTGTGGCTTTTATTTGAATGATTTTTTCAATTCGGGTACTTATCAGTAAATGCCTTTCCTATTGATTATTATGCAGGTGAATGGGCATTCTAATACTAATTCACATTTTGGACTTCTCCAAAGAAACTGTCAGTCAAATTGATTTCATATGTAGAGCCAGTGTACCTTGGGTGGGTCTCTAGCACATTTGCTCAAATTTGTTTGTTTTTTTTTTTGTTTTTTGTTGAAAATCTTTAAAAAAAGTTTTACTAGTAAAGTTTAACATGGGAATTTCTTGAAATTGTTATAACTTCAATAATTTTGTCCAGATTTGTGTCAAACTTGGTAGGAATGTATCTTTGAAAAGTGTCCACCTATTTTTTTCCTATCACAAGTTCACAGAACCACAAGTGTGGTGAATCTCTTGGTCAGCTGAGCATGGGCTGTTTGCACAGCCCTCATTTCTTATGGTATTATAGAATAGTTCAGTTTGACCACAGGAATGCTTTGCTTTAATTTGAGACATATATTTGTCATCAACCAAGGATTTTTGAGAAAAAAAATGGAAAAAACAAAATTGGATCTTATGAAGTTGAGGTTTCTTTGTTGCTTGTTCATTGTGGTATTGGTTTTTGTCTCGCCTGGGAAGTCTGGAGCCAGACTCAGATCAGGGCAGCACGAGTGGTGACAGGCGAACATTAAGCACACTTGTTTGTATTTGAGTGAAAGCACCTTTTATAAAAATCTGAATGCACAATTCCTATTTTATTCTACATGAATACCCTTGGTGGAAAAAAAAAATGTCCTAGTGTTGA